>OZ023151.1:8164839-8764839 GCA_963675895.2 Styela plicata | reverse complement strand
TCGGATGCAACTCTCACCAGGTTTGTCAATGATGATCTTGGTTTTGCTACATCTGTCGTATTGTATATATCATTATCATTAAATATAAATTTAACCATAAAATTCAGTCTTTAGTTCCCACGCAGAAACTTTTGTCTCCAAATGCTTTGTGATGTATGATCACTGGTGGATCATATACAAGTCAGAAAGTTCGTCTAAATATCTGTTGTTAAGGAAAAGTCACGATGGATCACGCCGCTGAGGCGCGGCCTATCTGTGGCTTGTGCTCGACAAAATAGAATGTTGTCAAAGTGTCACACCTCACAAACAGTATATGGGTGTCAGGACACCATAGCATAAATATATGTGCCATCCTGGACCGTATCACTCTGAAAACAATGAGGGATAAAAATTCATCAAAATAGAGTTTCACCTTGGCTAACACCGATATTGCTAGAATTTGAAGAAGTCGCATTCACTGAACACTCATCAACAACAAGAATGCTATCACTTTCAGATGATGGACCATTATCTGTAATAGACTCAACTTGATTGAAGACAGCGGATTGCACTTGTGACGCACCTCTTGAGATCTCAGGTTCTCTGATCAGAAAGAAATTATTTTATTTACACTTTTCTTTCTAACCATTTTATTGTAAAAAAAAACTATATTAGACTGATAAATTAGGCAGACGAAGTATTTTTTCTCCATGGTAACTGACAGTTTAAACAATGTTCCTCAAACGAATCAGAAACAGGAAGTGGTATTAAAGATATCGAAGCACTTTTTTGTTATTATTGCCTGATGTTCAAACAGATATTTTATTCTTTTTATAACTCATTTTTTTTGCAAAGTGTCGGAGTATCACACCAAATCATGTAAAAATGCAGAAAGTTTGGAGCACTGATAGAGCAAACTAATAAGGTGAAATTTATCTGTGACACAAAATATACATATAAAGTTTTAGTGCAAAAATGGATACAATCCAATGTAGTGTAAATGTAGGCAAATACTATCATAGTTTTACAAGTAGCCTAACATAAATTCTATATTACACTGGTGTGTAAAAACAACACCTACGATGCATCTGTAGAGTTGTTACATAGAACTGGTTTAGACAAACTAGCCAGGAGTAAGGAAACATCCTCCAAATCGGAGACATTGTGGAGAGATTTGTAGTAGTTTTCACATTTATTTTCCATTGAAGATATCTAATAAGAAATGTAAAATTTAAAAAGGAAATTGGGATGTTTAAAACAAGCATTGTATCTCATTTTTCTATAACTATATGAATGTTAAAATACTAGAAACCAATCTCAGTCTTTTTCTTGGCTCAAACGAGTCTAGCAGAAGGTCAACTACTCTGCGACTCACACATCCGAAGAAAATGGCTTTCATCGGAAGAAAAAAAGAAATCAAGTGTAGCATATAATAGCAAATGTCAATATTTAATAAATTTCCTGCTACCATTGGACTGTCTCTTTTTGAATGTCTGATAGTCAAACTGTATAAAAAGGTTCAAAATCATCAATAAAGCTAGGAAATAGCAGTGTTGATAATTTTTGAAATTTTTATCTTCATATTATGAAGAAAGTGAACTGCAGTTAAATGGACACACCCAAAAAAATACAAGATTATGTAACTATGGTGCGCTGCAGAAGAAAAAGCAGTTTTTAAATGAGATTGTGGTACAGTTGGGGTGGGACCTGACGGAACAAAAAAATAAATTATTCAAGCCAGTTGAGACCCTGACTTCCACATCAGAAAAACCAGAAAGAATGTTTCATTGAGCATAATAAGCCACTGTTGAACAATCCTATCTAATCAAAAAAATTTTGTAAAAACATCTTTTGTTGTATCCATTCACTGATGGACCGTGTCTAAGAGACGCAGTGGCTCATACTTGAAAAAAAAACTTTCTGGTTGAGTACCCATATATTCTCTGTAAAAATAATGGGTTGGATCTCCACCTCAGATCACAAATTAGTGGCAATGATTTGGATGTTCTATCAAATCAAAATTTCGAAATTCAATTCACAAATCAGAAGTAACATATGTAAAATGTGTAGCCCTATTCAAGGCAACAATAAAATTATCGTACTTCGAGGTATGATGCAATAACAAGAATGTGTCCAGCAGTATTTTCATCCAAATTTATTTGTCCTGTATACATTGCATTCAACAGGTTCGAAAATGAAGTTGTATCTAATCTTGAATCCAACTTCATAACAAAATTTCTAAAATATATAAGTAATTGCATTATAAATATAATAACAGATTTATAATAAGACTTTTAACCACGAACAACCTACCTTTGATGCAGTGACTGAGGTTGCAACAAATTATAAAACACTGGAGATATGGAGGACGCAACTACTGAGTGACAAACAAATTTAGTTTCACCAATCAGAATCGTGAGGTCACAAAATTCTTCTCTTTTCTGCAGAATAATCAATATATTTGAAAATAAATTCTATAATTATATTACACATAATGATTGGATGGTATACAAACATCTCGCACTCCCACAGATAAATAGAATGCAAAAAAGCAGTCGAGTCTTCTGTGTGAAATGAAGAAAAATATGTGAAAATGTCACAAAAAATGACAGAAGACTTTAATATTATTGTGATGATAAATGGTGCGGTGCCTTGGCAGAATACTATATCTCACGAGTAAATATAACCTCCAGTAAACCTGTACTATAACTGCACACTTTAGGTTGATGGCGTAAGCAAGCTAGAACAAGACGAAACAGGAATACAGAGTGGACAATACTTTCCCATATTAGAAATTTTCTCGTTAGAAAAAATAACAACTATAAAATTAAAATTAATATACAACTTCATTTTTATTACAACTATTTTGAAGTGGAAATGAATTTACAAATTACCCTGAATTCATTGAGTTTGTTCAATAACACAAAATGATGATCATCAAATTGTAAAACAACAGATTCTTTATTGTTATCAGCATCCAATTGTCCTGTATTGTACAGAAGATATCTTTATAAACACATTATGTTCAAGAGTCAATGGGATAATGAAATTTTTGAAATTCAAAGAACAGGGCACTACCAGTACTAAATTATTCCTAAAGTTAATCAACTCGTTGGAATTGATTAACAGCATTAAAATATGCCTCGACGATGAATAACCCAAGTATTAATAATGTGTAATGTCCCTGTCTTGGTCCATCTTACAAGCATCAATACTATAGAAGTTATGCATGAAAATAAAACATAATCTTGCAAATAACCAACACATACCGGCAGTGGACATTCCTGAATAGTTCCCATCCCTTTGAGCTGCATCTGCTTTTGTGTTATTGCGTGAGTTGGAATTGAAATCATTGAAAACTAAGGAATGGCATGCTGTTGATGGAATAATTGAATTCTGCACCAGATAAGGATGTGTTGCTGCAGCTTCATTACCGACTTGATAAATTTCAGAACTTTCATTTTCCTCGGTGGCTGCTGTCTGATATATGTTATTATCGCTTTCCATTAAACTTTGAAGATAAGGACCCGAAAAAACTTCTTCGACATGTGAGATAGGTATTTCAGCTCTACTAAAATCAGATGTTTGTACCACTCGTCTAAGACCAACGTTTCCCCTTGAAGACAATTGCTCAATATCACCTTGGTATACTGTGATTTCATTAGAGTTCATGAAAGAACTTTCAACAGTATTTTTACTCAAGTGTTTGACTCCAGTTTCTGGTGTAGAATCCCTTTCAGATGAAGCAACAGTGGGTGATGATAAAAGATGACTTTGATCAAATACTCTCAAGTCAGGAGCTGATTTTTGTTTTGGAATTGAAACTGAGGTTGAAGGTAAAAGTAATCTTGCTTGGAGTTTTTGTAAATTTGTTGATGCCGGTACAATAAGGTACTGCGGGGTTTGTTGGACAAGATTTTGTGGCAAGATTCTTTTAGTAGATTTTATATTTCTTGAAAATTGAGATTTTGACTTTTCCGGCTAAAAAGTAAAGATTTACAATCAGCAAATCCATTAGCTGAGCTTTCCCAATTTCAAGTTGAACGAAACAGTCAAATTAGCATATCTCGTGAATTCAGAATCAATTAAACGAATCGAAAGTATTAAAATAAGCAAACAAGAACATTCTCCAAAGAAATTGCATACCATAGACCAAAATTTAAATTTATTTTCTGAAAATATATACTTTTTGATCGGGTGGATTCCAAATCTGTATAACTTACCAACACATTTCTTTTGTTTTGGGTTTTTCCAGTTTGATCTGCAACATAGAATATAATATACATAGTTCGAACACAATATAAATATTACCATAATGCTGAGTTATCTGGAGCTAGTATGGTTTGGCAAAGTACGATTAACGAAGGGTGAAATTCAAAATATTCGGTTCCATTGTATAATTTGAGATAAATCTTGAATTCACAGCAAAATCAGTGAATATATACACACAATATCCATAACTGATGCTTGACATAACTGGTATATAAAAAAAAATATGCTTTGACAAGAATGTGCTTAAGTCAGATAACAAAATTTAGTTAATTGACATTGAAATTCATTTTAGTTTATAAAAGGTGTTCCTGGATTTATTGGAAATCAAAACTACTGCTTAACAGTTTGCAAGAGTATTTGGCCGACTATACTGTGATTTGGATAATTTCTTAAAAAACATTATTAAGCATTACCTTCATGAACTGCAGTTTGGCTACAGGATTGAAGATACACGACATATTTCGGTTTCCCAGCTACCTGCTGCCTACAATTCACAGAAATTTGTCCATGGTCTGTAACAAAGAATAAAAAACAAATGCTGACACGTTTGACATTTCCGAAAAAAATTATCAGTTTATAATGAGTATGAGATATTAGGTTAATCCAAGTTTTAGTTTTAATTAAGGTTGAGTTAATCCTCATCATACAAAATAGGCCTATAGCATGGACAATTTTTGAAACTACACCACCTCTGGTGCAAAATTATTGGGTCTCATGAAGTTTAGTACCAGATATCCGATTATCATAAAAATTTCCCATGTTACAAGCCACTCATCCCAACCCGGAATAATGCCAGATGCTAGCAGCATTGGCTCCCCTAGTTAGGATGAGAATGTTCCGCCAGTTTTCATTTCGATGACATTCGAGAATATGGTACTAAACTTCACTAGACCCGAATTATCATCTGTGACTAGTGCATGGAACTAATACTGAATAAGTTTATAAATGGTATGTGTTTTGGTATTGTTGGATAACAGGTAAGTCCACATGAGATAGGAGGAAAACAGTGATTTTATTTTCTAGAGTTTGATTGTGATTTTGAGTTGCGATAAAATGTCTTTAAAGCTCGATAAGCAAATAACCGTTCGCTGTGTGTTTGAATATATTTCTCCTTTTACAGATATCATGAATTGTTGTCTTTTCTCAAGGCTTTAAAGGTTAAATTCCCTCCATTTTTTTATTTGATTAAGCAGACCAGAAAATAGTATTTCAAAAGCTGAGTCATGTGCTATCTAGCACAAATCCAGTATATTATTCAATTAGCATACATATTTTTATTCATGATTTCGCAGTTTTGACAGAATAAGCTGTGAAAACCTATGTCATGACAGATTGTAATTCTCTTACCGTCAAACCACATTTCCTTGTCTTAAAAATATTTCTTTTGTTCAATTGCTATAATATTGGAAACTTTCTGATTACACATTGGTAGCAACAATATAAGGTCAAGTGTAACAGACTGTGCATGCTCTATCTTAACTTTGGTAACAGAATTACAGGTGAACTCATTCTAAAAAATTGCTTCTGACATGCATTATTTTATCAAAGAAATTCCCATTGAATATGAAGTAATTGTACAAACTATTGTTTTTAAATATATTCCAAACTATACAGAAATATCACTTTTTAGTGAGCGGAGAGGGTCATGTGTGTAATGTAATGTAATAGCTATAGATAGGTGGTTGTTATTCAGCCCAGACATGCAGACACCTGCCATAACATAGAGAAGAGAATAAACAAAAAAAAATGGTACATCAAGGAATAATGTTACTTTCAGTGTCGGCCTTAGATGCTAAATATGAGGAGAAGTAGGTACTTCGTAACTGAATTTCTGAGTACCAGTATGAAATCCCCAAAGAGGGACATGAAGGAATTCCTCCGAGCCCGAAAATAGGAGCAACTACGTAACTTTCAGGCTGCAGCAAGTGTACTCCCAAAATGACTTTTTGAGTTTTTAAACACGAAAATTACAAAAATTCATTATACTTATAATAAATTATAGATGGCATTTAATTCACATTCGCTGTCTCGTGTAAAAGTCTATGTTTGCGTTGCACATTTAGCGATCATTTAACATTTTTGTATTACTATGGTGTGTTTGTGTGCTATGTTTTAGTTTATTGTGGCCCCTAAAAAAACTTTATAAAGGTTGACAACACTTGACTTACAACTGACAACATTGAAAATCAGAGTGTGTAATTCCGTTACCAACCTCGTAATTCTGTTACCGTATGACAAAGCATTATACTGCTTTGAACAATACAGAATAGCCTAATATAAATTTTTAAGCACAAAATTTTATTTGCACGTAGCTTTGATACTGCCTGATTTAAATATTAATGTGATACAGTTTATTTGCTCATAGATTCAGAGGAATTTGACCGGGAAAGTAATGTAAGAAAAAACAGCCATTCTCTGCCAAAATTCTGTTACTGTTAAATTTCTTTGAGATAGTCCAAGTAACAAATAGTTAGGAAAATCATTATTGTCGTAAGACATGTCTATGGGTATTATGCAACTCATAGACATGTAGAGTATAACTGGATCTTTCCCAAGAACAGAACTTTTTTCAGATTTAAAGAAATGGATTCTCAAAATGTCTTTGATTGTAATTCCGTTACCGTGGAATTGCCAAAATGCAGAATGACTAGACTCAGTGAGAGACCCTTGAGACTTCGCAAATATGTTTAACTTATTTTAATTATTTCACCTTCTGCGGTTCTGCTTTACAGCTTGATGTATAAGCAAATGAGAAGTGAATATGACTTTCTTGAGCTGCTCAGTGTTTAGTCCATCGTTTAACACAATATCTCAGATCTTTATGCCTAGTGGTTTACCTTTAGGCAATGGAATAGGAATGATTCCTGGAGCAGGTTTATACGAAGATCCGAGAGTGAATTTACTAGATGGTTTTGGCAGTGGAGAATCGTCCATTATCTGGTTATCTAGTTAAGCAGTACTGAGTGAGAGTACCACCACTGTAAAGCTGGCAGAGGAAAAAGTATTCGACTGCCAGAAATATTTGGAGATAATTCCCACGCAGAAAATGAAGTATTACCGTAACGAATTAAAGCTCCACTAAGGTTGCCAGATTGAATCGTTGTGCAATTATTCAAATTGCGCATTTTCTGGCAGCTTCACAGTCGAATCGCAATGCACACAACGTTAACGTTGCTTATGGCTTCCTCGACCAACCAGGCCCGTGTACAGAAAATTGAGAAGTGTCAAAAACCATCCACCCCCCCCCCCTCCACGCGATTTAGAAATGGTTTCTGGACGAAAGACCTTGGTTTGCCATACGGTTAAGTCGTATACTCAGCTTTCCTCTCAACGGGATAAATGTGAAAATCAACTTCACTTGATAGTTATTCATTGCATTTTAAACGGGAGTAAAAAAATAAAATTTATTACATTTGAATGTTTCTTTGGAAATATAAAAAAAGCAAAATGTTTGAGAGGCAGCTGTATGCAAAAAAACAAAAAATTTGTGCACTGAAGGCAAACTTTACACATTTTAATTGAAGAAAATATAAAAACCGTCCCCAATGACAAACTTAAAAATAGCAGTAAACTTGTAATGTTTTTATCGAAGGGGTAAACATTGGGAAAATTGAAAAAACTCAGAAAGCCAATTTTTGATGAAAATGACCCGAAAGAAAACCCAACAGAAATTTTATGTACACCGAAGGGCGAATTTTTTAAATTCTTTCTTGAAGAACATATATAAATACCTTTTTAAACATATAAACTTTACATAGAAGCATATTTCGAATGTTTTTATCGAACGGCTAGCATAGGGAAATATACTAATAACCGAAAACGGGATTTTCGAAAAAGGGGCCTAAAAGAAACCCCAACAGAAATTTTTTGTACACTGAAAGACGATTTTTTTTTTTTTGATAAATTTATATATATAATATTATAAATATAAACTTATACATAGAAGAATGTTTTAATGTTTTTATCGCTAAAACATAGGAAAATTTACCAATACATACAACATCGGGAAATCTTGAAAAAAATATATATATACCTTTCCCAAACACATAAACTTATACATAGTAGCATTTTTAAATGTTTTCAATCAAAGGACTAAAACATAGAAAATTTGAAAATACCCAGAAAGCGGATTTTCTATGACTAAGGTCTCAGAAACCCCAACAGAAAATATTTGTACACTGCAGGGCGAACACTTCATATTTTTTCAAGAATATATAAATATCTTTCCAAAAATGAGAAACTCATACCTAGAAGCATACTTTGGAATGTTTTTATCGAAGGGCTAAAACATAGGAAAATTTTTTAATAACTGTAAACGGAATTTTCGATGAAAAAGGCCCTATGGAGACCACTATAGAATTTTATGTACACTGAAGGACGAACTCTTTATATTCTTCGTTGAAAAGTTATATATATTTACCTTCCCAAAAATTATATAGTTATATACTATGTTTTAGCCCTTCGATAAAAACATTTCAAACGTGCGAATATGTATAAGTTTATATTTTTTGGAAAGTTATTTATATCTTCTACAACAACAAAAATACAAGGAATTCGCCTATCAGTGTACACAAATTTTCTGTTGGGGCTTCTTTCGGGCCCTTTTCATCCGAAATTCCCTTTTCGGATATTAGCAAATTTCCCTGTGTGTTTGCCCTTTGATAAAAAATATTCCAAATATGATACTATGTATGAGTGTATGTTTTTTGAAAAAGATATTTATATAATCGGCAAAATAAAATATGAAAAGTTCACCCTTCAGTATACAAAAAATTTCTGTTGTGAGTTCTTTCGTGCCATTTTCTCCTCGAAAATCCTATTTTCGAATATTAGTAAATATAACTTGCTTGAATTCGATTTTGGTTCCTTCGACGAAGGTTGTACTTTTTCTTATACCGAGAAGTATTTCTTACTTCTGAAGGCGAATTGTTTTGGCATACAGCTGCCTATCAAATATTTTTCTAATATTTTTGTGTCATTCTTCTAATAAATCATTCAAATGTTGCAATAACAATTTTATTTTTATTTTTTATACTCCTATTTGAAATGCAATAAAAAACTATCAAGTGAAATTTATTTTCATATTTATTATGTGTGAAAGGAAGGCCCAATATACAGCTTAACCATAAGGCGAACCAAGATCTTCCGTCAAGACACCATTAACTAAATCGGGGTGAAGGTTTTTGCCCTTTTTAATTTTTCTGTGCGTGAACCTAGTTGTTCAAGGATGCCGTAAGCAACGTTAACGTTAACCTTGTGTCGGCGAGGCGTTCATCATATATTCAAACTTCGTGGCATTCAAACTAACGTCAGCAAAATCAGATATGCGTGGTTCGAAGTTTGTTCCCGAAGCTTTACCGATTGAGCCAAACAAAAAGTTAAGAAACAAATCAGTACTTCAAATCTGGCAACCAATAATATGTGATTTTAATAGTGATATAGAATTTGAGGAAATGTTATCTTGGAAACCCCATATTACTTCGATTATTTCAAAAACTCGCGCGTCCTTAGGAGCAATAAGTGCCCGAAAACTTGAGCAAAACATGTTTATTATCTCTTTACCACTCGCTAGTCGAATAACATATTAAGTACTGCGCATCAACATAGATGCATAGAAACAAGCATCCCTTGCTAAATTACAAAGAATATGCAATAAGTTTTAAGAATGACTTTTAATAGAAGAAGGAGAGAAAGTGCTGACGACAAAAACGCATTGACGGAAAGTATTCTGACAAATGGGATAGCTGTGGTGCAGTAGTCTACCTCACATCGCCCGTGAGATGAGATTGAAGATCTAAACAAATACCTTATAAAGTCTTTTTATTCAGGAAATTTCGATAGATTTATCATCAATGCTGAATGAATTCTCTCCAGAAATATTCAAGAGGTGATGTTTTGATTTTAAGTTTACCTAGATGAGCTCTAAAATGGTAATAGAACGTAGGATAATATTAATCATCCCGTGTTGACGTGATGAAACAAATTCAAAAGCAACATAATCAACATTCGAAAAATTCGAATCATTTTACGCTGTATTTATATTTAATAAATAAAAAAGAAGCATTATGAACTTCAAATTAAAATGAAAAACAGACATGAAATGCAGGATTGGAAACATTTTGTTCAAAACATTATGTTTTCGAACAAGTCCACACCACTTTTCTTATATCGGGCAAAAATATCTCTATTTCTAGATTCGAATAACTCGTAACGGTCGAATTGAGCTCTCTTAGTATAATGAATAGTATTTATGTCAATAGAATAATAATTCGAGACATTATAGTACTCATATCAAATAAGAGTCAAGATCTGGCAATAAGTAGACGTTCCGCAAAAAGTTTCCTGGCAAATTTGTACAGCTTCATATCCTGTAGAAACAAAAAATATATCGTTGTTGCACAGAAAAAATAGCGTTACATTTTAGCCATGATAACTAGCTTTGTTAAAGCATTTCCAACGATGTTTCAGAATAAGGTATAACAATCACATGGAAAGAGAAAATGGGTCTCTTGCGGTCTACGATCCAGACATTTCCGGTTGGGGAATATTTACGTTGTCGAATTATGGCGTTAAAATGTGCGTCACAAACACAGGCAAAATTTATTCAATATAACGATGTATGAGAATTGCTGAATATAATATATTTTTAACTGGGGCGACGGAAACAAGTAAGGGTGTGGGAGGGGGAAACTTGGCAACAAAAACACTCTGAAGTATAAAAAAAATATTCACGCCGAATCAGCACAAATCTTTAAATGAGGACTATTTTAAAGATTATAATCGAGGAATAATATGAATAGACCATAGTAATATATTCAAATGCCCTTTAAATTAAAAATGATATTTTCTCAGTAATGATCAGAAATGAGAAAGAAAATATTCAAAAATAAAGAATGCGCGCCGATATATAAATTGGAATGCTAATATTTAAAGCACAGAAACGTCATTTTAATTGCAACAGCTGTCGTGCTTTGGCCGAACCTGATTTTAGCCCCCTCTGAAAATTTTCGTCAATGCAACTTTCAGAAAGTGTTTATCACTGTTGGATCGCGTGATCGCGTTGAAATTTCAGATTGGGATGAATCTACAGGAAGAGAAAATTTGAACCAGACTGATTTTGAAGCACTGAGGCGCTGTGGCAATCTTAAAATGGTAGAAAACAATTAAGTTTGATTCTCGCATGTGACATAGGTTGGCAATTTATAAGATTGTTTTTATTACTGCGTAAATTAACCAAGTAAAACCTACATACCAATTTATTATTTTCATAAATCCGTTTCATCTCTTTCCTGTTAGGTTGATACGAGGATGCAAAAGTTTCATTCGACTGATTGAAATGTGAGCGAAATCTTAGACCAAATTTATATTCAAAAAGATATTGACTTTCTTTCATCCTCTCTTCCAGTCCAAAAAATGCCATCGCCTACGGAACATTGGGATAGTAACATTTATAGATATAATACAATTGAATTATTTTGCACTTTGACAAACGTTTTGTAAATTTACCGATCTCTTACTCAGATTTTCTATAATTAAAATCAATTTTTTGCAAAATTTATGCCAAGTATGTGCTGTCTATGGCTGTGCCTTGCGAGGCGCGTTCCGCCAACAGTGGAATGAATCGGTCTAAAAAGAAAGTCAATTCTGTAGTTTTATTTCAATATCGTGTTCAAAGTTAATTATTGGCAAAGAACGGCGATCGCATTTTTATTATTATGTGATACGACAAAGCCTTGAACTTATCTATCGTTTTCATATCTAAAAAAACTTGATAAGGGGGATTGCAAAATTATAAACTTCAAACTCCATTTTGTAATGATATAATTGAAATCATGATTTCTGGTCAGTGCTGATTGAAGAAATAAAAGCCGGAAATAATAGCAGGCACCTTGTCATTTCGACATATGCTTAAACAAATCGAACACAAGGTTTTTTCTAACAGTTTTGTCTGCGTTAATTTAAAATACGAGAAGCTGGGGAAAAAAGATTAATCTCAAATATTATGACATTGCTTTATTTAAAACAAGAGGTTTTGGAGTCCTTTTACCTTCAGATTCTGTTTTGCACTATACAACATCTTCTTTTGCAATGCGTCTCGATCATTAGCGGAAAATTTCTTCCTTGTAAACATTTCATAGCATTTCACCAACCGAAGATCAGCAAGCATTCTTGTTTGTCGATTGCTAGCCATATTATATGGACAATTCAAAAACTCATCAAGGGTTGCATTCGACCAGTTTTTGCCTGATAAAACAATGAATGAATAATAGTTAGATGTTGAATTGGAGTGATCTTTTTATTATTATACTTTTAAATAAGCAAATACCTTGACATTAATTTACCATCAAACAACACAAAATATCGCCATGAATTTATTTTTATTTTTTCATATTGTATGGAATAAAATCGTCATTGTGGCCCAAAAATTCAGATTAATCGCAATTAAAATCAAGCTGTAGCCTGTTTCAAAACGTGAGCTGTGTTTAAAATGCTTTCCATGTATTTTTTTTTTATCATTCGTCATTTGGAAAAATGCATTTAGCTAATCGCAGATAACCAAGAATTCCCATTAGGAAAATATCGTGCAAATCGCATTATGTGCGGCTCCTTAATTTGAACGATTAAAATAAAACTGACTGACATTGGATAGTGAATTCGCCTGTGAGACGAGATACTAGATTTGAGCAATTATCTTATGGTGCTCTTTTATTCGATAAATCTCAACAACACTTAATCACGAACACTGGGTGGATTTTGCCCAGAGATATTCACATCACGATTTTCAATTTACTCAACAGACCTACGCGAGATAATACTTTAAAATTCTAATATATGATACGTTGGCTAATATTTTTATCCATCTGGTTGACCTAGCAAAACGAACCCAAATTTTGCATAATCATGATCAATTCCAAAAAATTAAATGATTTTGAACTTTCTTCCTCAGAATAAGTCTATTCACCTCGGTATGTAATGAATACAAGGGTAACATATTTAATGTTAAATTAAAACGAACTCTAAACAAATTGTTTACCAGATGTACTAATTTGGTTTGAGTGAACTGAACCGGAACAAGAAGATTCTGTGATATTGTTACGCACATAATATATTGATTATTATATTAGTAATTAAGTTTTTATCTTAAACTATGTAAAGTAAAACGTATTTATCACAGTACGGTACTTGAAAATAAGCTCGGTACCTCTACCTATAATTGTTTAATTGATTTTGTCAGTGTTATCATCACTTTTTCAGTTCCTTACTTATGTGTGCTTTTCTTTTAACAAGGAACACGACAATTCTAACAATTTTATTTATACGACTCCATTAAATCTCGTCGTTTCAGAAAATGTGGGATAATGAAGGACCTATGGTGAGAATTAGTATTGGTAATTTCGGGTAAAAAACCGAGAACGTCTAGTATACCTAAATTCTTTCATCTCGTTTCACTGATATCTGATCTGAAAAAGATCCCAAAATGTTATTTTAAGGGCTCTAAAACGTAGAAAATCTCAAAATGTTTTGTTCAAAGACATTGTGATTGTTTAGCCTATTTGAAGGTGCCCCGAAATTCCAATTTCGATTTTTTTCGCGTCTCTGTCGCGATTTTTGGTATATCTAGTAATATACAATCAAAAACGTTTTTTTTCTCCCCTAAATGTTTTGCCTGCACGGCCCATTACGACTTCATAAGTCAGCTTCGAAAAATTTTCAAATTTCTCCCCATTCTCCTTTTAAAGGTTATGAATACTCAACTGCCTAATGCGCTACACTGTATCACGACTTTGCAAACCTTTTGTACTCATTATAATCGTACCTGAGTAGCACAGCGGCATATGATACTGCTGTTCATTACAAACGTACTTCGTCTTACTCCATGTTGCTCCCCTCCTCACATGAAACCATTCGCTAATATATCGATTTAGTGGATTTCGCAAAAATGTTAAATAAAAATACCTGAAAAAAAGTTATCAATTTCAATTCGCTGCGTGTAGGGTTTGCTCTGTCCGAAAAGCGCTGGGCGTTTACAGTTGAGTTGCGCAAAATTTCATGATTGTGCTACCCTTTAAAGGTATTATGGCACTAAACTTTACTAGACCAATATTTTATCGTGACAATATTGATTACAAACGCATTACAATCGTCGCACAGAGGGTATGCCAGGACATATGAATATGCAGCATTCCCGTAATTCGCCCTGCAATATTCGAAATTGCGAAATCTCACAAAAACAACAGAAAACAGGTTGCATGGAAATAACACGCGGATAATTGATGAAGAGTGGTACTTGGTGGTTTTCCCAAAACTGTGCATAATTTTTTTTCAACGAAAGTGTCCAAAATATACTTATAGGGCCACAGAAAAACAGGCGTTGAAGGAATTCACATTCCACATACCTTCCCAAATAGCATAACCTACCTTTGTGACGAATTATCAGTTTTCTTTATTCCATCTGAGGTGCCATCGACACATTGAGTGATGGTGGTGTAATCCGGATGAAGGCCACAGTCCCAGCCTAAATGAAGAATTGAAACTGAGTAAATTAACTGTCGTCAGCATATTTTATATAAATATCAACAAAATAGAACTGGCACAGTCGAGTTGTAGTCAATCAGTCAATACTTCTATTTCCATCAAGCAAGAAGAAGACTTGAGGAACAGAATTACACAAAACAATTTCTCAATGTTTATCACACAATTATGCCATAACATTACCATTGATGATGAATAACAAAGCGCTGTCAGTCCATGTATGGCTAGTATTTGACAAATCAAGCTATTGAATGAAGCCCCAAATAAAATAAATTGAGAAAAATCCATTCTATGCGGATATAAATGTTTGCCTCCGAGTACCACATTTCTATTTAAGTTACTCATTTAACTTGTAGAACACAAAAAATTTTAGAGCGACGATATACGCTCTCAACATGAACAACTATGGCCTAAAGGTGAGTAGGTTTAAACTGGTTAGAGTACAATGCCACACGTTCCTGATTTACAGGAAATTCTGAAAAAAACGTGCTAACTATTGGGCCGAAACATTTAGGCAATTTAATATGCAAAAAGTTAAATAGTATTTTTATTTTATATTTTGGTCTCACGACCAAATAGGCGCGTATCTACCGCTTATTATTGTAATTATTTAACTTAAACGGTGTTAGATAATGACATGACATCGAGTACAAAAGTCTAAGAAAACAAAGAAAGTTTGTGACCTACTGGACACAGCTGCCAACCATGTTAAATTATAGCAAATAGTTGAACTTGATTTATGCGACATTGTCGCCGATATCTGTACCCAATGTCAATACCTGATATTATGTAAAAGCTCTTGGTACATCGTGTGCTAATCTAATGACGGAGGTCGGGTGACGGGAAAACTATGAGGCCGAAGTCAGTGAAGTTTCAGATCAACGCGAAATAGATGTTGCACAGTCGACAAAGTGCGCCACCCATCTAAATAGATAGATGGGCGAAATAATTCCACAATGAGGAAAAGAGTTTAAATCATCTTTAATATCACTTTATCAAAATTCTGTCATTTAAAGATGATATTTTAAATAAGAATCGTAGCATATTTTTTGAAAACACAGCTTTCGGGACAATTCATTACTTTTTTCTCAGTAAAATGTAATTCTAAAGAATGTTTGGTCTTGGTGCATTTATTACCATACGTATTAAATTAGGGTGATGTTCATTCACGCTGAAATATTTCTACTTCTTTCTGTGGTTTTGTATTTGCAATACCATGGTCTGCTCAACCCCATCATAATTCATGTTTTGGCATACAATGCTACGAAAAGACCGCGCGCATCGTCACCACAATCCATCACCTTTGGCAAAACTTGTACAATATTTTCTGTCTGACTGACTACTGCGTAGCGGCGTGGCTTACCTGCCGACCGACGACTGAACAACCATAAATCAGAATCAGAGTTTGGGCGTACGCAGTGATGATTTTTTCTTCCAGGTAACTTCGTACATTTCAAAGATTTCAAATCGTAAACCAGCCTGAGTTCAAAATATGATCCTCCGGTTTTTTGAATGTGTATTTGAATAAAAACATCTGACTTATTGATGTTAAATTTAGTAGGTGGGTATACAGTTAGCATATTCCTCTTGCGTATCTTTGTTGACCTGTTCACTGTCGTTGTAGAAGTAGATACAGTTTTCTGAACTTTCAAATTAATCGTATCCATAAATGTTTGAATTCTTGTTTTTGTCCATGATTTGCTTTGAAATATCAGGATGGATAGTAGTCCAATTGTAACAATTATACCTATTGTTATCTTCTTTTTATCCGGTGTACTCCCTTTTCTTTGCATTGAATAAACTTTGTATAGCCAGACTACTCAATAAATCGGGTGACAAACTCACAGTAAATTAGTTTATTCAACTGTGATTAGGTGATCTAATGTAAGACGTTTTTTTATTGATTATTATGCTATGTACGCCTTCAGCGTTGTGAATTTCACAGCGCATGAATTATAGTAAAGGAAATTTGTGTGTAATCGATCATAATTTGCCTATACGAATGAAGTGACGGACATATGCCGTACTGCTAAACGTTTGTCCCAAGCATATTTCAGTGATAAGCAGACGTTGATTCTTTATAGATTCTATATTGTACGAACTCACATTCACTGAAATACCTCCATAAATACTTTCTCGGTGGGTAGTTATCCATATCACAAAACGATTTATCAAATGTTTCAATATCAAATGCTCAGTACGACTTTGTAGACACATAGGCGTAATTGAAAGTAAAGGTTGATCAACGTTGAAAAAGTTGTGGTTTTGCATCAGCTATTGTTATGAAATGTGCCCTCTAGATTCTCAAAAACCGGCTCATTCTTCCATCCATCCCTGCACTGAAAATATACCTATGTTTTGACTAAATGTTCAAAGTTACCATACCCTAGAATTAGTTTTGAGACACGGAACCACATTTAATATAAATCAACACTGATAGTATAGGACTGTGCGTTTTATCGTGACGGAAATGCTAGTGCAAAATCGACTGCCAATGCCGTTTTTTTGCGGTTAGTAGCCTATTGTCTGTTCCATAAATATTATAGATAAATATCATCCAAAATTTAGTTATGAGAGACTTTCGGCACCATTACTTTTGTATGGAACTATATACAACTTACTTACTTAGTTTACCGCATTTATTTTCAAAGTTTACTTCCACTTTCGCCTAGTTTCACGGATAACTGATATACCCAGTTTAACTTTGAAGTTTCACCTAGTTAATTTTTAAATAAACCTGGCAAATGGAAAGTATAAAAATATTTTAATTGCGGCAAATCGACGATTCCCTGGTTTACCTGATTTTTAATCTAGGCACTACCTAGTTTTGAAAGTCAAACTAGATTATCTTGTTTAAATAAAAACTAGGTTGCGATTACTGCACTGTGGTGACCCAGTCCCCATTCTAACGCCTGAAAATTGACTGCGTTTTTTGTGGACAAAGGACATTTTGTGGACATTAATCTTTTGAATATTATTTTTATTATTCTCTCACTCTGATTGCATGTAAAGCAAGCTTTCACATCACGCTATATTAGTTTACTATAATTACCTGCTGCAATTGTGTCTGACGAAACCACATGCAGTTGGAATATTATTGCTTCCGGCATTCACATAACAAATAAAATACCCTTGTGAACATGAAAAAGTCATTTAAAATGGACTTTGTTCAATCCTAGAGTACAGGGTTTTATTTGACTTAAAAGACGATAACAACTTATATATATTTCCATTTGAAAATACACCATTATGGCAGCAAAAACTATAAGACTTTATACAAAAGGTGAATGCGCAAGGCATGCCCGCGAAAATGTTGCCTATTTCATTTCATTTGCGTAAAAAATTTCAATATCTTGAGATGGACATTGCTTCTATTTTTTTACGCATAATTTCATCCTCAAGATGCTTGGAATGCACTTTCTGCTTCAGTGTGCCAATAAGGGCCCATGAGAAAAGATTAGGGCAATGGGCAGATTTGGCAGAT
The DNA here is from genome assembly GCA_963675895.2 of Styela plicata. Taxonomy (NCBI): domain Eukaryota; kingdom Metazoa; phylum Chordata; class Ascidiacea; order Stolidobranchia; family Styelidae; genus Styela; species Styela plicata. Next base: position 8,746,571 of record OZ023151.1, on the reverse strand, counting down.
GCTTTCTATTGATCTTTAATTGAAATTTCTTAAAATCAAACCCATTCTGCACGGGTAAAATTTTATCGTTTTATCTGATTTTAGCCAAATACTAAAAACATAAAAACATTTGGAAACGAATATACAAATCAATTGGCGAAAAATTTTATTTGTTTACGGCCGCAATACGCACGTTTGCGTAGGTTGTGTGTTTCTCTACGTCAGTTTTATTTTACACTTGCGTTTTATTTTGCTCTGCATGCAGTTTCTCAAGTTTTCCAACGCAACCGAACGGTTTTCTATGCAAGCCGACGGACAGTGCTCGTTTCGTTGCGTGCGTTGCGCCATGTCGAGATGTGAACACGATTGAAGCAATTCACGTGTATTGCGGCCTTTAGTTAAAAAAAAGGAGAATCGAGAAAGTTGCAGTGAGGGAAATTTTGGAAACGGCCAACGAGCAATTTACCGATTAAAATTCAATCACACCATCTTAGACAGTTGTATACCAATAAATCGTATTGTTGGACAGTACAAACCTCCTGCCCAAACTCATTATTCGAACGCAAATAATTCCATCCTGAAGATGCTCTCAGTGCACTTTCTGCTTGGGACTTGGTAAGCTTTGGCAGAAAGTTTCTAAGTTCAGTGAGAGAGAGACGATTTTTTATTCATCAAATAGAAACAACGATATTTCACATTACAAGTAGAGGAATACCATTTTTAATTTTATCATGTTTATATCTCGGTATAGACTTGGAGGGAGCAACACGACCATAAGGTCATCAAAATTAACACCCACCTGCCCACCCATAGTGTCGGTGAATGGGAAATTCCTAATCGGCATCGACTATACGAATAGAGAGAAAATGAATCAGGAAAAATCTGGATTGAAATAAATTGTGACCTAGTCTACTACTGTCAGCTCCAACTTCATATATGGAAGAAGACGAGGCGGAAAGGCACAGGACCGATTGCACCAGAATGTTATGCAGAATATTATGTGACTATGGTTGATGGTTCCTGGCTGCTGGTTTGAACCCTTCGTTTGTACGCTTCCGAGCTACGCACATCTGATCTTCATGAATCGAGTTCGAAACCTGTGAGGGATGAGGAATATATTCGAAAGGTCTGCTGAACTCCTCAGCGGAGAACGGTGATTCAAGTAACACTGCTCACGGCCTCCTCCATCTGCCGGGACCACGCACAGGGAAAATGAGAAATATGACACGCTACAAACCCTCCCCCGATTCGGAACTAGTATATTCACGAGAAATCGTGGTAAGCTACATGATTAAGCTGAATTCTCGGCTTTCTTCCTCCGCAGGATAAAAATGAAATTCTATCATCTCTACTTGAAAATGCCCTTGAGTGTAATGGCTGCCAGTCAATTCGTACCAATATGTTTTAGGTGGGTCAATTCGTACCAAAAAATAGCACATTAGTTAATTCATATCCTGATGAAATGTCCAATAGATTTATAGCGAAAAGTCGGGGATGGCTGGTTTATCCCATAGAATGCAATGCAATCCTAACCTAGAGAAGCGTGCATTTTAGTTCAAATCGGAAAAGGACCGGATTTAAAGTGCCTATTATCGATGGAATTACATCTCAACCAACTATGCCGGCCTAGACTTTTTTGGAAAAGATTCATAACTTTTTTTTATTTTATTAAAAACATCTCAGAAAAAATATATAAATCACAGTTAACATTCGCATTTATGTTCCTAATCAATAGAATTGTAAAAGATTCTCTCCCCTTTTTTAAGTGTGTCATTATTTTTTTTTTTCATTGCAATATGTTTGTCACAGTACGTTATACTCTTCAACATGTATAAAAAAATTTGAGAATTGAGCTCTTGTTTGTTGTAATTTACAGCGCTACAAGTAAAATCTTGCACATAAAAGCACACAATTTATACTTTGATTTCTTGGGACACCTTCTTAGCAAGAAAGATTGAAATTGAGGTCATATTCCACATACAACCAAGCGTTTATAATTTTCCAGAATTGCTGAACATAATAGGAAAGATAAAATAATCACAGTTTCGAAACGGGTATTACAAAATGCACATATTTAACTTAGCACTTTTTTGACTTTATACAGCACATAGTATGTGGGAACAGCCCTTACGACAAATTTTACATGGAACGTCTCCATTCAATTGAGCAGTAGAACACCTTTTGATATAAATCAAGCCAATTATCTGTATTTTGGCATAGATCTGTGGGCCATACTTCTTGCTTTTCTTTTGACAAACTGATTTACTTTCACAAAGTTTTTCATATACATATCAACAGACCTTGCCACATTTTTATTTCTTCGAATAACACTAAGTTCAATTGAGCAGTAGAACACCTTTTGATATAAATCAAGCCAATTATCTGTATTTTGGCATAGATCTGTGGGCCATACTTCTTGCTTTTCTTTTGACAAACTGATTTACTTTCACAAAGTTTTTCATATACATATCAACAGACCTTGCCACATTTTTTATTTCTTCGAATAACACTAAGTGCGGGTTATTCCGACCTTCCAGATTCAGCAAATTTTATTTTCATTTTTGGGGCAAGCATGATACAATTTTTAAAAATATCTGCATGTTTTTTTTTTGAGTATTTTGTATTATATTGCTATTAGGATAGAAATTTCCATAAAATAAACTCATTCCCTCCTGTTTGGATAAGAAAATCTTTTTTTTTTGCCATGACCCATCAAAATTTCAACAAACAAGAAAGTTCTTCCATCTCAGTGAAAAATGATTCAATATCGATCATATTGACCCCCCTTGAGCGATTGGACCGATCAATGCTGCGCTTAATCCGTTCCCATTTCGAGTCCCATAGAAATCCGAAACAAATTTTGTTCACTTTAGGGACAATACTATTGAGTATTTTGACAGGTAGTGCAGACACAATGTGTACTAATAAACTCAACATTAGCGATTCAATCCCTGTAATTTTCCACCAAAAAAAATCTAGTTTTTTAGACCATATTTTTGCAACAATTTTCATTTTTTCAAGTATGGGACAAATATTCAAAGTAACAAGATTTAAATCATTTTCACAAATTGTTACTTCCAACATTTTTAAATGATTTTGGATTCCATAATATTCCCTTTTTCCTTTATATTGCTTCATAGGATATGCCGGAGTAGACTATGATATGGCCTGGTCCCTGCCCACGGACCTCTTGCGGCCTCTAATCGGGTCCCATGCTGTATCAACACAAGGCTGAGGGGTGTTGCTGACTCGATGACAAATTTTCGTCCTTCACGACTCCCGCCTTAGTATAATTTTATGTATATATTTCATTGCATTTTTCAATATTTGACGAAATAGACTACTTGAGATTTGAGGAATGACTAGCCCGTTTATGATGACCACTTCCGCGAATTTTATACTGGGCCATAGCACACATATTACAAAATGTATAGGATTTGCGCAGCGTGACTATTTTCGCGAACTTTCCATTAATTCTCTTGCTGAACTGTGTATTCTGTATTGCTACACAACAACGGCGGTTTTTACAGGCCACAGATTGGCCAATTGCTCTTAATAATTTTATACTGGTACCGGTACTAATCGATCGCCATCCGTATGTAAATTGTAAAGGGGTAACTTACAGGTACAAGGTACAGGGTACCCGGCGCCTAAACGGTGCCAGTACCGGCAGATGTTTGCTCATTAGCGGATTAGCCTATTCAGTATTACAGATCTGATTACAGATTATTATTGGGCTTGTGGTTGGATTAATCAATCTGAATTTGCATATAAGTTAAACATTTGACATCATAAATATCATGGAACAAAAATCCGGATTGTTATGGATTTCATTTGGCACAAAAAAAGGATCTGAGATTGGGCCTATTAAGATATTTGAATACTGGAATGCTGGAACCGTGTTCCGTGTTTGCATGCCAGTATTGAGTAGGTTGCACTCATCCGGTTTCAATTAACTTAGTGCGGTTGAAGTTCAGGGTCTCATGAAGTTTAGTATTGGTCCGTTACCACACTGCATATGGTACTGTATATTCGATTATCATAAAATTTTCCATGTTGCAAGCGACTCATCATAACCCAGAAGACAATGCGGGATGCTTAAAATGTCTTGTGCTGGTAACCAATGGTCTGGGAAGATTTCAGTCTTGGTGGGAAGGTAACGGTACGCTGAACGCTTGAAATATCTTTAATTCTTCAGAAGGATTGCTTGCTGGAAGAATCCGAAATTCCTTGGGCCTTTTCTTCTAGAAATTGACCCTATCATTTGCAGTTCCGGTACATTTAGACTATGAAATAGCTACCGGTACCCTATATAATAAGTTATATAGTACAGTATGACACATATGAAAAGCTCTTAAATTGGCTCTAATAATGGAATTGCCTAAACGTTAGAATGAAATCCAATATCATAATCATAACTATTTATTTGGTACTTAGCTTTATCTATTTCTCCAAAAGCTCCAGCATGGCGGTTTTGTTAGTTAGGATTTATGATCATAACATCATTTTTGGCTGAAACTGATTAGGTATGTTGCACATCATGTATGGACGATTTTCGTAGAATTTTGGAAATTTTTAATTACTTATTTATTGCCCGGTGGACTTTAGTCTTTTTATTCAGATGACACAATGAATCTGTTACAATAGAATCAACCATAAAGAGCGTCTAAATTTCCCGTGTTGAGAAGCAGTAGCCTATTTACAGATTTAGGTGAGATGAAGATTCAATATCAACCCATTAAATAGGTACCGATACTTTTTAGTGGTTGTGCAGTGTACAGTGTATGCTCTGTGTGGAACACCTGTACGAAATGGCTTGCTGTAGATTTTGTGTAATTTCAGCTTCTCTGGCACCCAAAAAATGGGTTCAACCAGAATAAATTTTAGCAAATAATATTTACAATATTCCATGTGAATAAAGAATAAAATAGTTTTTTCAAATGTCCCATGATATTCAAGTTTGACTACTTCATATCATTGTTAAGTTATCATTGTTATCATTGTCCAAGGGTTATGAAGTCTTTTGAAGCATAAGAGAAAATATTGAGAATTTACAAAAACGTCCAGAATTAAACAAGACTTCATCCCGTAATGTTCACATAATAAATATGTATTTTGTCCTTATTGTATAGTACAGTATTGTGTAATACAATTTTTTTACAATATTCTTAAAATAAAAATTTGTACATGAATACATGATTTAGATATGAAGATTTATGAATCTTTTAGATATAAGATTTAAATTTTTATCAAGAAATATTATTTACGCAAAGTTATATTCCTGACAAAATACTCCTATTAGAGAGTGTTAATGAAAGGTTAATATATTGTGGTATGAGTGTTGTCCAAAACAATTTGAATACATTCGAAAATGGACACGTTTGCTATATTAAAATTTGTCAGTCATTTTTTGTGGCGTAAATTCGTACAAGGTCATTAGAAAACCGATTTTCGGTTTCCAAAAGAAAATGTGAGCTGTTATGTGTTTTTCTAGATTTTGTAATTGATATTCTTCAAAATAGTCACACTTTTCTTGTTCATAAAAAACAGCTACATTTAGAATATATATATTTTTTATTCGAAATAATTTCTTTGAATGTATTCGAAACAATAAAATATTTCATTTTGGCAAACCCTATGTGGTATATGGTGATGTAAATAACTGTCTTGTGTGTTTTGCAGTATGGTAACATTATTTGTCATTTAAAGCCACATGATACATTAACAACTCGATTCAACAGCAACATAGATATTATCTAAAAAAAATGACATGAAATTCCAGACATCCAAAAAAAATAAGAATCTTTAGGACAGTTTGCTGTTCAAACTGTGATAAATGTATTTTGCTAAAATTTAGCATTCAAAGTCATTATTGTTTAACCTTTAATAACGTGACTTGCATCAAAACACCTCTTTGATCATTAGATAGACATATTATTGATAAATCCATGTGAATCAGGAATATTTTTTCTATCAGGGCTGTAGTTGGGACTGTAACTCAAAATTGACATCAGTAACATATAATGGTCAAAAATGCTTGTGAACGTAGTTCTGAAAATTGCTCAATCTGCAACTGAAATGAAGTAATATTAGCAACCATTAAAGAAAACTAAACTTTAACAAATTCTTATTATCTTTAAGAATAAATCGTTTTATGTATTTTGTGACAAACGAGCCTTTCATCCAAAGTGGATTTGATATACATTTACAAACAAATAAGAGCTTTGATTTACCGTAACCAATAATTGATCATCGATTTCTAATACAAGGCATAATGTTATGGTAATTATAACATAGTGACCATTGTTGAAAACTGTCTTTACAGTACTGGAAGCTTGCTTCAGATATAATGTTGCCTAGGGCATTGGTCGTTCGTTCGTAGATAATGATCTTTTACTTTATGTACACAAAATAGAAAAGAATTTGCAACTTTGTAAAAAATATACAAGAATCTTACCTTTGCACTGATTCGAAGAACAGATATATGCCGATGTTTATGGAAATTTTATTTCAAATTGGCTCAAAAGTATCTCCAATAGCGAATGAAAAAATTATCATCGTTTTAGTATCTTATCTTACTTTGAAGAAAGATGCAAAATATAGTTTGTCGTTGTTGTTTAGATCAAGCATTAAATTCACTATATTATGAATATAATAATGTTGCTGACATTTGACCTTATTTTGCAGCGAAAAGTCACTGTTTATCTCTTTAAATGGGTTTAAATCAGAATTTTAGAATACTTATTATTCCGATAAGGACATAGCTAGTTTTGAGACACGTTTGAATCATATCCCTTTCAACAGAATTATGCTGATTGGCTCTTGCGCGTGCAACTTGAGCAGTCCGCCGTGCATTAACATGTGTTAATTCCCAGTCCAAGACTTATTTTTGTCAATCGCGATCTATCATTGACTCAATTTTGACGAAAATATTTCAATGCAAAGTATTTCTGGCTAGATACACTACAGATGCGAGGTTGCCAAAGGGTTAATGAGTTAATATTGTTCATTGTTTTACCTAGTAAAGAACATAAATTGATCTTGCCCAGGCAGCGCGATCCATCACTTACCCTTATTCGTCAAACATCTATGAACATTATTTTAATTTGATGAACTCTGACGAATATTCCGCTTCAATGGTTTTTGTTTTTCTATTGTAGCACGGAAGGCGAGCTTTCTAACTCCACAGCGACACACTGTCGGGCGACGAGTGGCATCGTAATCCCCCGTTTTGTAATGCTTGTTTAGTGGAAATAAATAACATGGCGTGGCTTAGGTTTTTCAATGCCTGAAACGTCTATCATTTTTTGTTAAAACCACTGATAGGAATGTTTATCTTTTTCGAAAGAATTTGGCATTGTTGACGATGTTGAGCATGGACCATGAATTACATAACGATGACGTGCTTGAGTAATTTAACAGTTAGATATGGTATTGACTTTATCAATTTTGTCATGCCCCGATTAGAAATTTCATTTTGCCAATTGCCTCGGCGGCGCACTCCATCAGTGACTCATACTTAACAAAGTACGTAGGATGCGTAGGATTTTTTCCGACTTGGGCCGTATATTGGGACTAAATAAAATTCAGTCATGAGTTTAGCACTGACGGTCTGAAACTGCCCGGACTCGAATAAACCCTCGTATTGAATCATCGTAATCGATTCGGATCTTGATACTAATACTGCCTCTCTCCTGCTACTCACAGCTCAATCGGTGAGAAAATAGCTTCATTGACTTTGCAAATTATTAGTTTTCAACGCGGGTAACCTTACCCAAAAGAAAATTCACGACCTAATCCTCTTCTATGTATCGTAGTAGATCGTACATGACACTGCACTGGACAACTCCACCAAATAAGGAATTACATCAATTCTTTCAGTCTTCTCCTTATTTTTTGACAAACAAATGTACGAATCTTTTGGATACTTGATATAATATACGCTATCCCCTTTAGTCTGGGTCAAGTAAAGCCCGCTAGTTTTATGTTTGATTTGTATTAATTCCATCAATATACGTAATTTGTAAAAGACCTCCCAAATATAAGTAGTGTAGCTGTGTAATAATGGGGGTGCGGTTCATATCAATCTTGTCGTTTCAATCGCTAATTTTGTTTCGTCAAGCATGAGACGAAGATAATGGCATTTGTTGTCCATCCGTGGCCGAGGTTCATCAAATTTTAATGGATAATAAATTTCCGAATTGAAGAAATATATAATATCATAGCCACACAAGGCGTACTTTGCCATGCTTTGGCGCCAATCGAATTTGAATACAGTATTTTGATGAAATATTGTCAATCTAGCAATCAAATCTGGTTGAATTGCATAATGATTAAGTCTAGTTTCTCAGCGATGACCACGGATGGATCGCACTTAAAAAGCTGGATGCATCTATGGCTCATACTTTGTCATACTAACTCTGTCGTCGAAAAACTTGTAGTCTTGCCAGATTGCTTCCGTCATCTTTATATCAAGGATGTAATTGTGGTCAAAGTTAGTTTTGATATTTTTGGTCCCGCCTCTCCGACTAATGACGTCGATACCCGCAATATTTGCTACTTGGGAGACTATTAATAGGCGCTCGTAAATGTCCCATGTCGTAGTGACATTCTGTTCATTGGTCCGGACTTTGATCCTCGTTCAAGTATGAATATGTTTTGAAAATGTCGTTGATTTTTCGTAGGAAATCTTACTTGAAAATATATCCTTTAAAAGCTATCTTTCTAACTAATATTCTTCAAAGTTTCAAATATAGTATTTATATATATATTCGAAACCGTAAAATATTCGGTTTTGGCAATCCCTGTGTGGTATATGGTGATGGAAATAACAACATTCTTGTTCCTCTAGGCTTGTCTAAAACGGCGACACAGGCCGAAATTCTTCGTAAAACCTTTGGTAAGGCGGTACGGCGAATCGTGGCGCCATTCTGACACAACATTCGCTCTAACATCAACACGATCGTGTTATCATTCCCGACTGATATTTAAACGTTTATTATCGTGCGTAGTATGGACCCGTGAAATATGTTGCCTGCAGAAATATAATTTTCCCTGTTTGCTTGTTAGTTGGGGAAATATTTAGATGTGGTATTGTTCGTCATCATTATTTATCTTTAGTGGGCACGATGGCCTAGTGGTTGAACATGTTGGCATCGCAGGTTGAAGATCTCGAGTTCGATTCCTGGCGAGTCCGGCTCGCTTATTCATGCCACCACCCAGGGTGTAATGACCTGGCTAGGCTAAGCCGAACGGGAAAAGATTATATCATTCCAGCAATTGTAAGCCTGTCCGTCTATAATTGGCCGCTGTTACATGGCTTTGGACAGGGTGATCCACTCTAAGAAGTGTTCATATAGAGAAATTATTTCAAAATTATAAAAAAAATATCAATCAAACGTAATATTATGGTATGACCGATAATATTCAAACTTGTAATATATTATTAATATGTAAAAACGTAATACACATTATTGTAATAATAGAACATAATTTACTGAGGTTATTGCCTTATATGTTACCAGTACCTTTCTGCAACTTTTTGATGTTAAATTTAATTTTTGCTATTTGTAGGTTTGTATTATTGGATATTGCGAAGTAAATTTTATTCTCATTCCAAGGCCAAGGTATTCGATTTGTAACAATTCAATAAATGAATTATTTGATTGCCACTCGTCTGCCATTATTTGGCATGCTTCAGAAAACATTTTATTTGGAGCTTATTTTGTGATTTCAGAATAAATGTTTATCTGTTATCTGATTACCATCACGTGCGCTTCGTCGTTGCACCATAATAAAAGTACAGTAAATTTACCGGACATTTCCAATAATTGTGGATTTCCAAAATTTGAAATCGCCTTTAAGATTTGTGAGAGTATAGGCTGTTGAGGCACGCTTTGATAAAACTTATTCACAATTTGGAGTAACCTTAATAAAACTTTTCACAATAGCGGTAAAATTGTAATGTATATAAAATGTCGACATATCCCATGCAATTTTAGCTCAGAATCTATGTCGAACCATTTCAGATCTCGAGTCCAATCGATTTTGATTTTGTTTTATTTTAGCCACATATAGGCTGTTGAGGAACACTTTGATAAAACTTACCTCACAATTTGGGGTAACCCAAATAAAATTTTTCACAATATCGGTAAAATTGTAATGTATTAAAATGTCGAAGTATCTCATGCAATTTTAGCTCAGAACCTATTTCGAACCACTTCAAATCTCGAGTCCAATCGATTTTGATTTTGTTTTATTTTAGCCACATTCAAAATTTGTTACACCGATTACATTACAGTCTGTGACATAGCGTTTCTTGTATGCTTTTTCTACCAGAAATTCATATGCGAATAATAATGTGACAGGAATACCCCGATATGGCTAATAGAATTTGAAGAAAACATGTTACATGTCCAATTGGAATGTCAAATTATAGTATTTTCAAGGCCAAGTACTTAACACCGGAAGACTTTGCGTCTGCTGCGGCGTCGGCTGTACTTTCGCATTGGCGCTCAATGCATTGCGTAAGTCGTGCGTAAATGGCAGTGCGTAGACATTGTGCGCAATTCTGTCACTGTGTCTGGACTGTGCAGACTGTTGTCTGCTTACATATTTTTATTCTTTATTAATGTGTCATTTTTGACTGGCGTGTACCATTCACGAATGATGGACAATTTTGTACTGTACCCAATCAGAATTTATTTTTCGTCAAGCATGAGTCACAGAGTGACCGCTCTGGCGCGAACTACCAGTGGGACATTCTTAACCAAATAATCGAGTACTAAATTTTGATTGGACACGTCTGGACTGGCGTCGTATTCCTTACTTGATGAAATATTAGGCAGTTTTGTAATATCAAGCATATCCCAACCGCCAATTAGTTTTGGTGTGGTCCAGCGACGGATAGTGCTGTGCTGTCTGAGTGCGATTCTATAGTGTCTCATGCCTAACAAATGTACACCGAATCTGCTGCTCTACGTGCTCTATTTCGCACATTCATCAAATCAAAAACCCATGCTCCAGGCTGCCGGGCACCAATTTCGCAAAATTCCGAATTGCAATTTCACGAAGTACGTGCTTCGATTTGTTTGTTGTGTTGTTGGGCTGACATCTCTGATTGGCTTTTTCATATCCTTTTACCCGTATGAGTGTGGTTAACGTGCATCAAAAAGCCGGGATACGAACTCGATGCATCCAACCAGTGATGATATCACAGTCAGAAAATAATCGATTATATTTTGCTAAATATGGATGAAATGTAAAATATTGAATGATATGTTCGCGATACATCTTTATACCATCTAATTATATCGCTTACGGATTCCTGCAGAGACATTTTGAATTTAGTAACCAAATTATCGCGTAAAAAATAAATGACTCCCAAATTCTTTTAGAAAACAGACAAACATGTTCGACCTCATTTGTGTTGTCAAGCCGGATATGACAGCAGAATAAATTCTACCACATTGCCCGGCACAATCTGTCAAATGAATTGCTAATCATGCGCCACCCATGGACTGTGGCTTGTAGACATTCATTAACCTATAGGGAAAATTTTGTCAAAACTTCTTTTGTTTGGTATGTGGATGATGGATTGCGTCGATAAGGCGCGGTCCATCCGTTGCCCATACTTGATAGAATAACATTTTTGATTGGGCAGTAACCAATAAATTAATCTATAATATAGACAACAAAATTATTCTATTATATTTAGAATAACTATTCTCGTCGAAGTTTGAATTTGTGAGAATGTCGTATTAGTATGCTTTGACCAAAAAACGATCATTCTGGAAATTTCCCATTCCAGAGTTATGAATTGCGGAGGTATAATGATAGGAATTGAACTTACGTTTATTTACATAGGATATTCTGTAATGAAACAACTGTGAGATTAATTGGCTCGAATTAAATTTTATTCCGCCACCCCGACGAAGAGCATTCACTGTGAATACCAATTACAGTTTCTAAACCGCAATGGAAATAGAGACACGCCTCTAATGCTTTAGGTTTTTAATGTTTTAGCTTGGACCCATTTCAAATATCCTTCACTCAGTCCGTTCGCTGTTATTTGTTAATGTGCTTCCTTGCATTCTTACTGGTACTATATCTATAACACGGTATGGATATAATTATGAACGACACAAACACACGCCCCTATTTACTCTTTTCATCTTTAATGAGACCGCTGTTGGAAATCTCCGAAACTGATCACAAAAAGAACGATAAAGAGTCGTGTCTTTGTCATTCACTCGTGGTATCTTATTTCCTCATCTATTGTCAATGCACCTGTGAATTCAAAGGACAACTTTAGGAACAGCTTCCTTGTTTGGCCACGCATGGGGCATTGATGAAACGCACTTTGTAGGCGCGATTCATCAATAGCACATACTTGGCGAAATATTTCAGGTAATGAACAGACATTACGGGGTTTGAAACATGTTAAATTGGAACAATAAACTGGTGGCGTGCGTGTGGTTGTTTAGTAGGACGTATATTTTAAAATTGCATAACGGTCTAAAATTGTTGGTAGTTTAATCTAAAAAGGTAGCAAAACATAAATAACTATTGTGTAGTAATGGATATACGGTTTGCAATTGCCGAAGCGCCCTATTCTTAAAGGATGATTCTATGATATGGAAACGTACTGCATCGTTTCTCATCGCATGTGCGATTCGTATAGGACTAAATATATAATTAAGTTGGTATTTATTATTAGAAATCTACAGTTGCATTTTAAGTACTAGCGAGACATTTCGCTATATCAACTACCGTTTTAAGCTGTCAAATTTGATGAAGATTTTTCGCATATGCTTCAAAGGCAGAAACTTCGATTATATAGAATCTGGAATTTTGCAGTTAACTTGTCTTTAGTAATTCGAAATTTCCAGAATAAAAATTATCAATACATTGAAATATTAATTGAATCTAAATTAGATATATATGTTGATTCTTTGGAAAGTTGTTCTCGTTTGTTTAAATAGACGTTCCGGTAGTTCCGGTCGCATTTCAGTAGTTCTGCTAATCGAATCTGAAATCATTCCAGAATTCAATTTGATTCACCCCTAATGAACTTCGTTCCAATCGCAATTTTGTTTAAGTTTAGTTAATTGCTCTATCTTGAGCTTAGGCCACAGCTGGAATGAAAAATATCAAGGATAGGGTTATCTGGTCGTGTTAGTGGTAAGGGTTAATCTTTGTAGATAAACTTATCTGTTTTGCGAAATAACTCCAAAATATTGGTTTGCTCGGATGCTGTGAACCGAATATCCGTTGTTTCCGAAATACATGTATGCTTTATGCGCTTTCGTTATTCTGTATATAGTTTGTCGAAAGGTTAGTTTTACAGCCATATTCACATGAAGGTTTCGTTGATAACTTACGGTTAACTATGCTACCTATTTCACCTGGCTTATGTTTACTTGTATATTGTAATATAGGATCTGTGTGTGTGATTACTGTTGCGATTCCACACAGACGAGGTAGCGCATATTATTGCATAAGTGTATTTTTGTGTCGATTTTGGATTCAATATTCTAAACGTTTGAATGCTTCGAATACCGATTTTCGTGTTACAGTGCGATCCAACAACGCTTTTGAACGAAAGTACTTTTGCCGATATTTTTATAATTATGCCTGCAAATCAGAAAATTTTGTATTTTTTTGAGAATGAGCAACTAATCATCCATGTTTTACCAGTCCGAAAATTGTGCGCGCTCACTTTTTGTCAAGCGTGTATCACTGGCAGATCGTGCCGCCTTGGTTTTCTATCGGAAAGGGATGAATTAACCACCGTCCGACGTTTTCAGTAAATTTTTGTGATCTAGTGAGATTTTGTATGATGCGATTGGAAATTTCAAATATTTCATATAATGGCAACTTTGTACACGGTCGGTACATTTCTATCGGTGACTATGACATCCCTCTCGTTTGGAAAATACATTAATCATTTGAATCGCGGTATCATTTTGGCGCCGCGCGAAAAAACCCGAACAGCGTGTGTCTTCACAATTTTTAAGTATCATTAGCATTAAATCTTATTTCCATACCAATATTATCGTATTATTGAAATGGATTCCTTGCGTTTCAATACCAATAGTACGCTATACATTGAACCATGATTCGTCAATGGGCCGAAAATAACTTACAACAACGTTGTTCAAGTTATCTCTGGCCTGAGGTCAATTGTTGTTTTTATAAATTATTTATTCACATTAAAGTATTCCATTGTTATTTGTCAGCTTTAGGGCATTAGACATTGTCAGGCGCCAGCGTTTTTTTAGTTCGGGAAATTGAACTGAAATATGCGGTCTCCGCCCAGACTAATGTCCCGCTGGGAAGCCTTCTGACGCCTCCTAATGTCATGTTTTGATATCGCGTCTCTGGGCTTAGCCGATGTGAGAATTGAGTTGCGGATACAAAATATGTTAGATTAGCAGTTGAAAATTGTATGAATTATTCAGGTAAATGTTAACATTGTGTATTCGCCGTACACCAATAATTACCTTACATCTTATAGTATCGTATACATTTTCGATATATTTGATAATTTGGAATCATGGTTTTAAAATAAAATTTCAATCGATTCTTCTATGTGGTATAAACAACCTTCATGTCTATCGTTAAATTCATGCTAGCTATACATTAAAATTTTCCACTTTAAGCAAGTTAAAACTATGAAACATGTATCTCGCTATATTAAATAAGTTCAGATTTGACCATAACAAAAAATTGGATAGATGCGTCATATACACGAAATCCTTATAAAAGGGAATGAAAAGAAATAAAGTATTGCTGTACGCCTAGCGGCATTGGCAACCAAAGAAGATCAATTTTAGCGGCTTGCGCTCATACAAATATTTGATCGGTACATATATGACGTTATACTATATACGGAAAGGGTTCGGAAATTGTTCAGTCAAAAATCCTTTCTGTTTAACATAAATCACAAATGGACTCCGCCTCAGCGTTGCCAGACGTCGGAGACCCATGTTACCTACCCATAGTTAAAAGAAACGTGTTCGAACCGTTAAAAATAAATTCGGACTCAATTGGGTATATTTACATGTATATATTTGTGGTGGTTCTATCCTTTTCTGATGAAAGGAGCCTCGTGATTGTCAATAAATTGTGAAAATAATCCAATCAGAAGTTTTTTTTTAAGTAGGAGTCACTGATGACCGCTGAAGTGCAGTCCATCTGTGCCTCATACTTGGCAAAACAAAATTTTGCCTGCCTGGACGTTGATTTTCTCACTGATTTCTATTATTAAATTTTAATTATACAGTGGCTTATTGAAGTTCGTTGTACAGCAAAAATAGCGATCTTCGACTTATTTTTTAGTCTCTGACCTTCATAAACTCATAACCTAGCCCCAGGCAGAAATTGTCTTCCGTCGTGGACGAGGCATAAAATTGGCATTAGGACGAAAAAAGTTTGAAAATAGCTTTTCATCTTTTACATTGTGGAATTTAAAATTAACGCTCTGTTAAGGCGAACGGCAAATTCATTTATTGTAAATTTAGCAAAACTTGTTCACTCCCAATACTATAAGCTTCAGAATAGTTTTGTTCCAATAAAATATCACCTGGAGGAAGTTTTTTTATTATTTTCGGGCATGAGCCACACATGGTTTACACCTTGATGGCTCAATTTATCAGCGAATCCTTCTCGTTTAGCGTGATTATGCGCATTCCTTTATTAAGGCTTGTGCGACGCTACCACCGCTCGCTCATCAAGACAACAATATAATATATATATACTTTTTTCGATTTATTTATAATGATTAATGCGGACACGGCAGCGCGTTTATTTTATAATGGCAATTATACTTTTGGTCCTTATCTGAAAGGTTACACACGGTTTGTGTACCTGTGAGGATGTGACTAGAACAAAATTGAATACTCTAACCGATTTTGGGCATTAAAAATAGAATCGACCTGTGGCTACGGCCTTTAGGATAGTCCCAACGTGTTTCGTCCTGACGTAATTATTAGTGGTAGACGATTTTTATCATTGGCCAGGGTTGGTAATAGTCAGACTTATTATACTTTACCATGGTTATTCAGTTCTCTATGGGATGTTTCCCGCGTATAGTGCAGTTGCTGATATTACATATTGGAGTAGCTTTTTGCCATACTTGTGACTTTTAGTTAGCTCCTTTCGGGCTCCGCTTTCCGCCTTGTTTAGAGCGAACTAATTTGTGAAAAAGTCCACTTTTCGTCCAAGCTCCGGTATCCGCATTGACAATTTGTTTTTTAAGTTTCCGAGTGTTTATATGTTACTTATGTCCACACACTTTTGTGTAAATGCAGTGTTTCGAACTTCGGAATCGCAATGCATGTTTGGATTATCATGTATTTCTATAACATGCTCTCTTCGCCAGTGTGGAATATTTTTACTTGGTTTGATTATACCCATGCATATCATTGTGTAGTTCTAAGAATTTCCGCTTTTTGCCATACAACTCGTCTCATTTTTCGCGGTTAGTTTGTGGTATTAGCTGCTTGCAAATTAACGGAACTGAGACGATAAAAAAGTGGGATGACGTGGATCTTGCTTGTTGAAACAAAATTTTTCTGGTTGGTTATCAAATAATTTTACGGACCAAACTATCTACCACTCCAAATTACGTTCCTCGCGGCACGGACCGTTGCTTTTGAATGAATTTGCTTTTTTGTAATCTATTGTTTGATTATTTACCGTTTGTGAAGGTAAAGTTCAAAAAACCGGCAAATTGTGGTATATAGGTATTCATTTGTTTTATATGTGATATTCATTCAAGAATCACAAAATATTTTATTCATATATATATAAAAAGGATTTGCATTAGATTTATTTGTTTTGACCACCATTGGGTATCTGATCAATATTCTGAATAATGTTTCTAGTCGCTAAAGAACCAGTTTTGTGTCATCACTTCATCCTGTGAATAAAACACAATCATTGTTACATATTCAACGAACTTGAAATTTGTGGTGACCAGCGTCTGTATTAGACCCAATCGGAAAATTTTGTCGAAACATCTTTTGTTGAGTATGTTTCACTGATGACGTGGTCCATATGTGGCACATACGTAATAAAATAAAACTTCTGATGTTGAAGGACGCATCTAACCGGAAATGTGCGTTCTCGTTACCGTGTATGCTGCCGATATAGGATACCTTGGTTTGAACTTGCCCCTGGCCCAATTCTATTCCACTTGTTTGAAGAAACAATGCCTGCGTAATTCGCGACCTAGATGTCACGGAGGCTTTTTAATTGAACTTCACTCTGAGCAAGATTGGATGCAACACTTCTAAAATAAGAAATGAAATGAATGTCTTAGATTTTTGCAAACCCGTTTTCTCTTATTTTCTTTCGACAACACGGGAGCTTATGTGATAGATATGTGATGATGTCTTGTGTTAACAGAATTTCAATTCAAGTCTGACGTCTCTATTAGAAACTTTATTTTTCCGAAGCCCTTTTTCAGTCGGAAGTTTTGTTTCGCCAGACTTGAGTCACAGCTGGATTGCGCCTTGGAGTAGCGATCCATCAGTGACTCATACGTAACAAAAAATTTTCAAGAAAAAAATTCGGACTTTTTTTTACACGATCCATTATTTTGTTACTTTATGCCAGACAAGAGTATGATCCGCTGGGTATTTTTTATTAGATTCACATTTAGATATTTTAATCCGTCGTACAAAAATATTCAGCAGTATAATAAATGCGATCATGTATAACATAGCATAAATAACAGATTAGAGGGCGTGGAATTACAAATGATAATTTCAGTAAATATTTAATGTTGTAATTTAGTTCCCCTGATATGACGAATTATACATTAGTGGCTACTCCATTTTTTGCGGGACGTATGTATGTACACTGCACGGTCAAATTGTATTTGTTTTGTTAGTTAGTATTTTCTGATAGCCTGCGCCCCCGTCGCCGATGCGCTTTCATCTGTGAGATTCCCAATCAGAAATTTCATTTTGGCAAGTATGAGCCACAGATTAACCACACATTGGCGGTGTGAACCGCCAGTATTTTTTGACTGGGTTACAATGCTGGTCAAAGTTTTTCTACCGGTACACCGTCCAAGTCCTGCCAGTAAATTTGTCAAAAAAAAGGTCTCGTCTAGCCTAGGGCTGCGATGGATCTCGCGCACAAGTCGAGGTCTATCTATGAACCATGTTAGGTATGTTTAATGCCAAGTTTCAAAAACTTCCGGTAACGCTAACAATTCATATTATACATATATATATAGATATATTGTTGATTTATTATCAACTTTGATACGTAGTCTGGTCAGCGGGCGACGGCCGCTTTTGCGGAATACAGTCGAGATATCAAAATTTGCGGCGCCAAACAACGCACTATTAGCTGTAGATAGCGGTTACATGTTTTTTCGTTTGATAATCGCCCGCCATGGGCACTTGAGGATACCCTGATACGCGATAATATCTTGCGTTTTGTTTACTACGCGGAACCTTACCTTAGGTAGAAGTGATTGCTTTTCTTCGGCGTGTAGTGTAGTGTATGTTTGGTGAGAAAAATATAATTTTTTTTCACCGTTAGTTCGCCTGAAGAATGCATGAATTCGATCGTAATATTCATTCACAAATTTGTATCCATAGCCTATGCCAAGCAAGATAGATAGATGTATTACGCCTTCGAGCCGGGCTCGACCTACCACCCATCTTTAGACCGTATGTATTCTGAGTCAAAACTCGGTACTCGTTTCGCTTGCCACTGCTATCGTTGTTTTCGTACTGACGTCACTGGCTCGTCGCGCCGTCAGCAGATTGATTGGCGCCATGGCGGATTGCAGGCTTGTCCGCTGTCTTTGAAATATTAATGGCTTGAGTGGATTAAATGTCTCGCATACTGCGTTTACACTACAACTTTACAGACACAAAGATGATTTGATAATTATTGTAATAACAATAGAATGTAAGTTCAATAGGATGACATTTATGATTTGCAATACGGTATCTTGTTAATTTAAAGTTGTATTATCTAGCCATTGTGAAAAGTTTTGTTGGCTATCTTGTTTAGAAATATTATTGTTTGATAATGATTAGGATGTTTTTAATTCTATATTTGATATTATGTGGCGTTGTAAGAATTCCAGTCTTATGTAGATTTAAATATAAACCTATGGACGCCTAAATTGGCTCGAAGTTGAAAATAGTGTAATAATAATATTAAGGGTGCCCTACTCAGTTAATCGCTAAATATAATAAAGAAAATAGGAAATACATTTTGCCAATTTCCTTTGAATTTTTGCCATCATATTCTTCTGTTAATGTGCATTTCATCTATATTCAGCTTATGTTTTTAAATTTGATTTCGTTTGGAAGATGATTTTTTAAGGAGAGTCAAGTTGTTGTCGTTTGTCATCCGACCTACTTGTGAACATCAATGTTTATTTTTCATCTTATTGATGAAATAACTTTCAATAAATGATAGAGCAAATATAGTGTTTTGAGTGACAAGTTGTTTGAAGTGATAAACATACCAATTTTCGTTACAATACCTACTTTCGTTACCTCAATGGAAATTTTCTGGTGAACAAAAAAACACTTTGTTTTCGATATCCAACCAAAAATGAATCATCACTGTCAATGTCATGTCCAATAAACAACATATTTTTGTTATTAATAAGGGATTACCTGATTTTATTTGATAATTTTTGGGACAAAATACAGGTTTACTAACGAGTGAATTTTCTACCAAATTTTAATCCATAGTTGAGCATGATCTATATATGACATTTACCAAATGGTATGTCCCATTTGTGCTCTATCCTTGGCAAAAAACAGATAGATGTAATGGACCGATATTTGATAGGAAGGAATTCGTCTCATATTACATTTCGTGTCAAGGCATTACAGCTTTATGAAATTGATATGAATGTACCGTAGCGTTCAGGAGGTGTTGAAGGTTGTCATTTTTTTATATTAGAAGATGGATAACTTGATGACGGAAATACTCTGATATTCATAGGTTGTTTATTAACCAATTACCGTAAGATTATTTGGCGATATTCGGCAGTATGCTTGTTCAGTCTGCTTGTCTAAGAACTGAAATGTTCATCTCATGTTCCTCTGGTGAATAAAAAGATTCAAATCAGCAGTACTGATAATTTTGAACCCCTTTCCACAGTTTGGTTGCTACATGATATTTAAAAAGAGACCTTTGATTCTTGCATTGCCCCAAATTTTCTTCTAATATAAGCCATTTTCTCTGGGTGTCTGTATAGTTGACTTTTTGCTAGTCTGGCTGGCGTCTTGCCTATTCTGGACTGAACTTAATTATGGGAGTTGGAATGAGAATGGAAGTGATTTGTGTTAAAACTGGCATTGTTTGCAAAGCTCATCTGGGAATTGAAATAAACTTGGGAGTGTTCGACTAGATTTTAACAAGAAGTGTATACAAGTATAACTATCAATTTTAGACTGTTTGCTGCAGCATTGTCTCTCATTTATATTTCATATTGTTGCTAACTGCAAAACATGAACTGATATCAAAAATTTCCAAGTGAAATTCCATATTGTTCTGTTACCATTCGTTTATATTTATTTCGAGCAAGATCAGAATAGACTTTCTTGGATGTTTGTCTAATGAGATTTTTAGCCAGTTAGATTAGATTCAATGTCAGAAAATATTTATAGGATTTAGTGAAGATAAATTATCGCTAGTTATGACTTCATGATTTTTTGGATGAACCAATCTTTTTAAACTAGTTGAAGTGTTTAGCCACTCAATTTTTCAACGGTATAAAATTTTGCTATTATGCTGGTGACATTTGAAATGCTATATAATTCTGATATTGTATTTTATGTTTTATTTTGTTATGACGATATGAACCATTTTATTCTTTGTTTGAACATTTTATAGCATCATATTCATATTTTGTGTAAATTTTATGGTGTGTTTCCACTGGAGAAAAGTGATTCTACGTTGTTAGTGTTTGACATGCTTGTGATGGGCTTGTGTTGCGCGATATATCATTGGCCCATTTTTTCACAAGTATTGCGGAAAAATTATTTTGTTATTGGGTGTAACTAAGAGAAAGTTGATATAAAAAATGGATTGTGTTTGTGTATAATTGTCATTTTTTAATCTTTTTTTACAGAAGGGAAGTTGTTGAAAGTGAATAGGCAATAGAAAGGTTGTAATTTTGTAATGTTGGCAAGTCTGTTCTTGTACCCGACGAGAGGTTCGACGCCTCATTGACATGGGGAAAAAGGCGGCTCCAAAAGTTCCCGTCGCCAAGTTGGTGTGGCAGTGGACAGAAAATGTTTCACCTGAAAACATCACAGATGAACATCTCAGCATTGCATACCGTCTGCGAATGGGTAAATGTACTGCTTGTCGTAAAAATTGTCCTGGCAATCCAACATGTTTACGAGGACTTGGGGAAGGATTTTGGTTAAGGGATAGAAATTACCAGAGTGTTCTGGAAGATGATTTGAAAGATATCAAGAGTGGATTACGAAAAGACGGTGAATTTGTGGGGTTAAAAAACTTGGGAGCGACATGCTACGTGAACACATTTCTTCAATTATGGTTTCATAACTTGTCTTTCCGTCATGCTGTTTATAAATTTAAAGAAAATGAAATAGATGATAAAAAATTTCCACATACAGTATGTGGTCATTTACAACTTCTTTTCGCTATGCTTCAATGCAGCAAAAGAAAAAATATTGATCCAACATCTTTCATTAATTGCCTTGGATTGGATACAGCATTGCAACAAGATGCGCAAGAATTTTCTAAACTTTTGCTCAACTTGCTGGATCGTACATCATCAATGAGTGATTTTCTGTGCAAAGAATTTTGTGGGGAATACGACTATTGCACAACTTGCAACACTTGTGGTAATATTTCAAAACGTCCTTCAAAATTCTATGAACTTGATTTGTCTATTCAAGGACACAAAGACGTCATTCAGTGTTTGGAGGAGTTCTTCAAAGAGGAACAGCTCATAAATGAAAATCAATATCACTGTGCAAGCTGTGACTGTAAGCGTGATGCTTCACGGCGAATTGTCATCAAAGATTTACCCAGAACCCTCAATCTGCAACTTTTGAGATTTGTTTTTGATCAAAAAACATGGAACAGAAAAAAGCTGTCTAGCTTTTTATCCTTTCCAGACACCCTTGACATGTCATCATTTGTTAAATCTGATAGTGTTCATGCAGACGAAGCAGTATACGAACTAACAGCAGTTTTAATTCATCGCGGTCCAAGTGCATCATCAGGTCATTATATTGCCCACATCAAAGATTTTTCTACACAGCTTTGGCACCGTTTTAATGATGAAGCCATTGAAAAGATGAAAAGTGGTAAGAAGTTAGATTTGGATGCTTTGAATAGTGATGATTATGAAATAGATATGCCACAACCTATGAAGAAGCTGAAACTGAAAAAAGATACACATTCATCTAAAGATGCTTACATGCTTGTTTATACAAAAAAGAATAAAACTGCTACTCTTATGGAATTACCTCCAAAAATACCTGAAATTGCCCAGGCAGCTGTGGAGACAGACAACAACGATTTTATGTCTTGCATAGATGTAATGATTAAAGAGCTCGAGAATAAAGCTGCTGAAGAAAATGAGAAACATTCAAGAATGGCTAATCTTTTAAAAAGACTGTATGATATGGAACAGACAGAGCTGCTGTCAGATTGCTGTTGGGTACCCACAGTGTGGTTAAAGCACATGTTGAACATATCGGTAAGCGATAAGAATACCTTTTCAACTGACAAACTATTATGCTCCCACAAGAAATTAGATCCTCACAAGGTAGGTGGGATGAAATGCATTCCGAAATTTATTGCAGACCACCTATTTGGAATGTGTAAAGAGGAGCTTCCCCATATCACCAACAAAATGCTTTGTCTTCAATGTGTGAAAGATCAGTGTTTTTCTCTACGTCTCAAATCAAGTTTAAAAGAAGATCAAACCACTGTCAGCATGCTTTTGAAAAAAGTCAATTCATTTGATGAAGAATTTTTCATTGGCAAATCTTCACTGCAGTCGTGGAAAGCAATGGCAACAAAATTAGTTGAATCAAAAAATCAGAACACCCAAGACTTATCTACTGTTGAATTTGATGGACATGTTGATGAGAAAAATGATGTGAACAAAAATGAAAAACAGCGAGATGATATTCCGAGTGAAAGCGATGAGGATTTTGACTTCAATGAAGATATATTGTGTGAACATGGCAATTTCACTACGGACACAAAATTGTATCGCACAATACCAGAGTCTGTCTGGAATATTTTTGCAAAGTATTTTCCCGGTGCTCCAACATTTAAAACCACAAGTGCCACACCTTGTCAGGTTTGCAAAGATAATGAATTCGATGCTGCACAGGCTGCTCAACTTGAGAAGATGATGGTGGTCGAACAAAAAACACAACTTAGTAATCTGTTTCAAAATAAAAACAGACCAACTTATGAAGCTTTGTACGACATGAGAGATGCTTCATTTTTCATCGTTTCTTCTGTTTTTGTGCAAAAATGGAGGGAGTATGTAAGAAATTCTTCAAAACACGAAATAGTATCACAGGTACAGAACAATATATTACTGTGTCCCCACGATAAATTACTGTGCGATCCAGTGGTTTCTTTGAATAACTTCGATGATGTTGAAAGCAACGACATCACTACTGTATTAGTTTGGTCTGATGAGTGGGATTATATATCTAAAAACTTTGGTGTAGATATACCCTTAACAATAACCAAAAATTTCACTGTTACAAATATAGAAAATGATACTGAAAATATTGAAACATATGACAAACAAAATTCAGATGTAAATGCAATAGAAAAGGCATTGTCAACCTCACCTATAACACCAAACACAGCTTTGGAAGTTAATAACAATAAAAATGCAGACTTAAAACCAACAATATCAAATAAAACAATGGATGGACTATCAAATGAAATTAAAGCGAATATTACCTCAGTAAATAACTTTGATATTCCAGTCCCGGTTGTAAACGAGAACCCATTGCAAAAAGTTGTGCTGCAATTTTCACCTGAACTCTGCCAAGAATGTATTGTTGGAAAAGCATTGGAGAAGGAACATAATTTACGGAACTACGTTGATAAGAATATTTACATCAAGAAAATTATTTCTGACTGCAAGAAATCATGGGGGAACAATTCGACAAAAGTTTCACATGAAAACTATGTTCGGAAAAGTAAAAGAGCACACACAACCCGTGGGGAAAAGAAACTGAGGGTTTCATCAAATTGGACCCTCAAAGCATTGAAAATTAAAATAATGAATATGTTTTCTGTGCCACCTTTTGATCAAAATTTGTGGCTTGGAGATAAGCGACTTTCTGATGATGATGCCACCCTTGGCTCTTTGTCTGTTTTACCAGATTGTACTATTTCATTGATAGCTGATGAACCTGATGATAATGCTTATGAAATGTTACCTGTTGTATCTGAAAAGGGCCAAGGTTTGGAAGAGGGCTTCAAAGGAACAAGTTTGTTAGCTAGTATTTGATATGATTTCGAATAAAGTTATTAGACATTTATTTGTCAACAATTTTCGTTTGAAAATCTTGCAATCAAAGTGTGACACATCTGTCGATATAAAGTTTTTCGAATATTCAACGAAATAAGATTATCAATAGAGCACTAATAAGTGATTTTATTCCAAACAATGAATTTGTTTTGTCAAGTATAGCTAAAACCACAGATTGGTGACTCCTTGGCATGGCAAGCCATCCGTTCTGAATTGTGTCATTCTTTGGTTAGATACCTTACAAGTTTCATTTGGTCATTTTGCCAATACATTATTTCAAAATTTGGGCTTATTTTTTAAAGTTTTAAATTTTTTTTCACTTTTTAATCAGCTATCGGTACAGTTCTTTTGCATTATTCTGGTAATCCTAAAAACAACAAACTTTAAATACCATCTGTTGATCATTTATTGCTGTGGAATTGATTTTCAGTCATTACGCAACCTAATTTTTTATATTGTGTATCCTATGCCAAATAGACACTGTAACTTGAGATGCAAGTTTGGAACACTTTTTTTTTCCGGATCCAATCTTGAATAAATAATTATGAATCTTTTCAAATATGATTCTATTTAAAAAAAAAGTGTTTCCCAGAGTTTTTCAAAATAGTATAACAATTTGCAAAACTGAAACAACACATTTGTTGTTTGAATTTGAATGACGCTGCACAAAAACGAAATAGCTGTGTATAGAGTTTATAAATGAGCACAACAAAATTGGGTTTTGAAGCCTGACAATGACAGAACTTAACATGCCCGACTCAACAGGGATCTGTTATAATCACCCCACATTTTCACAAAATTACTCAAATTCTATTCGGTTTAACAACTTTAAAAATTTATTCCTAGCTGTTACAATGTTGGATCTGAGATTTATGCTGTCAATTATGGGCCATTCTGGCAAGAGGCATTGAACGTGTGAAAAACCAGTACCCATATTGAATTGTGGTTTTTCGAAAATAACTCATGAACAGGATAATTTGATCAAAATTGAAAAATTTTGTCATCCAAAAATATTATATTGAAAAAAATCCATTTCGGCTCCTGTAAATTTGACTGGGATGTTAGGATAATATTTTCGATTTCAATTTTTCATGTTTTTTATATTATTCAATTCTTGCAATATTAGTTTAAACACTATGGCTTCATTTTGTGCAATTTAAGTTCCTGGGGGTTTGTTTTGAACAAGTGTTAATTAATCAATAATATATCATGGTTGTGTCAAAACCCTCAGTGAAAAAGAATTTTTTGTTCAGTTATTTCTTATTTTCGCTCTATCTTTATTGCTCCATTGGATTATTGGTCAACAAGGATGATCAAACCTTAAACTTTGCTAAAACAAAGATTTTTGTTGGTATTCAACATCTTTGTTGGTATTCAGCATCTAACGAAAAAGACACGGACTGGTATTGAATAAATGTGTGTCAAATTTCGATTAACATATAAACTAGATTTTTAAAACTTTGGTATTGATGCATGATAAATATATTAGACATCTACAGTTTTTGTTTTCCCCCATAGTCAACTATAAATATATGTCCGACAACCATTATTTAGTTTCAGTTAGTTGCCTATTGATGATGATCATGTTCATACTTATGTGTTGATGCCCCGTTGTCTAGTTCTGCTCCTGCCATCAGCGTCATCATTTTAATTCTTTTGTCAGTAATTTTGGAATTTCGTATACCAGTGTTCAGTGAGTTTTCTTATAATATCAGTACCCAATCAAATATTTCGCTTTGCCAACCCTGAGCATCAGATTGATCACACCGTTGTAATTAGAATTTTGGTGTAAAATATATTTTAGAATATTGTGAACTGAAATTTGATTGCACCATTATGGAAATTGTAATTCAAAGTATAAAAATCAGTCATCTAGTTTACGAATTTCATGAATTGATTCAAATTTAATGTTGAGTGTTCAACGAAAAGAAAAATGGCAATTGAAAATATTAAGACAACTGTCAAATTGAAGTCACTAATGTAATGTGTTGCTGTGATGTAATCTGCTCCTGCTTCACAAAATAAAATTTTTGATGTGAAAATTCAGGCTCATAATAATGCTATATTATAAAAAAAATTGACTGGACTTTTATGAAAATGAGTTGTTTGATGGAAATATCTCTTCCAGTGTGAAAATTTCATTATCAAACAAAATGTTTTGCTTTGCCTCATTGTCATTATGCTATGCTCTTCTTTTTATCACAAATATAAAAAACAGGTGGCTATTGTACTCTTCTATCCAAATTGAGTTTTAAGTGTTACAAAGAATTTCAAGTGTTGGTCAACGGTCAAGTGCTTTGACCTGTTAAAATTACACTGTCATTATTTGTAACTGGCATTGGTTTTTACTAAAGCAGATAATAGCTATTGTATTGTTAATGTGGACAAAATGCTCTTTGGTATGAATTTGCTAACAATTTGGCTATTTAAGTTGTTCGTTTTTTGATTTCTTGACTGAAAAAAGGAAAGAATTAGCAGTTTTAATGTTTAAGCCCAAGGTGTATTTATTTATTTTTTGCTTTTGAAGCAACCAGCTGGTTATGTTTCTTGGTTTGATTAAAAAATTAACTTTTTTTTGTAATTCTGGTTTGATTTTTTTTTTTTTTTGAAGATCATACTAAAGCCCAAGTTTCAAGTGCTATTGCTGCACAATAGGCGAAATATAATCTAAAATTAGTAATTTCATTTGCCATATATATGAAAGCTGAAAATCAAGTACTGTTTATCGGATATTAAATTTTGTTTACCGGTAGTTCTATTTTTCACTTTCGCAAACACATCGAACATGTTCGCATTTTGAACATTAGACATTTTTTTAAGCAAAAAGAACTTGTTAGAATTGGGATTTAGTGTAGCTTTCAAATCTCAACGTTGTTGTCTCATTCCTGTTTTCTATTATAGATATGTTTAAAATTTCTAAAACATGAGAGTTTGGTATTGACTTGAATACAAGTACCTCATAGACTTGCTGTTGGAAGCAGAAAGTGAGAATGAATGGTATTCCCTGGTGATTTAAATATGGTTGACCCTACAGATGATGAAACCTATCAAGCAGTTTACTGTCGCTGTATCGATGCATGTACTGATGGATTATACAACTCGACTTGTGAACTGCAACCAAAATGTAAATATAATACTTTCATAATATTAAATTCTATTATCCATTTCTACTGTATTCATATAGATCTATTTTATTAATATTTCATTGTCGATAGATTAAGGATGGTCATTTCAGAAAATCATTTATCAAATTCCTCTGTTTAATGCATGAAATATTTAGAGCTAAATCAATTCAACTTGGAATATATTTTGTGATTGCTGTATTGTCATCAAACTTATAGATATTCTAGAGTTTAGATCAAAATTGAATTTGTTTTCCTATTGTTTCAAGACTCAGTTTGCCTAATAACAGCATAATTTTTGACATGAATCAGAAATTGTTGCACATTCTGGACAATATGTATATATTTTAAAATTAAATTATCTTATTAAATGCAATAATGATGTTAATAATATATATTAAAAAAATTTAAGGATATACTAATTAACAAAATTTTCTTTCCAGCAAAATGTTACCGCAAGTTGGAGCTTATAGACGGAGAACAAATTGAAACCGCAGGTTGTCTCTCATCCTTGGAACTACACATCGATCAGTGTAATGTAAGATTGTTTGATAATATTTGTTGTCATTTTGCCTTCTCTACTTTTAGCTTGTCGAGTCGCAACATATTTTTTGTCAGATTTTAAGTTGTGAAATTTGTGAATTAGTTGTGAAACTAACTCTGGAAACAAGCTTTTGCCACCCCATCACTGGCTTGGAAAATGAATAATACTTATACGACAAAAAGTATTTAATTTAGTTGTTAAAAGTAGCATTTAGGGTAGGGGCTGTATAAAGCCCAATTCTATTCGTGATATTCAAATTAATAATTATTCGATTGAATTCCTGCAACAAATAGAAATCAACAAAATGATAGTTTTGAATTTTAAAGGCAAGTTAGTTAATGTATTAATTATTGTTTTCAACAATATCGTTTTTTTAATTCAGCAAGCAGCAGATCCTGATTTTGTCCAACCAACTGATTTTCAATGTTGTTGGGATAGTGATTTATGTAATGATCATCTGGTTATGAAACTACCTGAACATAATACTGATGGACCAGGTAATTTTTAGTTTGACTTAACGAATTTGTGTACAATACTGATTGCAATAATGTTTCAATACAATAAAATTGAAAAACTGTAAGGGAGAAAGTTTTTCCCATTTCAGACAATTCTCACCTTCAAATCTCCTTTATTTACTCAAGTTCTATCTTCAGTTTAGGTTCTGTCTGCAATTTCACTCGGATAAATTTGTTATTGTTGCTTTGAAATGAGAAGCAAATCCTAGTGTAACTCATTTTATTGGTTCAAGGGGTTCAGGTTGTTGAAAATCTACAAAAATTTTTGGTTTCAAGCTTATTCTGCTTATTATGCAGAACATTGAGTGAGTAGTGGTCATAAATTCACCAATTATACTTCCGGGGCTTGAACCTAAGATCTTCATCTTGTTAATGCCATAATGCCAATAATTCAAACATAATAATTAATCAAGAATGTTCATGAAAGCTCCTTTTGAAACAGTAAACCATAAAAAACTTTCTTGAAATGCTTTGAATTCTCGATTTCATGCTCAACTCGATTTTAGTTTATTTTGTCGTACTTGAACCTTAGTTAGCACAAGCCTAGGTTACGTTGCCCTGGCGATAAATGTTTTTACTGAGAGATTGCCATACGCAATGCTACAAAATCGAAAAACCATAAAAATTTTTGTAGCTAAAGGTTCTGTACCCAGCAGTAACGTTATTACTTTGATCGCTTGAGTATTGTATCTTCTATAACGTTTTTTGACATATTGTTACTTATTATAGTTCCATCTAATTTGTTGAATGGAAGGAAAAATGTGACACCTTGGACTGTTCTCTGAAATTGTTTACCATGCAGTTCAAATATATTCCTTCCACTTCTTCATATTATTTACTTTTTCATTTTATCTATTTTTTTCAGGTTCAACATCAGATCCCAATGTCACTGTCGTTTTGATTGTCGTTTTGCTGGCGTTTGCATTTGGTGTCATCCTTGTTATTGTATGTTGTATAAGGTATGTCAATTTTGTTCAATAATTTATGTAACATTCCATCCATTATCCTAAACTGACAGTTAAATCACTTGGAAAGTGATCACTGAAAGAAAATCTGTTTTAGTAATATATTACTAATAAAACAGATTATTTTGTCCTGATTGCCTAACCGTAATAATATTTTAAAAAAATCCTCGAAATTAATCAACATTGCTACCGGTATGTGATAGTAATAGTTCGAAATTTTTCGATTCATAAGCGACAAGCGGCAATAAATTTTAAAAGAGAATACAGGATTGAGAAAACAGGATTCGGTCGATCTTTATGTAAGTGGAAGGAGGATACTGCCAGCACTCAAATTTCAAATAATTATATGGAAGAAGTTAACTTAAAATTCTCCCACTGTATATGATTGTCCCATTCAGAAATTTGATTTCCCAATGTCTATTGTTAAGTATGAGTCACCTGATGGATCTCATGCCAAGGCGCAATCGGCCTATTTGTGGCTCATTCTTGATGAAATCAAATTTCTGATTCAGGTAGTAAACATATATATTAAATTATAGTGTGATACGATGATTGTTTCAAACAGCCCTACCCTAAATAGAAGTAAATAACTTTTGTAAACCAATTGCTTATAAGGTTTTGTTACAGACAAAACATTATAGTGTGATATTATATTGTTCGCAGGTGTGAAAACGCTTGTAAACATGACACTTTTATCACTTTTATTATTCATACCTATGGGAAAGTATTCGATTGAAGGGCGGACGTATTTTGGCTCTGGTGATGTAATATTGTTGTCACAGATTACGGTAGTTCCCAACCAATTTATAAATTTATTTAGTCAAATACGTGCCACCGATGGACCACATCTCATCGACGTGTTCCATCAGTGACACATACTTGACAAAAGGTGGTTTGAGTTTGATAAAATTTTTCTGATTGTTCAACCCCCACATAGTCATTTTTGTCTTGAAATTGTGGGGATAGTCATGTATGGTCCTTGTATAAATCCTGTAAGAAAGTGTGGGCAATGTTTGATTTCCACCACACATTTCACTGTCTGGTAGTAAAAGTTTCCTTGTTGCTAATTGTATCCCTATCTCAAGAAAAAAATCCATTATCACAATATTTTATTACAAAGCAAGATACATAAGAAACTTCTCACCAGTTATTGTCCTTTCCTCATTTCACACTTAACTAAACTTTTTTGTAAAAACAAAGATTTGAATAAGTTATTCGACACTAATTACACGAGACGACCCTTTCTCTACCATAGACTACCGACTCCCATCCTCGTATTATCCAATG
The DNA here is from genome assembly GCA_963675895.2 of Styela plicata. NCBI lineage: Eukaryota > Metazoa > Chordata > Ascidiacea > Stolidobranchia > Styelidae > Styela > Styela plicata. Next base: position 8,715,615 of record OZ023151.1, on the reverse strand, counting down.
TTTTAATTCAACGATCTTTTGGTAACTGAAACCACATGCAGATGTCATTTGTTGATACAGTGTTTCTTTAATGGATTCTATTTTTTTTTTGTTTTAATTTTGTATTCCCTAGTCTATACTTGACTTTATCTTGGTATAACCCAAACATTTTCATTACTATTAGTGAATGCAGAAATTTACATTTAAAATACTTTTTAGGAATAAATCACGTAATACAAATTGGAATTTGGAAAGTAAATGACCTAACAATTATTCCTAACAATATGGAATAAATCCATCATGAGTTGCGATGAATATATAATTCTGTGAAATATACTTTTGGCTCACATGGACTGTGGCCTGCCGTCTGCGGTCTGAAATATTGATGCGATTTTCTTTTCAAGTTGATTAAAAGTTCAATGTACAAAAAACTTCAAAACCCTCAACACTGCTTTGTTTGACATTTGACAGTTTGACATTTGATTTTATTTATTCTGAAAAGATGCCCATTGGCTAAAATCACTCTGATGAAGCGTGATCCATATGTGGCTCATGCTTAACAAAATAATATTTTCGACTAGTTTGTTAATGATGTACGGTGTTGTGGCCTTTCTTGGATTACTAATAGTCACTCAGTTCCTAGTCCACTAAGTCAATAATTGCTGAGTGCGGTGAGCGGGCCTGAATCACAATTCTGGAATATGGACTTTTCCACGATAGCGCAATATCATAGTCGTAAAGAAAATTTTTTGCAAAATTATCCCACTTGTTTGATTGTAACTTCATATTCTTTCTTTTATTTATAATCCATAGATCAATAGAACAAGGTAGGAAGCCCAGGTGCGAGCTTATTTACCTAGTCATCAAAAGAAACATGCTTAAAAAACTTGGGAAGATTTATTTCTTTACTAGTGAATAGTGAATGGTAGTTCTTCATTTCATGAGGTTCAGATTAAGTTTGGTTAAGGGTTTAAAATATGCTTAGGTATTATTAACTATTCCGATTTTATTTTGTAGTAATTTGAACAAAACAACATAACATATAAATTGTGTCATATTTTACAGCCCTTTTTATATCATTGTTAAACATTACTGCCACTTTTCTAAAGCTCAAATAACTCGTTTGACTGTAGATGCTTTCTGAATAGTTTTGAGTGCCATTTTAAAGTTGCCATTCAAATCGTCGTCTATTTTACATTGTCAGCAAATTCTCTTTATACTAATTTTTACTGCCCTTGATAACGTAACCAATAATTTGACATCTGGATATATTTTTAATATAATTGTTATAAGTTGGCCTCGGATGTTTAATTGGGGAAACAAGAATTTTTAAAACATCATGTTTTACTAGGTATGGTTCTTGCCATTTAGCTACATTGGGACTTATGTCACAAAAACTGAAATTTCTTATCTTGCAAGTAATAGCTATCAATAATCATGATAGTTTGTTAATAATAAATAGATGTTAGAATCCTACATACCCATCAATCACTTTTGTAAGATTTCCTCTTCACCAGTTATAACATGCTTATAGGCCTTAGTATATAGTAGTTCTAATTTTTTCTTTGTAGCATTCTAACTGAATTTTCCATTACTGATACTACTTGCAAATACCTGCTCCAATTTTTTTCCTGGAGCGGAACTACTAACCAAAGAGTACAACATCTATCTCATATGTACAGTACTTTATAACTTGGTATGTTCATGGTTAGTGGGATGCTCTGTATCATTATTCACTAAATGTTCAATTTATGATGTAAATAACAATGGTAGTTCTTATGGACACTTGCTTAGAGTGTATTATTTCATTTGGAATACTCACTTTTTCTATAAAATCGAAGAGTGTTATAATAACTGCTATAATATAGCTCATAATTACGTATATGATTATTACGCAAATTGTCATCAAAATTTTAAACTAAATGAAATTGTTAAAATTAAAGAGGTATAAAATTAAAAATGTTACAGACTGACTAACGGGATCTTGGATATATCAATAAAGTAAATTATTTCGACCACCACCTTTTTAATTAAACACATTTGATATCAGTTGGCCATCTAATTAGGGGCAGGTGTTCACACCTCAGTTATTGTTTGCATTTCACAAACAATATTTAGTCAAGAACTGAACTACCTTGCTCACGATGCATCACAGGTGTCCCCTTGTAAAGGGGACCCTGTGATGCACCGCTGAGTGAGCAACCAATATTGTTTAAACAAAATTAATAACTGAGGCAACATTTCATTTTTATTCACAAATTTGTCAATGTTGACACGTTTTCTGCGATTTTTAGAACCTCTTCAGAATGAACTTTGATTTTCCTTTTTCTCTTTACTTTCAATAGCGAACGGCTAATAATTAATATTGAGATACTCACAACTTTTTGTTTGCCGAACATGCTTTGTCAAAAGAATGTGGTTGAAGTATGTTTCGACAACAAGGTCATTACATTATCAACTTCAGTTGACTTCAATTGACAAAAGACTGTGACCGGGCCAAAGCATTATGTAAATGAAATTTTGTTGGCTTTATATTCATTCAGAGAAAATGATGTAAATTTGTGCAAAGAAAATATGATTCTGTTCTCCGTGTCTGAATTTATGTCTACTGTACATATATTATTGAAAATTGAAGGTATTGATATTTTCTAGCCAAAACTGTTGCCGATATTTTGACATTTTTGACAATCGATAGCCAATGTAATCGGTAAACCTCGAAGGCAAAATTGAATGGCAAAAAATAATGAAAACACAAGATTTAATTTGTTAAAAATGCATTATTTGGATGGAAATTTTGTAGTGATAATTATGCGCTTGTTCACAATGGATGACTTTATCGGTTATTTATGATCTGTCAATATATTTGAAGATGCAAAATTATAGGCGATTGGTCTCATCTATGGCTTATTTTTTATGTACTGTTAAATGTGGGGTGATTGAGAAATTTACACTAAAACACGATCTTTGCTTTTCCCCTCAACTGTCGTATGATAGGTAATTAGTGATAGCGTAATAATGTAATTTGTTCCAATTTTCCAAGAATATTATGTGTTGCCAATTGCCATTACCTCCAACCTATTTTCTATATTTTGCTATACTTATATAGCACTCATAAATAACAATACCACCCACTAAGTTTATTCAGTAAATTAACCCTTTGATTGCATGCCTTTCTATCCAATTTGCAAACTAGTAATTTGTTACATTTATTTCTCACGCTCTGAATTTTTGTTACGATATTCAGTCACACATGAATCATAGATGAATTGAACATTGTCCATCAAATTTTCAATGGTCCTTGCTTGATTTTGAAGCTTATTACTTGACTGTTGTTGGTTAAAGCTTTCATGTTACTAAATTGGCTCTCTCTGTAAATTGCTACTGTTTCATTTATGACGCCATGACCATCCCTTAGCTATTGTTTGGCTCCCTTTTGTCTTGAGTGGCAGATGTTGTCCTAGATATCGATATGGTTGTCCTAGATATCGATATGCCCTGCCAATAAATGAATAATTGTGGTCCCGTATTATATTTGTGGTCTGTATTTGACGATGTACAGTGCATATTTTACTATTTTTGTTCTTTTGTGTATTTTATCTTGGTTTTGGACCATGCAATATTAAAAGTTTTGATAAGGTATTGTCAAAACGATTTGTTTTCTTTTTCGATTATTCGGAAATAATTCATTTTGTATAAAAATTATGATATGGGCTAAACCAGGGTGACAGAATCTTGTTTTTCTTCGAGTGTCTGGAGTGTTCATGTGATTGTTTTTACTGATGGACAAAAAGCTACAAAACCATCAACACTGTTATTTCATAGCAGTGTTGATGATTTTGAACCTTTTTATAAATTTGGTTGCTACAAGACACGCGAAAAGTATATGACCTAATAGCAGATTATCTGAATTGAATGTTCATAAAATTAAAGTTATCAGGTATGAGTGCTGTTCGATTTCTAACTACGGTAGTCTTTGAATGTCAATGCAGTCATTCCTATTATGACTTTTCAGATTTAAACAAAGGGAGAAGAAGTTGAAGAGGGAAATTGATGCTGAAAGTGATAAATATGGAATGAATACGAAGAATTTACGAGATCTTGTTGAAGAATATTCAACACCTTGCTCATCGGGATCTGGGATGCCGTTACTTGTTCAACGTACAATCGCTAGACAGATTGAAATATTAAGGGAGCTGGGAAGAGGAAGATATGGCACTGTGAGTTGAGATTACCTTATTAAAAATGAGAGCTACCTGTCCTGTACTCTCCTACTCATATGCCTGAAGAAAGGGGCTGCCATATGAAGAAAAGTCATCCAAAATTCATAAATCATGAGTTTTTTACGGTAGTAAAGTTATGCAATGTCAAAATCGTCAACTCTGCTGTGTTCAATTCCATCCCCTTTAAGTGTCTGAAAAATACACACCATTTAATAAGATGCTTCACGAAAAAAAGAAGCCAAAACTTTAAAGTAAGGTAGACATTTCAGGTGCCTGGAATGCATAAACATAATTTGTGGAATATATACTTTTCATATTGCTTTATTTGACTGAATTTTTTATCAAAAGACTCGAATCACAACAACATAGGTTCAGTAATTTTCATAATAGCAAATTTTTTTATAACATTTATTTGTCTATTGTCATTAATTTCTGCAGCATTAATCATTGAATAAAATCACAGGTGATGCTTGGCAAATGGAGAGATGAATATGTTGCGGTTAAAAGTTTTAATTCAACGGAAGAAAAAAGCTGGGCTCGAGAAACTGAAATTTATCAAACTGTATTGTTAAGACACGAAAATGTTTTATGTAAGTATAGTATAGTCTAGGACTGCGTGTTTTTGAAAAATTTTGCTTTTGAGATGGGTTATACCAGCTTTTGTCAAATCACATCCAAATTTTTTGATTACCGTATTCACTTGATTGCAAGCCGCCCTTGATTGTAAGCCGCATGTGATAGTGTTAAAAATTTAATGTAAGCCGCCCTTGAATGTGACCCGCATATACTGTGCCGGTGCCTATATGGGTTTTAGCATATCTGGGTGGGCACGGAAGTAGACAGAGTATCGGCATCGCAAAGAAAAAATGTAAGGCGCAAACATGATGGAAAAAAAACTTTATAAGCCGCGGCTTACAATCGAGTAAATACGGTATGTTGAAACGAGACTGCTTCATTTCGTTGAGAAATTATTATCTGAATCATATTTCATCATTGTAACAGCGATGCGGTGCCATGATGATTAGAAAAAGTGTCTCAACTAATAATTTTCAAAGCTAGAGAGGCTAAATTTATTTATGTACATTTTATAATTTGGACTTTAAGAATTATATTTGAATATATTTACATTTTAAATATTTTATTTCATTCAAACATAATATTTTTTGAAAAATATAATAGATTGGATTGAATTTATTCCATCAGGGAAAAATGATGATAAAGTGTGTTATGTCGAACACAATCTTAAAATTCGGTTCAAAGAGAAAAATATTTGTGCTTAACTGATTTCGCTTCACTATAATAACATTTTCTTATTATTTTGATTCTTTTTTTTAAAAATCACACTTCAAATTTCACAAGAGTTTTTTTGACAACTAATAACTGAGTGATTTCGTTTATAACAATAGTCATATTTTCTGTTTTTTGATTTTCTCACTTATGAACCTGTCATAGACAATGTATAAATTAATTGATGACCATTCATGACGAAAATTATCATAAAATTTTTATTTATTTTGGCACCGGTACCGGTACCCTAACAAAAGTTCATTTTGTCACGCATGAGCACAGATGGACCGCGCCTCATCGGCGCAATCCATCTGTATTTCATGCTTGACAAAAGATTTTGGCCAAATTTTCTCGCTGCGATTGTACATTATTGTTTTCATATTTTGTAGGATATTTTTCATGTTATATTTATTTATATAGTGATTTTTATCTTTACCATTATCAATATCAGTTGTAAACCATGACACGAATTTGGAAACTTGAACATACTTACCGTTTGATCTTCGTCGATACATTGTACGTCTCATTTAGTATTAATATGATATATTAAGTCTTTAGCGCAAACTTTTTATTTTTTATGTCTGTAATGAGTAACCTACTTTATAATAAATATGTCAATAAACGAGGGTTGGTTATAAAAAGAATTGAATATCTAAATATATTAAATAATTCCCATAAAAACTCTTTACCTACCAATTTAAAACAAAATAAATTTAGACGTAGTTTTCGACTTTTTGGTTGAATATTTTTTATTGAAAATGCTGGAAGACTGCTTTTATCCACAGCATACCTGAAATTATGGGTCAACATCAACAAAGTATTTGCTATTGACCATCTGTTTGTTGAACTATGGATACTAATTGCCTGAAAAAATAAATAGGAAATGATCATGATTGTGATAAAAATGGTGTTATTTGATACGAAATTGAATTGAAAGATTTTACAAAACATGAATAAGGGTTGATGTAAATGAATGGCATTAATTAAGTTAATGGTTGTTATATTATTCTGTCTTCCACCAAACCAACCAGTCAAAATGTAGTTCTAAAATGTACTTATTTAACAAAACTATAAAATAACTTTATCACTGGTGGGTTGGGGCTGCCAAAAGGAGATCCCACACTTGGAAAAATTATTTCTGATTGAGCTAGTGACATTGTTAGTCTGAGTAAGGGAGATAGTCTTTTTGTAATTTTACATCTAGTTCAATTGTTTGTTTGTTTTTGTTTATTGAAATTCACTCAGAGAAGGCCCCCCCCCCCTCCCCGGAAGCAATTCCTAAAGGAAACAAACTAAGAGCTACTCAATAACAAAGATCTACTAAAATATGTAGTTCCAGCAACTGCACTCTGAATGGAAAACATTCCTAACGGAACTGAACTGCCACGGTAAAATGTAATGAGCGGTATTTGTCCTGGGCAGTGGCAAAACCATCTACCACTTCCATTGGTATGTGTATTTGATTGAGAGTGGTCAGATTCAGCCCTACATTTCTGTATCTGGAGATTTTTGCTTCCCAATCAGAAATATTTTGTCAAAACAAGTTTTGACAAGCATGACTTACTGATGGATCGTGCTGGTGAGGCACTCTCCATCAGTAACTCATACTTGATAAAATAAAACTTTTGATTTTGTCGAGCTTGTTCAACCTGGATTTCTGATTAATCGTGTCAATGGTGCATAGGCAGGCAATCTATATTCTATGTTGAACAAAATAGGACTCTTTTTTTTTTATAGCCACTTTTGGATTGGATCACCCTGGTCAAGGCTCTGTGCCAGAGAGCACTTATAGACTGATGGGGTTCAGAGGTGGGAAAGATATGATATTTCTTGTTCGGCTTAGCCTACCAAGCTATTACACCTTGAATTGAGTGGTGGGCATAGGCATTAGCAAGCTGGACTCGTCGTGCCTCAGACCTGAGATATTTATCCTTGGATACCAACATGTTAACCACTAGGACATCATTTGGTCATAATTTGATGAATTCTCCTTCATTCATTTATAGGTTTCGTTGCATCTGATATCAACGGCAATGGAGCTTGGACTGAATTATACCTCATCACTGATTATCATGCAAATGGTTCATTATACGATTACCTACAAGGCAGATCTCTCAATATTGAAACTGCCTTGAGACTGGCACACACAGCAGCAAGTGGTACGTATGGATAATTATTTCTTTTTTATGGAGGTTGAATAGGGATTTTCTTAAACTTATATTTTTCAAGATAATACTAGCAACCACTAAAACTAACAGCCAGTTATTGGTGCGAAAGTCATGAGCATGAAGAAAGTAAAGCATACTCAAAATATCATAGCATGGATTGAAAAGTGAGCATTACTGTGACTCAAACCAGGGATCTTCAACCTGCGACTCCAACTTACTAACCACCCCACTATTGAGTCAGACTTCAAAAAATGAAAACCTTCCAATTTAGTTGTGTTGTGATAGTTTAAACGCTGGACCTATGGATGGTGTTATGCAATGAAATGAGAAATGAACTCCGGGAGCCCCTTTTTTTATTTGAGAATTTCACATCTTGACATTTTATTTTTATTTTGACAACCTTTGATTTCTTGAATTACACATTCCACTGACATATCATTTGTCATCATCTTTATTGTCATTAACAACAGTCCAGTTAGTGTTGGAAGATAATGTGGTTTCACGGAACACGTCACACTTTCAAAACATGTTTTGTTAGCTTAGCGAACCAACACGTTTGTGTATTCAAGTGTGTTATTGATTTCAGCGGAACACCTCTATGGTTTATACTTGACAGAAAAATTTATTTCGATCTTTCCTCAGGTTGAACGCTTCCTGTAGGTCGAGTATTGAATTCCTGATTTTATTCGTTTACGCTAACACTTGAGGACGTATCAATCGTTAAAGTGCGACATTTTTTACATTGGTCTCGTAGAATGTTGCTAAAGCTTGTAATATCCTGAATTTATGGGTATTAAAAAGCCATTTGCAATCAGCGATATTGATCTTTAAATATAAAGCACAGATGGACTGCATCTCGGTTATGTGATCCATCAGTGGCTCAAGCTTAAAAATTTGATGTGCATACGTGAGGTACAAATGTACCACACCTTAGTATCGTTCAGCAACTCAATCTTAACAAAAACGTATGTGCACGTAATATTTCTGATTGGTTTACCGTACAATTCTATTTATTAATAGAAATAGTTACTGTTGCTGGTTTATCTAACAGTATTTGTGGCTTCTTGTGATTATATCATAATCATGATGGGTGGTTACTATCAAATTTCATTTAGTTTGAGAATTGAATCAAATAATAATTCTTAATGATATACCAAAGGCCGAAACATCTTTTTAGAATGTTTCATTGAATAACTTCAGAATTCAGATGCATTTTTAGTAAAGTAAACCTATACATTAAATAATTTATGAGTTCACAAAGCACGATTATAAACATTATAATTTGGACAGATTCAATCGTGATACAGCCTAAACGTTCCAATGAGAGAAATGAGGCACAAATCCTGATTCGTTTACGCAATTGTCAATTCCAAGAAAATGCTTGTAGTGTTCGCCTATGTCTTGTGTACCATAACTTGTCTTGTGTACCTAACAAAATGAAATTCTTCAAAGGTCTTTCAAATAGTACCATGATCGTTTTTAAATAACGCTGAGAATATTCATTTTTGCATTATTTTAGTTTGTTAGTTATTGTTGTTTATTAAAATCATCAGACGTGATTATATACGAATTTAGACGAGCAGCGGTTATGGTAGAATATTAACTGTCTAAAAAGCGATAAATCTTTTAAACGCAATCCTAAAATATCAATCTTTGAAGCAAAATACATTTGATGGTCTTGATGTAATGATATATTTTACAATCCAAGCTTGATCTGTCGTTGTGTCATGCTCGATTAAGTATACCTTGTTGGATTGAATTTTTGTTTACATTATTGTCGTACGCAACTGAACGCAATCTTTTTTATCTTTATTTCAAATGAATGATGTTTACAGAACACTAAAATTTAATCTGCGAACGAAGTTACATCACTGTTTTGTTAGTTTTCCAAACGTTTATATTGACACAAAGGTTCGTAATTCGTCTTTCATCTGTTACTTTTTTGATCCAACATGTCCTTCTCTGGAAGTTTTATGTTATGTTATCTATATTCATGCGATAGACTTTGTATAATATCTGACTCAAAAATTGTTGATTATATATACCGTAGATAACGTAAATATATAGATAATAGCAGTCATTTATCTTAAAGTGTGTTCATTCACTGGTGGGGTGTGCACCAAGATGCGGTCTGTCTGTGACTTTTGCTTTCCAAAATAAACTTTCACAAAATAACTTCTAACTCTCAATTGAGGACTCATTTCTGGTTGCACCATGATTTAACTCAGATATGTTATGAATATTTGTTTCAAATACACATCTCTTTAATTTGGCAAAACTCAAAAAAAGTCTCGGGCATGTTGTCTAATTTCGAGACCGGTAGATTTTGCATTGGCATCATCGCTAGACAATTTTGGTTATTTTTGTTCTAATTAAAACTTGGTGTAATTTGATATGTGAATTTCGTACATTTCAAATTGAAGAGTACAATATGAAGCATTAAAAAAAGATTGATTTCTTCCAACAACCAAGTGATGTCCTTATGTAAAATACTATTTATTTTCATCATTCTGAAGTTACTTTGAAGTGAAATTTTACATTCTGTCATATTTCATATAGCTTTTTTATGCATTTTGTGCATTTGAAATTGAAGACTACAATATGAAGCATTAAAAAAAAATTGACTTCTTCCAACGACCAAGTGATGTCCTTGTGAAAAATACTTTTTATTCTTATAATTCTGAAGTGAAATTGTGACATTCCCTATTTTACTTTTTGTCAAATTTTTTATTTATACCTTTTAAACTAATTATTTCTGGTATTCCCAAGAAACATCCAACTAGCGTGCCAGATCTACTATTTGAATATTTAATTAACTTGAACTACCATGGGTTTAAGTGAGGTATTCAGTAATGAATTTACATGTTTTTACTGCGTAATAGTTTCCTCTTGATATTTCGTAAAGAATGTTTGTCGAAGTTATCAAATTGTTTACCCCAAAACAAGCATTTACAAATTGATCGTTTGTAATTTTGGTTTTGCAAGTATTGGTAATGCGTTGACAATCGAGTGCCGATGTATATGCATTCTTAGTAGGGATGTCTTTATCCCTAGTAGTACTATCTATCTATCTAGCTTGGTTTTCTAGAATAGTTATTAAAAGTGATTCGTTTTTGGTCAATCCTGTATTGATTGATTTTGCAGTAAAATCAGGATATATGCAAAATTTTGCGTTGTAAAATTTGACTTCAATCATGACTTTGCTGTGAAATATGGGTAAAATGTTAATATTTGGGTTTGTCCTGAAATGTTATTTAAAACATCGTTCTATTTATGTTAGAAATTTCGAATACTGTTCAAAATCAACTATAGAACAACCATCAGTGACCCACACTAGACCAAGACTTCTATTGGCTCCAGTAAACAAAATATTTCTCTGCTCTCTTGTTGTCTGGGACATAGCATTGAATGCCTAAGAACACCGCACTATTATTGGATTTCATGGCGGTGTATTAAAACCAAAATATATATACTACTATATGACCTTTGGGTAATTGATTTATCAATGTTAAGGTAAATTATCCGTGAATTTTTGAAGTAGAAAATGAGTTGTTATTTGTTGATGAATGTATATAATCGCGGTATCTACGTTCAGCTAGTTGAGATTGATAAATATACGCTTTGAACAATATTGAAGAATGAGGTAAAAGAAGCACCATTTAATTATTTAAATAATGTGATATTCTGTGTAGGATATATACTGCTTTAGTGGTGTCTGAAGCATTCGTATGATTTTTCTGTTGCTAGGTGTAAAGACTTCATAACTGTAAATATTCCAACATTCAAAATTCAAATCATTACGTCATGTTGTTTTATATGACTGACTAAATCGTCCTAAACTTTTGTGTCATTTTCCTTGGTTGAATCGAAAGTTTCTGAAACATTTAACAATGATTTGTTGTTTAATTTGAAAACCTAATAAGTTTTTAATAAAAGTACTTTCAGTAGTTTTTTTAGGATGAATTTGTGTAAGTGGTCGTCAGGAGGCTGCTAATATACAGAGGATTTGAGTAGCAGGTATCATATGCATGCGCTTTAAAAGCTACACTTTGGTACATACAACCTCTTTCCTTTAGTGAGAATGACCTCTCCCAAGTGGGCTCACAGAATGTACTATATTTTACACCATAGTCATGATTTATGTTAAATTTTACTACGTGTGATAATCAAACTGCAACATGAATCAATTTACAAATAATAAAAGAAAGAAATTACTAGAAATCTGGAATACCCAACTTTTTTCGCACAGCTAGAAGACATTTCCAGCTAGTAGTACAAACTTTGTTCACTGACCCCCGGTGCAAATTTACATTTGAAACCACATTCGATATGACATTTATTTGGTTTCATGACTTCATTGATAAAAACTACCTTTTCTCGTCATATTCTTCACACAGTTCTTATTCGCGATAAAACCATTCACAAAAATGCTAGTATTATAACAATATTATGATCACATTTATGCAAACTTATTCATTGTTAAAAAATATCTTTCATCTTTTGTAGCAAATCTTTGACTTTATTATGACCAACTTGTTTCAATTTGCTTTGTAATATTTCCATAGTGTAGCTATTTCCTTTTTTATGTATAAACTATAAAACCTGAAATATTTTTACTTTATTATAACAATTTTGTTCATGTCAAACATGGGCCACAGATGGACCACACCTAGTCGGTGTGGTCCATCTGTTGCTCATGCTTGGCGTACCTTTTTTTGTTGAGTAAAGAATATAAAAAGAGTCGGTTATACTGTCAATAGTTGTTCAACCGACATGTACAAACATCTCGAATTTATGTTCTATTTGCCGACACTCGTACCTAATGTTACGTTGGTATGTATGCATTAATCAAAATTTTCTAATAAGTTTTAACACTTTTTCCATATCAAGCAAACAATTCTTGATTGTAATTGGGAAGTCTGATAAATGTGTCCATCCACCCTGCTACTCAGACACCTGAAGAAAATGTACTCCATCAGAAGAAATTTTAGCAAATGGGCAATATATATATATATATATATATCTCTTGCTGAGAGATTAAATGCCTTTACTATTGCTATGAAATAGCAGTGTTGTGGTTTTGAATTTTTTTAGACACCTGAAGAAAATGACATGAACGTTTCAGATACCCGAAAAAAACGTCACTCTGCTATCCTGGTATATTAGTGGAGAAATAAATTGGCCCTCATTGAACTTTCTACATAATAATATATTCATAATATATTCCATTCAAAATGTTATGATCCTATCCTTAAAGTAAAAATAGATGCATCTGACAGTGATTAGCCTAATTGTAATACAAATGTTGATTGTACTTGGCCTGGTGTATGTTGTTGAATATTAAAATTTTGTGAAAAATTGTTTTCATATCTCAACTATTACTGTTGACAATCGCTGACATGTTTTTTTCCAAGTGTAATATTGACCGAATCATACCGATGTAATAAACGCTGATATTTTCAAAGAATCTTTATTTCCAATTACTTAAACCTCTTTCTTAATTTGCCAAATTTTTCCAATGTCTCTGACTGCTTATCTAATGTCTGTTTTATCCTTTGCCTTTAAAAGACTTTCATGATTAATCACTATTTGTTTCTTTATTGCGACCAAATGTTTTCACTTATCTTCATTCAACACTGAGTAAACTTACTGTTAATTTTCCAATATTAGCTTTGTGGTGTGGTCAAGTTTGCCAGACTGGTTCATTTATTTATGGGAGTGATACATTGGGTGGCTTCATTATAAATTGGCTCTGAGTGAAAGATGTGATATAATTGGATGGGCTTTGTAGAAGGTCTTTGTCAAAGGAATTTTCATATGAAACATCTTTTGTTAAGTATGAGTCACTGATAGATTGCGCCTTGAAGGCGCAATCCATCTGCGACTCATACTTGACAAAAGAAAATAAATCTTTAATATATTGTGTTGTATGTTCGATTAAGGTTTTGCATATAAGAGTTTGCTGTTTGGATTTGGTGGTCATTTGAAATCCCTTCATCACTTTGCTACGGGCTGGGAATGAATATAATGATCGTGATGGCATATGACATTTATATTGCTGTTTCTGCTTATAGATTTTGCGTCCTCTGCTGCTTGTCAGGAAAATATGTGCTTTCTCATGACATTAGATCCCTGTAACTGTTCGTTATAGGACAGAGCTGTGGTAATACTAGTTATCTTGGTATGTGAATGACTTGACTTGACCCAATTTGACCTTAATCAGGATTTTGCTTTAAAAATAAATATGCTGAAAAAGCGGAGATTCGAAATCATTATACTGACTCAATACTGCCTGAATTATATTTTCTTAACATGATATTCAACTAATAATTTGTGGGCATAATGGACTCGTGGTTATCATGCTGGCATTGCAGGTTGAAGATGTCAGGTTTGAGTCCAGGCAAGTCTAACTATTTTATTCATGCTCACCAATCGATCCAGCATGCAATAACTTGTGTAGGCTCAGTTGAACCGGAAAGGGCACATTTCTAACCCTGTTTTTCATTTTGAATATCTGTTGGTACATTTCCTTATTCTGGGTCATCGACTGAAGCAAATGACTAGATGTGAAAAAAATGCTCAATCATAAACGTAGTAAATACCAATATCTTCTTTTTTTCTAGGCTTAACTCATCTTCACACTGAAGTGATTGGTACTGTTACTCAGGGAAATTCAGAAAATCAATGTAAACCAGGTATCGCACATCGAGATATCAAATCCAGGAATATTTTGATAAAAAACAGCGGTGATTGTTGCATTGCTGACATGGGATTGGCTGTCACCTATTCAAGGTTAGTTATTATTTTCTTTTATTTTGAATTAACTTAAAATTTACATAAATTTTGGGGATGCCGACTCAGCTGACACTTTGCTACAGAATAGGCGATAGAACCTTGTTTTCTTCAGGTGTCTGAAAGGCTTATTGAATTGCCTTCAGAGGAGCTGATGGTTTCAAAACTATCAACTATGCTATTTCATAGCAGTGTTGATGATTTTGAAACTTTTCCCTCTGGTTGTTTTCTACCAGATACCTTATTTACTCGATTGTAAGCTGCGTCTTATAAAGTTTTTCTTTCCATCATGTTTGCGGCTTAAATCCAAGGGCGGCTCAGATTCGAATGCGGCTTACATTTTTTCTTTGCGATGCCGATACTCTGTTTAAACTTTATCAGTCATCAACCCATATAGGCACCGGCACAGTACCGATATATGCGGCTTACATTAAATTTTTAACACTATCACATGCGGCTTACAATCAAGGGCATCTTACAATCAAGTAAATACGATATTTAAAAAGAGACATTTCAGTTTCATAGCAAAAGATTCATCATGAAAATTCAATGTTGTCCATTTGCTAAAATTTCTTACCATGGGAGTCATTTTTTCGAATGTCCGAATAACAGAGTAGCTGAATCTGACAGTCAGCGGTCAGCAGAAGAAAATTGATTTTAAAGCACTCATGACAAATACTTTACAAGAAAATTATTTTGGTTTGCACTGAGGTGTTTTGGAGTTTCAATTTTTAAGGAATTTCAAATTTAGTAAGATCAAAGCGATAGCCACAGGCCACTGATGGATAATATCGGTGAGACATGGTCCATCTGTGGCACATGCTTGACGAAATGAAATTTTCGATTTGGTTATACCTGTTACCAGATTTTTAAATGTTTCGATTTTCATGTGTATTCAAAGTTAGGCATATAAAATTTTATTGACGTATAATAGTTTTATCTGTATTGTGAATAAACACAAAGTGAATAACCATAACACTGGAATAACAGCGGCAATACATACTCTGGAGAAACTTAATTTTTTTTTTTTTTCATTTTTTCAGTTCGAAAGACGATGGTAAAGGAAATCTTGATAAAGGACATTATAAACCATCTCATAAACAAGGTACAAAAAGATACATGTCACCTGAAGTGTTGAATTCAACAATAAATGAAGATTCCTTCGATGCATTCAAAGCATCTGATGTTTACAGTTTTGCACTTGTTTTGTGGGAGATATTGAATTGCACGACTGTGGAAGGTTTGTGACAATATTTTCTTTTCGATTTTCTTTTGTTGGAAAGGTGGGTAACTGATTTTAAATGAAAATTCAAAAATTTGGGGAATTTGGTTGAAATTTCAACAATATTTGTAAAAATATAGGTAAAATTGATATTAAACCATATGCAAGTAGCACAAAATTGCTTGATTATCTAATATTGCTGTTATTTATGACCTTGGAACCACTTAATTTGATCTCCGTTTTGAACACATGTCAATGTCTTGAAATAATAACTTTCTAATCAGTCTCACATAATCTTGTTTTCCATCGGTTCCAATCATAAATTTTATTTCGCCAAGCATGAGCCACAGATAAATCGCGGTTCGGCAGCACGCTCCATATATGTGATTGGGGTTTGCCATTTTTTTGAAAAGTGTCAACATTGCTATTGCTATAAAAACTACGTCCACTGATTGGCGACACGACTCTATTTGATTGGTTGTATTCATAAAATTACTATGAATTTGTTTATTTTATCATTGCATGAGACTTCACACTATTTGTACGCGTTTACGTTTTTTTACTGGATATAGTCAGGTTGGTATGTAAGATCAAACCAAGGCCCCCAAGCAACTCTTAGAAGTAGCCAACTAACGGCCACTTATTGGTCGCTATTAAATTGAGAAATGTAGAACCAGAAAATGCACTTGAACCTAAAAACATCTTAAATGGTGTAGTAAAGTACAGTAAGTGATATCTGCCTTGGACCTCTGTGGAATTAGCTTAAGATGATATGGTGAAGAACTGTACTGATTTCCTTCTACTATAATATTTCAGCTGTGTCATATTTTTAAGGTTCGCCAGGAGAATACAGATTACCATACTACGATGATGTTGGAAATGATCCTGATTTTGAAGAAATGAGAAAAGTTGTTGATATTGATAATATAAGACCCGAAATTTCATCACAGCATATGACGCATCCGGTGAGTATAATTTCCAATCCCCTATTTCTTTGATAAAATCTCAATTGCTATGAAGTAGCAGTATTGATGGTTTTGAAGCCTTTTTGTGTAGCGGAAGAAAATGACATGAATATTTCGGATTCGAAAGCATATCATATGTACTCGAATTCCATTCATCATGGCTTTGGAATTAGGCTCAAACACTTGGGGAATCATCGATTCTAATTTTTCTCCCCCTTCTATTCACACCATTCATTATTTGTTTATATCTGTATTATTTTGTTACTTCAGGTTCTGTCACGCTACGCTGAATTGATGTCCGAAAGTTGGGTGAAACGTCCAGATTCTAGGCTAACCATGTTACGAATCCGAAAAACCCTTTCAATACTTCGACACGGACCTCTCGAAGATAATCCTCCTTTCATAACAGACTATCCTCAAAATAACAGTTACACGTATGTTTCAGACAGATCAAACAGCTCAGGTTTTCCAACGCAAAGTAACGACTTTTATCCTTTAAAACTGCAATCAAGCGATCGTAGCACTCCCCCTGGCGAATACGAACAAAGAACGGGAGGGTATAGTTATGATCCAAGAGTTCGTAACGGAAATCATAGGCTTGTTAGTAACGGGTATAGTGATAGCTTTGGCTCTGCGTGATCTTATATGGATAACATGGTTAAAATAGTGGGTTAATTATCAATGCAAGAATGCTACTGGGAAGGATGTTTTGATGTTTCAAGGAAAGGAAAGTCGATATTAGGCCGTCAAATTAAAACAGAAAACTGTTATATGCAACTTCTTCGTATTGGGCACATGGAAAAACCTATCAAAGATTCCCTTTTGTCAAGTATGAGTCACAGATGGATCGCACTATGACAGTGCAATCCTTCAGTGACTCATATTTGGCAAATGATGTTTCGATTAAAATGTCTTTCATCCTCCTTTCAAGAAAATGATTCCCATATGCAGAGTCTGATTTCATTGCCCATAACATTGCATATTTTAAGTTACTATCAGTTTCTCGACAAATACAGCCAAGTACTGACGTCTGTGAAATTTTGAGAATTTTGTTCAAGCGAACCATGGATCAAAAGAATTTATTTTATATGACATGTTATCTCTTTTTAACATAAATCTGGCACCTACTGTATTTTCTCTTCTGAATTTATTCCAAAGTGTTTGAGATACCGTTTTTATTTGACAGTGTATCTACCGATGGGTGCTGTTACATATTACTATTTTATGAATGTACTATTATCATGGGGAGGGGAAGATGCCCAATTTACAGTCTAACGTTGTATGATTTGAAGCATTTTTTTCTGTTTTATGTTGAGTTTTCTTTTTTTTTGTTCATTTTTTGGAAAGAGCAACAATTTATTTGTATTTGAAGGATGTTGCATAATGAAGGGAACGTTAAAACTCATTTCCATCATCACTTATGTGGGAAAAATGTTGATATTTAGGGAAATTCTGTTTAGGAGTGCCATGTTCTACGGTTATCTGGAAAAGAGTAGCATGTAGTCTGGTAGTGTATTTTATTATCTTTTCTTCAATACGATTTCGAAACTAGTTATTCGTACTTTTTAAGGTCGCCGTTTTTTCAGTTTTTGAGCAAAATCACCTCCATATTTTTTTTAGTAAACAGCATACTCAAGGTGAATTTTTTAGCGAATGTTAAGAACGTAAGCTTCTAATTATGGTAATAATCGCAGACTATTGGGCTCGTTTTTCAATATTAGCAGGATTGGCCTGAACTATGTCTATGATGCTCTCATGTTTCATTATATAAAGCTTTTCGTGAAGATCACCCCTTCGAAATTTGAATGGTTGCTTGGTACATTTGGATACTTTGAAAGGTTGGATAGGGTGGCAGCATCTGTTTTTTCTTCGGGTGTCAGAAACGTTTTCTTCGGGTGTCAGAAACGTTTTCTTCAGATGTCCAAAAAGTTTTAGAACCATCAACACTGTTATTTCATAGCAGTATTAATGATATTGAAACTCTTTGTGCAGTTTTTGGTTGCTAGTTGTTACCAGACACTCAACAATGTAATTCTACTTCTTCTAGCTGGAGATGTATCTTGATACATTGCCCACTTGCTGAATTTTTTTTAATGGTTTCCTTGGTTGTTTGGGCAGCTGACATTCTGCCCGTCTTAACATACCAGTGAATTTCCAGCATTGACTGTACCATATACTATACCAGAATAAGATGACATACCAATCCTGAAGGTTGCGACATACCTTGAAGTCCCAACTATCCACAATCTTCTCAAACACTCATATCTCCTTGTCTGCCTCATCTGAACTTATGCATTGATAAAACCAGATTTCTAATTAGAACAATCGATTGTGCAACTTCCTACAGACCATGATCAACATTAAAATTGTGTGTCATGTTTTGCTTTGCATGAGTCACTGTTGGATCGCGCCGTTTAGACGCCGATTGGATGTGTGGAATGGAGGTTGATTTCAATATTATGACATACAATTTTTGATAAACATTGTTTAGTTTTGAACGTACACGAGGTGCTGCGTGCAAATGTAGAGTTTACAAATTTCTCTAATTTCTGAAAAATTTATATTAAAATCTGTATCTTTACGTTTGAATATCATTGAAATGCGTTATTTTGTCGTGCTTGATTTTTTATTGCAAATTACATTTAAACCTCAAATATACTTTTGGCTGCTTTCTATATGAGGCATATTTTTACTTGTAATAATAAAAAAGGAATTAAAAGATCAAAACAAAACTGTTATGATTTCCTGTCGTGTGTCCTTTCCATACTAAACAAAAAGAAATTGAACAACGAACGTGCTAAACTGCATGTTTGAATTTGACTTGGTACTTGTTTGGAAATTGACTTAATATATATGCTGAAATGTCGGTACCAGAATTTAATATATGGCTGGATATTACTGTTCAATAATTGTCTGATTTTCTGCAAAATTTTCCTCCCTTCAGCTAAATTTTGTAGTGGGCAAATTGAAGATAAATAAAAAAAAAAGTCAAGTTGAATATATGCTTTTGATATCTATATTTTTGTTTTCATCATGAAATGTCGTACTTCTTATAAATTATTGTTGATTTTATACGTTTTTGTTTGTTACTATTAGCATACACTATGTCTCTGCGTGATTTTAATGAAATTACATTTCTGTAAAAAGTCTTATTTGTTTGCTTGTTTGTTTGCGGTGCCTCTTGGTAGTATTTTTTAATGTTGTTCTGTCGCATTTTTGTTACCAATTTTACTTGTTTTCTTTTGTTCGTTTCTTTCTGTATTTTGCTACTGATGTATTTTTTAAAATGTTTTTCGTTTCATTTCTCACGGCGTATTCTTTGGTACATTTTATGAACTAAGTAAGAATGAACTGATATTTGTCCTATTGCCTTATTATTATTATTATTATTATTCAATAAAATATTTTCTGCCATTTACGAACGTCATATTTGTCTGATAAAAAGGCAGTCCCAATCAAAAGCCGACTGTCCAAGTAAAATTTGTTAAGTTCTAGTCACAGATGGACAGTGGCTCCAACATCCGATTGGGCGACGCACGTTTAGACGTTATGTCAAGGGTTGGAGTCTTCATGGTTTTTATTGTCGTGTTTTTCTGAGGACTGGATTCGGTAAAATATTTCAATTCTACTCTGGCTCGCAGATTCTGTATTCTACTGTAAAAGAGTATGAACTTATGTGTTCCAGTCGGAAAAACTAATCATTCAATTAATTACGGCCGCTATAGCGCGGTCCGTATGTGACTCGCGCCTTCTTGATTGGGTAGAGGCCAAGCCAAGTTTAATCAAATTCGGTGTCTTGTCTTAGCATTAAAACTTACCCCTAAAATTGTATGATAAAAATGAGTACGTTATTTTATGGTGGAATAGTGATCGGGCGTGTTAAGGGAGAGAAGGTTTTGTGCACCGACGCCTGATTAGTTACATGTATGAGGCACTGATGGATTGCGCCGCCGAGGATACCACTCGATAATTTTTGACGGTAGTCGTTCTATTATATGACGATTTGGGTTTTCAATTCTAATTGTATTGTTATTGGGACCGTTTATGTGAATTCTAAGGGTCATTGTGGCGAGTTAAATGAGAATGCTTGCCAAGTCTAATACCTTGTGAATAACATAGGTTGGACCCCCGCAAAATAATGGATGAATTCGTTGGACGAAAGACACTCGGAAAGCAATACGAGCGGGCCTGGTGGAGCGCCGTAATTCTTTGACTCAAGTGAACGAAAATTGGGAACATTGTAATTTCACACTACGCAATGAAATCTGTTTGATTAAATGAACGCCAACGCACAATCGATCTGTAGCTCATACTTTGCAAAATGAAATTTCTGACTTGAACACATCACAGTGTATTAGGGCAAAGGCATAGTAAAATGGTTTAAAATCGATTTTAAGTCGAGAAACAGCTTAATTTTCTTTTCCCTTTCCTTTAGGGTTCGAACCATTCAACGACTGCTTATGTTACATCGGTTTTTGATTGCTCGCCCTGAATCTCTTCATCCCCAATAACTGAAATCTAAGCAAGGGCTCTCAGTTGCGTTTGTGTTATATTTTAAACGTTATCAGATGATCACTAAAACTTCAAATGACTTTTATGTAAGACAACCTTTAAAAAGAAACACCTTTTTATAAAACAATTACCGAACGTGGCCGACATTTTTTCGTTTTATTTCAATATAAGGAATGTATCGTAACCCCAATTTCGAGATCTTCTGAACCTTTTCACGTCTTCTGTATGAAAATCAGGATCTGTCACTCTTAGATGTATATCTTTCCAAATCGTACCATTTGGAAACGAGTTTTTCGGTGAGATATACAATTGAAAAAACAAGAGGAATTCAATAAATGACCAATTTTTTTATTTTCGTGATTTCAAATTTTCAAAAACTTACCTAATATAACAACATATCAGATAAGCTTCTAAATTTCAACCGAAAAGTGATGCTTAGTCTAATAATAATATTGAGTATTAAAATTACCCCACAAACGAAAGTTCACGATACGCTTTTCTGTGCTTGCATTACATGTAAAATTCCTGCACACCGCGTAGTGACATAACCTAAGTGTACTATTTGAGATTTGTGATAGGAACAAGTAGATCCAACAATCAGATAAACTAAAATCACCGATTCAGACTTCTTTCAGAAAGTGAACTGGGGAGCTTTTAGGTGGGTTTGATCCACCACAACTACTTTCTTATTTGATTGTGGTTAGTTCCGCTCGACGTTTCATCGGTATCGTTGGTTGGCGTTATAATCTATTTGTGTTGCAGGACTAAAATCGTAAGAGCAGAGCAGTCCCGGCTCGTTCATCTATGCAACCACGCGACCAAGAGAGTGATAAGTTGGGTACGCTCAGTCGAACGGGCAAGATTGTATCTTTCCACGTGCGAACTAACCCTGTTCGTATAAGTTTCTGCCGGTAGAGGGCCAGCTGTTTCAGCGGTTATGAAATAATCAGTAGCCCTGCTGTCACAGTGATGTCGTTCAACTCATGTAAAATATTATTCAAAATCAACCTGTTTGACGTCCACAGTGGTAAGTGACTTCAGTTTTGAAAATAGAATGGAATTATATTAAAACAGCGAATTGGCTCAAAATGCAGAAAATAAGAAAAACAGCGCATATCATATCTCATGAGGCTTTAGCGAAGCAACAATAAACATGGAGAAAGTGCCGTCATCAATGATGTCATTTTTTATTGTTGAATTTCGAAATCTTTCCTATCCTTCACACATTTCGAATGTAAAAATATTGAGCATTATAATGACCTTGAAGTACAAGTGAAATTGTACTCTACAATGGCGTATTTTGGACCTTGGAATGGAGGAGGGACAAAATTTTTAAATTTTCCGAGGGCATTTTATGACATCATAGGCCGCAGACTCAAAAATATCCTTTGAGAACAACGTTTTTTAACGTTGGTATATCACTAAAAAAATCACGCGGAAAATACGGATTTCAAGGCTTGAAATAGTCTGACAAGTTCAATATCTTATGCACGCTCAAGGTTTGAGATTTTCTATGTTTTAAAGCACCTATAAGGTCATTTTTGGATTTTTTTGCTTCCTAAAAACGCTAGTGAATAGACATAAACTTAGTTTATTTCGATTTTCTCTTAAAGCTCATCTTAACACAAGTAAAAAAAAACTATAAAGAATCGGAAAATGAACGAAATCTAATAAGATTTATGACACAACGTAGAGTTTCCTTTCACCACCAAGCAGGATAACACACAAAAAGAGTCTTGGACATTGAAATCCGGACGTTCAACTTATCTAACACGGACATTTTATCAAGGGATGAAACGTAAATCAGTGCTTAGTGAACCAATGTGGAGATGCCGACAATTTTTTATGGTGCTTAGACATAGGAGGCATAGTTTCAAGTGGCCTATTAAACAGAAGGCGAACAAAATTGTTTTACATTTATTGGAGTAGTAGACTATCAAGTCAAGAATTGTTCACATTTCTATGATTAACGATGATTGACGAACTGATGACAGTGGTGGAATCTAAAACAATAACAGGATAGAATTTTGATTCTTAGAATCATGAGGGAAATTTAAATGTTTGTTACTTAAGCATTTAAAATTCATTTGTACAAATCGCGAATGTAGCTTAATTTCTTGTACGCGAATGAAACTTCTCAAGATTCCGAAAACAAATGTCTGCGGCATGTTAATCTTGTTTGA
Source organism: Styela plicata (assembly GCA_963675895.2). NCBI lineage: Eukaryota > Metazoa > Chordata > Ascidiacea > Stolidobranchia > Styelidae > Styela > Styela plicata. Next base: position 8,692,287 of record OZ023151.1, on the reverse strand, counting down.
AATTATTGGTTACCTCGTATTTCTCCTACAGTGCAATATTATACTTATCTTGGTAACACGTTATATAACGGTTCATTTCTATGTAGAACGTTTACTGCTTAAGGCGCGCTTTCTGGACTTGCATTGTATTTTGCTTTTTTCTATGTTATCAGTCGTTAAATTCTTTCTTCTAGGAGCTCGTTCGAGCCTTTTAATACAACTATGCATAGAGTAAGCAGAAAATAGAGACCGACGCGCTTCTGTGTTTGCTCGAGGTTGGGAAGCTTGCAGGTCCACACGATCGTCCGAAGGCTCAACGAAATATTCAACTCATCTGTCATGGGAGAGTGTTTTTCGAATTGCCACAATGCACGTGAAGTTTTCTTACCGATGCATTGCGTTTCGTTTCGAGTAACAAAATAAAAACGACAATACACGCCTGCATTACTTTGCGTTAATCGTATTCATATGTCTACAAAGCACAAACGCACGAAGGGAAACGAGTACTCTCCGTTAGCTTGCATTGCAAACCGTTGCATTGGAAGACGCAAGCCCCTGCATGCAGAACATTGCGAAGGACACGCCAGTAATGAAACTGCCAAGCTTCGAAACATCGACGCTACGGACTGTACGATCGCGCCTAACCGACTGTGCCACGGGGCTGGGCGATAAAAAAGTTTGTCGCTATATTTCCCATGCGCGCAAGAAAGCGAATTAAAGCCATTTTTTTCATTTTTTGCTGGTACAAAGGTCTTCCGCGGGTTGTCACATTTGCAAGTGAGTACAGAATGCAAGCATGAATCAATACTATGCGCATTTGATGAGCACAAAGGGAAAGTTTTTGCAAAAACAAATTGTCGCTTTCAGCACCCAGGAAACAGGGAGACAGAAATATCTAATTACAAAATTTTGTGCATTGTATAATGCGCCATTGTGCAGAATTAAAACATTATACGTGCGGGCACAACCTCGACAATAACGCAAAGCAAAATATTACAATATTCGAAATTTGACATCAATAAATAAAGCAAACATTGCTTTGTCGGACATGAGTCATAGATGGACGGGCGTTGCACGCGGCAGTCTATCCTTGGCTCATAACTAACAAAGTTTTTTCATTCCCAACAGGAAAACGCAGCCGTTTGAACCGTTCTAAGAGAGTAATTCGTTTATGCATACTTAATAGCATTGGCATTTTATGCTGGCGGATGTAAGTCCTAACCTGGGCGAATTGGGTTTAATGAGACGTCCGCGCACGCATGGCACGCGATTGAATAGTTCTCTGAAGGAAGTTAACTGACAGAGGCACTAATACGAATTGTCAGGACTTCATTTCCCGTCCAGTAATTGTTTTTCATTAAGCCATGAGCAGGGATGTTTGTGACTGTTGAGGAAATAAAATTTTTGGGTTGGGAATGGATTTTATGTCATATAAAATTTATTTTCAGTTAAAAACACGAAGTCAATATTTGACGGAACTGCTAAAAATTCAGAATATTGAGACAAAGTGTTATAGTAAGATATTATGTGTATATATATTATGTGATATAACATACATAGGCATACATAAAATAGTTAAGAATTGTCTTATAATGTAAGTTCTATAGAACTTTTTACTTGGAAAATCTTTTGATATTGATGTTACGACTGGGACGCTGGTTACCCCATAGTAAGACTATTTGACAGCATCAAAATTGTGGTGTTTTCAAAGTTGGACTGACATGTAAAATTCAACAGAAATTTGTATATAAAGAAACGAAATTTTGAAGAAATGACGACAACAGCATTTGTTTATTCAATAGTAATTGCGTTGTAACATGCTTTGGATTAACAGGAATGATATCAAACAAAAATTGATCTTACATTATAAGAGAGAGTTGTAATTTTCAGGTACATTTAATTTCGAATCGAGATCCAAATCATAACAATTCGATTCGAGTTGTCCTGAAAAATGATTTGGTCAGATCAAACTCAAATTTGATTAAAAAAAAATGTTAGTGACCATTTTATTCCTCTTCAATGTGTATTGTTTAGTATCAATTACTGATGATTCACGCCGTTGAAGTGCTGCAATATATGCGCATAAATGTACCGGTAGCTTTGTTTTAAGAAAGGTAGTAAGTACGAAAATGTTAAAAGATAGTCTGAGTGAGAAGGATGAAAAATTTGAGCAAAGTGAAGTATAAGTGTAGACTTATTTTCTTGTAAAATAACTTGGCGATGTCGTTTTCTTATAAAATGATATGAGAGACGCAATTTTCAAAAAATATACAGTCAACGTCTCGTTTCTTGGAAACAATTAGCGAAGGTGAAACGTTGGCATACGCCTGGGAGGTCTTTAGTTAACTCGCTCCCCAAGAGAATTAAATTTAAATTTATTGGTTAACTTAGTTTTTTAGAAAAAATGTTAGATTGATGAAAGGTTACTTTAGATTAAAAAAATAATTTTGTCATGAACGAGACAAAGATCGATCGCGCCGTGGCGGTGCGATACATCTGTAATTCATGCTTAACAAAACACATTTGAGCAAGATTTTTTCCGACTGTGTGGGATCTATTGACTCGCAATGGCAAACTAGTTTTTTACTCAAAGTAGGTAAAGTTGAATTAGATAACGTAGTTACACTTTTTAAACTAAGTAGGGTATTATTATAGGACATTGATAGAATAATTAAGACTGGGTAGTCATTAAAGATATGGTTATTACATTGGAAAATTTAGAAATTATAGTCTAAGTAAAATGTTAATATTTTTTCCTAATAACTCCTAATATGGAAAACTAAATGAATTAAAATAGGTAAATAAGCTATTCAAAAATAGGTAAAAGTAATTTGGTAACTTGGTAAAGAACAGAAATAACATTAGATTGTGGTATTTCTGTTCTTGACTAGAATGACAGTGCCTGATCGCAACAATTGTTTTCGAATAAAATTGCTTAAAGTGAGGCAAAACATGTAAATAGTAGAAAGAGTTCATCTGAAGTACATGCTTAATAATTTTTCTTCAAAATGAAATATTTAAGTAAGCTATCATTAACAAAAATGTTATTTCAAAAATAGTTGGACTGAAGTTCTTTCTCGAAATATTAGTTAATAGTACGTGTATTTTGACGGTTTGAATTGGTTGTGGACGTGTACCGTTGTCATATCTACAACTCAAACAAGGAAGTTTCTCTGAGTAATTTGATATTAGTCATTGTTGCATTGTTTAAAAAGGTTTTTTTTAAAGGTAAACTGATCCTGACAATTTAGATATCTAATTCTAACGGAAATATCAATTCGCTGTGAATAAAGCTGCAATTGAGTTGGGAGCTAGCTATAGAGTGACGGCCCAAAAATAGCTTGGTGCAAATACTAGCGGCATAACAGAAATTCAATTTTGTTTACAATGTGTCACAGATGGACCGCACCTCAGCGGTGCGTTCCATCTGTGACTCATACTAAAAAAAAACATATTCGGACAAATTTTTCTGACCATGGATCTGTTACTACATCCACTTGTAGTAAACGCGGTGAAATCACCGTTTTTTGACTTAAATATTATTTGATGGCGATATTATTATATTACCGGGCTCATGCACAGAAGAATGAGAAATACGATAATCCAAAAACCTTCAACCCGATTCGGAACTGGTATCTGCATGATAGGTCGTGGTTCGCCATATGGTTAATCTGTATTCTCGGCTCCAGTGGGATAAAAATGATATCCTATCCTATCCTATTTCGTGATGCTGAAAATCTAACTGTAAAACTGACCATATTGGTATACTAATATTTTTATCCACAGGGTAGTTTTGAATATTCTAATATCATATGCAAAAACGTGTTGTTTCCTATATACGAGGGAGCTAATTACACGGATGATAACGCCCGACAGTAAAAACACCCTTACGTGATTTAGGTTTTCAAATCACCAAGCTGTGAGAAATCGAATATTTCTATAATAACTAAACGAGCGTATTTTGTTACGTAAGAAGTTGAGATTTTAGATCAGTAGATAAATTCTTGTTTAAACATGCCTTTGCAAGTATGGGCAACAGATGGACCGACTGTTCGAGTCTCAAGCTTTTCGTGATGCAAACTTGACTAAAATGTATGTATTCGATCATAACGTGAGCAATTCATTTCCACTATTCAACCCAGGGTGTAATAATTTAATAACTTGGATATGATCGTGGAAATTGGTAACTTTCTAATATTAATAATTACGTTCGCTTAGAATTGTCCTTGTTCAGAGTGATTTACTCAAATGAGTGAGTATGAAAGAACTAACTCTTTGTTGTAACGCGAATAAGAGCCGTACTCGCGAGCAAAGGTGCAAATGTAAGAATTGCGTAGGATTAAAAAATATTTGCAATAGAACATGGCCTGATTCCAATCCAATATTCTTTACTCTCGCTTTCATTTTGTTTATATACTGTAATTTTTTATTTGAATAATTCATTTTGTAAGCAAGGGCGATCCATCTGTGATTCGTGCTTGGCAAAATAACATTTCTGACAGAATACTTACTGATATTTGAATGTTACGTATCGGGATAATATTATCGACTTTTTTGCAGCTTCATTTTTCAATATTGTTGAAACATATTGCGTAAAACAAGACCGTCGCGTTATATTATTTCTTGGAATTTGCTTTTGCGGTATTTAAATTTTTATTTTGCTTGGTTGTCAGCCTAATTTGCCGTATTTCAATAAGAACTAAAAATTTCCTTCTTCGACTTGCAGTAGCACAAATTTAGATATACCAAATGCAATTGTTGCAAATGAAAGTTGGGAATCTCAGATTTTGGCATGAAATAACAACATATGTAGAGAGATAAAATGCCAATTCTTTGTTTAATTTAATAACAGCGAATTGAAATCTTCTCACAGTGGGGATCGAACGAATTCAGAAATACTTTGGGATCCGCCTAAGCTGAATTTCATTTCGGTGAAAGACTGAGTTCGGGTGAGCCTACTATAGGGGTTAGAGTTTGATTGGGCAATACTCAATTAACGCCAAAAATGCAATTAACGCCAACAGTTAGGTAGTGGTATTTCAGTAGTATTTTTATTTAACTACGCAGTGTCAAAAGTGTCGTAAAATTGTCAATTTTTATAGTAATTTCACTTGCTGACATTAAAACAAAATGTAAGACCAACAAGTTATAGACTGTTTATAGTATCGTCGAGGCGCGTCAACCATATACTTGGCTTAAATATCTCCAACGAGGTGTTTTTTGAATGTTGGAAATATACAAATACTGCAACAACGGTCAATTTACTATATTTTGTTACAGTTTACGTAAAATATAAAACCAACTCTGTCACTCAAGTGGAAAAAATCCCACACCTAACTGAATCGCCATAGTTGTGGGCAGTGGATGGTATCTGTCAAGGACGATAGAAAGTTTTCACCATGTCCAGCCTTATTTTAGTCGCCCCTTACCACAAGCATCAAATATGTTAAAGCAATTAATTATTGCTTTGTCGATATACCAAGCAATGAGTGTATGAAATGGTATTTTTTGAACGTAAAGCGCCTATTAAACAAATTAAAGAAAATAAAACACTTCAGAAATTTTTTTGCGGGTTTCGAATTCTAACCATGATTGGAAGTAGAATCTGAATAAAATCAACATGAAACTAAAAACTACAAATCTCAGTTAGAGCGCTTTCACATTTCTAAGTCAGTAAAAGGTTGCAGAATTCTACCCTTATTTATTCTGTATATATCGTTCAAATAAGACATGAAATGCCAAAATGCTAATTACTTTGTGTCAAGTTATCGTAGAATTGTGCATATCGGTTTGACGTAATCGATTTGAAATCAAAAATGAAATTAAATATAACAAATAAAGCGGTGCATGCACTAGAGCTACCTATACAGCTACTGTGCATGGCCACAGCTACTGACAATTAAGTATTTATATACAGTGAATGTGAAAAATTATTCCTAAAATTTTTTAATGAAACCAGATTAAACCTAATTAAATTTTAGCTAGTTTTAACAAACTACTTTTTTACGAACATAAAGTCCGAGTAAGATCTTGTCGAACTAAGTAATATCTTGGAATTTCTATTGGAACATTTGGAAGTTTATTGTGGCTAGGGCTGGGCAATTTGATTCGAATATTCGAATCGATTCTAAGAACAGTTGCCTCGAAGCAGCCGTGAATCAGATATAGGAACAAAAACTTGCTATAGGAATTTGGATTTTAATTTTTAACGACAAAATGCGATCGATTTGGGTTATATATAACCAAAATCGATTGCATAATGTCGTTAAAATATGAAACTATTTGCTCTTGAACATGAAATTTGAATTGAATCATTAATTCGCATCGATAAATTCTCCCGATTTTCATGGCGAAGACAATTTGTATAGTAAAAATAACATATTTGTTATTTATATGGGAATGATGATTCGATCCGAATCGAAAAAATTATGCAAATCATATTCGAATTCTGAATGATTTGATTTTGCCAAATTATCAAATCTATTAAATATCATCGAAAGTCTGTTGGCCTTGAACAAAACTTTGAGATCAAAATCTCATCTATATGATTAAGTTTACCTTGTTTATGCTCCTAAGCTTTCCTATGTTTAATTAAAGAACCCAAGGAATATTTCGGGCTACATTGTTAACCAGGGTTGAAACAACAGTCTGAAATTCGGAACTGAGTTTTATCGGTATACATTGTTAACCAGGGTACAACAGTCTGAAATTCGGAATTGAGAGGTATGTAATTCTTGCTTTAGAAAGTTGATCACCATTATTAATAACTAATGCGCTTGTTTTTTTGATTCCCCACTTTACAGAGTGCCAGGTTATACTGTGAAGAGAACAAACAAATAGTATTGCTTTATACTGGAACACAATAACATTGTCAATATGAAGTTGAAAACGCACCTTTGGCCCGTAACAAAGTCAGGACCTACTGTTTCAGATGTACTTGTATTAACAAATCTAAATTTTTATACTGTACAGAACAAATATATATATATATAGTAAAATAAACAAAATTTTCACATTTTCTTGTGATGTAGTTGACTATCACTCTTACTTGGTTCAGAAAGCTGAATTTTGTACAGAAATTTCACATTTTAAGAAGATGACTGCCGTTACAGAACCACTTAATTTATCAGATGATTTCAGCGGTATGATGGCTTTGATATTGTTTTAAATTATTAATATATCTTTGAAAATTACCTGTAAATTTACAAGAATATTGTAGCCTATGCGATTCCTGAAACTGACGGAGTGTAAATTGGTCATGAATGGACTATAGATGAAACGCGTTTAAACGCGTTCTATCAACAACTCATGCTTGGGCAATATCAAATATGTTTAAAGCCTCAAGTAGGATGGAACTATAGGGATTTTCTAATTACCTTTGCAGCTATTAGGATATTAGGGGATTAAATGATTAAGTGTCTCCGCATTCTATTTTTTATTAAGTGATAATTTGGCATCGATTATGTTTTGTTATCATCAAATAATTAAGGAAACTATGACACAAAGCAAGTAAACCAAAACTAGAGTGAAGTTATGTAAGCATTCATTATTAAGATAAAAAAATCTAGCATATATATCAAAATCTATGTGGGATGATAAAAATGAAATTTGTTATATTGCAATATTTCTACTTCTTGGTTTCGTTATTGAGATCAAAGTTTTGATTTGGTCCATACAAAACATTTGACCGATCATGCTGTCCATATTTTCGTTTCCTATTTCAGACATACGTTAAGTACAATGCTGACTGGCATATTAGATGCTTGAATGTTAAAAATGGAAACAAATACACGTTATTTTGTGTACGAAGCAAGCGCTATTAAGCTATTCAGATGCACGTTTCCTTTCGTCGCGAATGCAATATTTGCTAAAATAATCTTTTCTTGATGGCGTTGCCAAAAAATTTCCAAAGTTTGATGTCGCCATGTTGATGAAATATTAGTGAATTTGGGGTTTGCGACAAATTTGAAACATGTGAGCCTAACAATGCATCTCTTGTTAAATTAGAAACCGGCATTCAAAAAGAGTAACATTCTTCTATCATCGACAATTCTCTGATAGAAAATTTGATGCCGAAGGACGCAAAGCTTGTCCCAATAAGTTTAAGACGCAAATTGAGTACGAAGTAGCTCGAACAAACTGAGTTGGCTCAATCTGTATTTGTATTTGAACGGGAAAAGAAGCCTTCTTCAGAAAGTATTAATCAGTTAATACAAAGCCTACTATATAATATTCTTTCAGAATCTACGAACGACTATGTGTACGAGGAAAAGCCGTCGGGTGCAGCCACAGCTGCGATAATGGGATTTATTTCTGCTGGTGGTTTGCTGTGTAATCTGGTGGTTATTGTTGTTATTTGCGTTCTGAAGGATTACAAGAAGACTACACATTGGTGGGTTCTGTTGAAGTGAAATAACGTATAATGAAGTATTGCGTTTTTAGGAAAGAATTGGGATTGTCATATTAGCATTAAGGTTGGGAAATTCGATTCGGTGATTCGAATGGATTCGAATCACAATGTATTCGAATCAATCGTGAATTGTTCATAGGAACAAATACTTTCTAAATGAACTAGAATTTTCATTTTTAACGGCAAATGCAATCGATTTTGGTCAAATTTGACTAAAATCGATTATAACATTTTGTCGTCAAAATATGAAAATTGCTGTTTCTAGACATGGAATGTGAATTGAATACACACTATAAAGTATGAATTTCTTGATTTTCAAAATGTAGACAAGTTATATTTGTGAAAATGGATATTTGTTATTTACATCGAATTCGTGATTCAACCCGATTCTAAAAACTTTTCGAATCAAATTCGAATTCCAAATGATTCGGATTTGTCCAGGCCTAAGTACCATGTCATAGCTGAATTCTCTAATGCCTTTGTGCTTTTGTGCTTCTTAAAACAAAAAATTTATTGTTACTTGGTCCTTTCTGATATAAAATTGTTTACTTGCATTTCACTTTTTTTTTCTTCTTTTAAAACTTGCTCTAAGCCAGGCCGAACGTATTTACTGGGGCTTTCAAAAATTTTGACACATTCTGGCAGACTACAACGCTTCAGAAAGCCCCCTCGCAGACGGTTGGATATTTGTTGTTATCGGTCTCGGCCAAATAGTTTTATTACGCAAAATAATATTCAAATATTGCGAAAAATGAAATCACATTTAAGCAATTTCTGTGCTTAGGTTTCTGTAGGATATATAAGAATTTTATTTTAAAATGCACACCTAAGCTAAAGCTTTATCTTCAAATACCACGATTAAAATATTAATGACGCGGAGACAATAGAAAAAATAATATTATATCAGAAATCCTAATCAAAATAGCAGAAAATTCAACAGAAAGCCATGCGCAAGTAAGCACATAAACCACTTCGGCTCATGTGGCGGGTTGTGCTTGTCGCCATTGAATACAAATTTGAATGTGATCCGAGTCGGTTCAAATATATTTGTGGTAAAATATAAACGTTACAGTTCGTAACAAGTTGTATTATCGATTCACAATATAAAACATTCAAATTGTATTTTAATTTAAATTTGACTTTTTTTCATTTCTTTTCTTTACCAATATTTCACTCAGAGCAATGTTTCAAAGAAATTTTTATACAAGTTGCCCAAAGTCAGAAAATTCATTTTTTCGAGCATAGTCCATAGCTGGACCAACCTTGCTATTCCGTACGATTCATCTTTCATATTTAATTAACCATATTTAAGCAAACCATTCAGACTAGTAATTATCCTATCAGAAATTTTATTTTGTCAAGCATGAGCAACTGATGGACCGTGCCTATACGGCACGATCCATCAGTAGCCCATGTTACCGAAACATGTTTTGACAATTTTTTCTGACGGGACATTAACAGCCTAACAATATGTTTACTCCGAACTTAAAAAAATGAATGTCTTTTCTTGGCACCTTTAAAATGCCACTCGACAATAAATAATAAATAATTGAATAAACATATCTCCAATGTGATTCTAAATAGGTCAAATACAATGATATAATTCCGGTCACAAAAAGTTTGACCTACATGTTTTGTTAAGACCGCAGAGACGCGGTCCATCTGTGACTTATGCTTAACGAAACAAAAATTTCGGACTACCTAATACATTTCACGTCACTGATACTATTGTATCAACAGTCCATTGATGGAAATAGATGATTTGATTACATTTACTACCAACCATTTAATACTGCAAGAATTTACCGTTGATCTAAATATGTACCATGTGTGGTTCTTCTATACCACAGTCCTAATCAAACACACACAAGTCCGAGATAAAATGTGATGGATTTAAAAACACCAATAGCGGATTTATCAAATTTCTGAATAATTTATATGTTTTATATCTGGCCTTAAAATTACTCTAATCCGATTTTATGCATAGAATATGAACCATATGCCAACGAAATATAATTTTCTAATCTGAAATATTTAAAAAATAAAGAGAATCAGAGTTTGAAATTGATAACAAAACTTTTTTACTCTCATATTCAAAATACCAAATATCTGATTTAATCTTTTCCCCGTGCTTTGGCACGAATTCTCAATTTTCTCGATTTCGAACCAAATTTTTAATGACGAGCAAACAATGGATCCAATAAAACTATTATTAATGTCTGTTAATGTCTGTCTGCTCCAATACGAAATATATTTTGTCAAGCACGAGCCACCGATGTACAGCGCTTTGACTGTGCGATCCAACATTGATTCATACATAATCAAACATGCATACGTGGTCAATTTTCTGTTGATACCGATATTTATACTCTAAAATGAATGATCCAATAACGATACCACAAACTTCGATACCGATACTGACCACCAGTGATTTCAAAATGCTCAACTTTGAAGTTGAAAATTTATTGGATAAGAGTGACAGGGAAATTTCTAACAAATTGAGCACCGCTATGGAGTTTATTTTAGTTTATTCGTCATATTCTGCAAAGTATAGGCGTTATCGATACACCGGAAACAACCGACCCTTGCCGATACCGATGCCCTATACGTTCCTAGTATACTATATCTATATGCTACACCGATTATAGCTCCACCATATTCTTCACGCATGGCAAAGTATTTTAACAGTAATGCGAAATGTGGTGAGGCGTAAATGGAAATTTTGAGTCACATTAAAAATTTAGAATATTCAGTGACAATTCAATGAGCTATTGAGACAATGTGGCAACGTAATCCAATCAAATTCCGTAATATGACCTCGGGGTTGGAAATCTGTCGAGACCATTTGAACTTGACATGTTTTAGAGTGAATTTATAATTTTTGTCAATGTGCTGTAAGAAATTTGGAAATTCGAGTATTCTACCCAATAAAAACTAGTAGATGTCTGAGGGTAAAGGTTGCGAGAAAGGGTTTATGATTACCATGTTTGTCACTTATAATTCCATATTGAAGATATATGATTGCTTCAAAATTGTAACTTTACCACGACATAAAAGGTTTACCAATCGAAAGATTCATATATACGGGATTTCAGGGTTTAAAAAACTGACCAATCATAGATCAAGCCATTGCACTTTAAACGCGCCCGGTATTCGATTTCGTTGGAATTTTCACTCCTTTAAATCACTTTTGATACATATTAAAACAATGCGCTTTACTGATCAAGGGTACGTCGGAGAGTAGGCAACTATTGAACTGAATTAGGAGTAATGTCGACGGTCTTTCCGTGATGTTTCCATCGGCATCATCAAAAGGGCTAGGCAACACGAATTTCGAATCCCTTCGAAGCACAATTTATTCGAATCAAACGAGAATCCCTCATTGGTACAAAAACTCACTAAATGGACTGGGATTTTCGATTTTAATTACAAAAAACAATCGATTTTAGACAATTTGGCCAATATCGATTTTATTTTGTCGTTGAAATATGAATGTGGTTGATCTTAGACATGGGGTGTGGATTGGAAATACACTAAAACTATAAATTTTTTGAGTTTCACAATGGAGACAAGTTGTAACAGTAAAAATGGTATATTTGTTATTGTAATCCTGGAATTTATTATTTGATCCGATTCGAAAAAAATATTCGAATCAGATTCGAATTCCAAATGATTCGGTTTTGCCCAACCCAAGCTAGCTTCTATAATCGCTACAGTTCCACAATGAAATTTTGGGCATAACAAATTTGCGCCCTTAAAGATTATGTGTTGAATGACGACATATTGCCTCTAATAGTTTGCCTTTATAAATATTGTGGAATTCGTAGTAGCGATGGCAACCTAGTTATTTCTTAAACTAGGTAAGTAAAACAAAATCACCACAAAACTAGGTGATCTAGTTTCACTTCAATTTGGTAGTGCATAGATTAATACCCAGGTAGGTAATTTTTGTTTGGCTACATTTAAGGCATTTTTAATTTTTATTTTATTTTATTTATAGCCACTTCTTAGAGTGGATCACCCTGTCCAAGGCCCTGTAACAGCGACCCATTATAGACGAACAGGGTTACAGTTACTGGAAGGATATGATCTTTTCCTGTTCGGCCTAGCCTACACCCCGGGTTCAGTGGTGGGCATCGATAAACAAGCCGGACTCACTCGCCGGGGATCGAACCCGAGAACTTTAATCTGCGATGCCAACATATTTGACCACCAGGCCATGGCGCCCACATAGATTTGAAGGTTAAAATCTTCGAATAGTTTATTTTTAGAGCTTTTTTATAGTGAAAATATGGTTTACTTAGTTTTTCATTCTAGGAAACCACATTTTCAACCAGGTACCTAGTTGCAAAAAAAGTAAATTTGTCTATTTTTACCTAGTAAATTTGCTAGGTTAAATTTCAAACAGAAAGCTCGGTTAGAGGTAACTAGGTAAGTTATTATTCTTGAAACTTGGCAAAAGTTCCTTAAAAATGACTCGCTAAACTATGTATACTTGGTAAACTAGGTTCTTTTGCCTAGAATTGCCAACACTAGTTCGTAGGTATTGAATTTTTTCTGATGTGATTCTAAATGGGTCAAATACAACGATATAATTCCAGTCAGAAAAAGTTTGCCCTACATGTTTTGTTAAGTATAAGTCACTGATGGATCGCGCCATGTAATGGTAAAGTGCAACATAAAAAATGGCACATTTGGTATTTATGTGAAATAAGTTATCCGATCCGATTCGAAAAATAATATTTGGAACAGATTTGAATTTCTGATGATTTGGTTTTGCCTAGCCCAAGCTAGTTTCTATAACAATTTTGTCACTCACAGTTTTTGTCAAATTAATATTTTCCCATTGTACTCTGTTAGGTATGTTCTAAATCTGGCCGTGGCGGACGGAGTGTTTTTGGTATTGTTGCCTCTGAATCTTGTCCAAAGTTTGTGGAATAAATGGATGTTTGGATATCCACTTTGCGTTATGTATCAGGGAGCTTTCTACGTCAATTATTATGCTGGAGTTTTGTTCTTGGCAGTAAGTGTTGTCGTTTTGTTTTGTGGAATATATTGATTTTGGAGTTTTGATTTTTCCTTGTGTGTAAGTGTAAGGACAAATGACTTTATGAAGAAGGCATTAGACCTATTTATTTCATACAGTTTAATGGTCTCATTCAAAAACTTTATTTTATTATGCATAAGCCACAGATGGACCTCGTCTCGTCGACGCGGTCCATCAGTGACGCATACTTAACAAAAGATTCTTCGAGAATACGAAAGTGCGTAAGCATCGATTTTTTGACTTTTTCAAGGTTATTGGAATTCCGAATTGGGTGGGACATCAACCGCCCAATTAGTTGCACTGAACGCATTTTCAGACTTAGAAATTCTCTATAAAGTGTATATTTTGATGTATGTATATTTTCTTACGGCCATGTTTTTAATACTGAATATGGTACCGGACCTAATATAGGGATCCATCAGTGACTCATATAATTACCAAAACATGATTGGGGGAAGGTCTTTATTATTTGAACTTATTTTTTGATTGTAAGATATTTGTTTTCTTAGAATATTTCACACATTCGACGCTATGTTTCCTAGGTTTCCACGGTTCACGTGAAAAGGCATCCCTATTAACTTTTCGATTCCATTCTAAAAACGTTTGGCCAAATTAAGAACCCTATATTATGGGTTTGGAAAATACCTACAATACAAAATGCTATAAGTAGTTCTAATATTTGAATTGAGTTGGTTGTGATTCGAATAATTTGGATACCAATTTCCTGATTTCGTTGAGTTCCGTTACATTTCTACCATTTATATAATTTTAGCTAATGCAAATGTAAAAGCAATTTACGTTATGCTATCACAATAAATTCATAATATTGTGTGCAAAATTGAAAACCTTATTAGACAGATACTGTCAAAGTATTTCAGTAAGTCGTTTCAATGCTATTACATAATATAAGGAAAAATTTCCAAATTCGCGCTTTAACCAAGCAGACTATACTGTAACAAAAGTACAGTGAATTTACGAGTAATTTGCAGTGATTGAAGGTTTATAAAGTTTATATTGATGAAATGTATGTCAAGTATGCCCGCCCTGTTGATGGATCGCAATTTGGCGGTACGTTCCATCAACACAACATGATTCCCCAAAAGAGTCGATTTTATAAATTTTTTCAATATTACCATGTGAAATTACTCTCAGAGGGCACTGATTTTACAGTAATTTTGTCGCAGTGTATATGTTGGAGCAATCATTCTCAAGCCTTGCTCACGCGATATAAACGCTGAACTTCTTATCTTGTCAAGTATGAGTCACTGATGAATGGTGCCACCCAGATTTTAAATTTTCAATGACAACTTTAATGGAATATATACGGCCAGAGGTGTGAAGAGTTCGTTAGTTCGTTTTTGTTACATATTTGCAATTTTTGTACCCTCAAAGCAAGGTTTTGTAACTTCTTTGAGGGAGATTTTTCAAATGTGCAAATATGCAAAAGTACCTCGGAACTTGACCTGTAAACGAGTGAGATTTTTTTAGCTGATCGGAGATTTTTTTGTATAGAAACAAGTGCAAAAACAAAAAGACCACGTATACTATATGATGCCGGTGAAACGGCAAATCACACCATCGTGGGGAAAATAAATCTTTGAAATTGACTTTTTATTTTTTTTTTGTTCAGGTAATGAGTTTTGATCGGTATATTGCTGTTGCTCATCCAGTATCTGTTAAATGGAGGAAAATTCGATCCAGACTTGGTTGCTTTTTAATGACTGCGGCCGTAAGTTTCTGTTGAATTTCAGTTTATTCTAATGGAATTATGAGAAGCATTAGGAATAATGTAGTCTTCTTGTCCACGTAAGGTTTCGATTAATATTGAGTGTATATATTTCAAGAATTAATAATAAGAATAAATATAATAAATAATAATAAGAAACTTAAAAAGGAGGGACAAAATTTAGAAAAAAAATCGTTGCGAAATTATGACGTCATAATGAGTGCGATAGAAGAAACAGTTCAATTATCGCGCCGGAGCCAAAATTTGAAGAAATTGAATTTCTTAGCAACTAAAAATTCATTGTGCTCACCAATCAAAAAAAAAAAGTTTCAAAGCGTATTTTTTGTTAAGTATGCGACACAGATGGATCGCGTCGATGAGACACGGTCCATCTGTGGCGCATGCTTGACAAAATAAAATTTCTAGTTAGGCCATACCTTGCAACATTATTGCTTACAAGCAATATTTACTGGGCTGTATATTTATGTGCTGTAAATTTACCGTTCATTTACAGTAATTGCATGTTTTCATATTATTATTGTGTCCTGTCCGAGAACCTATCGGGGGGCTTATACGCAACACCGCTAGACACGGACCCCATTGTAGCGGCTCCAGTGTTGGCAATTATAGGTAAAAGTACCGAGTTCATCTGATATACTTAGTTTCCTGAGTTTATTTTCAAATTCCTTTTACCTAGTTTTAACAATATAAAACTTACCTAGTTTAACGTCTATCGAGTTATCTGTTTGTAAAATGGGGAAAATTTACCTATTTTGCGACCAGGTAGGGACCTAGTCTAAAGAATTGATTAGAGCATACTTTCGATTATAAAAAAGCTTTTGAAATTGACCATTCGGTGATTTCAATCTTCAAATCTCCCAGAAATGCATTAAATGGAGCAAAACAATGTTTACCTAGTTCATCTGGTTTTCAATCAAAGTACTACCTATACTTTGAATATCGAATCTAGGTTACCTAGTTTTATTTTACTTAGTTTCGTCTAAAATGCGTTCTACTTTACCATTACTAAGCGACTGTGTATGTATTGTGTGTTGGAGCTAATCAGCGAACTGAAGAACACGATCTACGGTGGAAGGGCCAACAAGGGGCCATCGAACCATCGGCCTTTCGGACATTGCGCTTAACTGAGCAACCGAGACGGCTGTATTTTTTATTTAGTTGTAGCGTTGTTTATTTTGTAACAGTAAGCCCATTTTATAGGTTTGGATTTGTGCAATATGTGCCGCTACACCATTGATGATGAAAACAACATTGGAAGATGTTTGCGACTTTAATTTTGATTACATTGATCCCAAATGTGTTGAGAACAATATTCCAGCAAGCGAATGCAAGTTTTGGCTGGGTAAGCTGGAGAGAGATAACTATACCTACTAGATATATCAAATATATTCAATAAATACTAATTAAAATGGGTTATTGGTGTCAAGCTATCGACTTTGGTTTGCGTTATCAGCTCATACAAATGAGAAGGCTTCTGTTCGAAACTATTTTGTTAAGTATGAGTCACTGATGAATCGTATGGTCGTAATTTTGTGTGCAATTTTAGACTTTTAGTGAAAATTTTGAATTTTTTCAATACCGCCAAGTAAATTTACTGTCAAAGACCAGTAATTTTGTTGCATATTTGTTACAATGTATAAGGGCTGTCTATCCACGCTTTGATTTAATGCGTTGTTATTTTTGTTTATTTCAGCTATAGAAGACAGTATCGGAAACATATCGGTGAGAGTTTTTCAATAATTTTTTATTCACTGTACCCAATTTGCTCAGGACCCCTTTTTACTTTTTAGAAATTTTTATACACGTAGAAAAGGTTATACATTTATAAATACACGCATTAAATTTTTTTGTCAATCAGTACTGTAAGTTGGTACCTTGGCACCGAACTTTCCGTGACAAGCGAGCATGTACAACTTATTAAAGGGTCTAAGCTCAAACTTTGGATCTGAATATGCCATGCCACCTGGATAAGTATACGAATATAAAAACGTTGGAGAAACAAGCATATAGAGAGTATGGGTATGATCAAACAATGGAAGGGAAATTAGGCACCATTAACTTTGTTGTGTGTGAACACTTTTAACACTGTTCTCATCGATTGCTTCGTGATTATGAACTATTATGCCAATGATCGTACCGTTGCGGTACGTTCCATCTGTGGCTCATGTTTGACAAAACATCTTTCAACATATTTTTTCTGATTTGGACGTTATGTTAATTCACTCGTTCTGAACATGCTAGTTATCGCAGGCGTTCCAATCAGAATTTTCTTCGTCAAGCATGAACCGCAAATGATCAGGGCCACCGGTACCTTCATTTTCATCTGCTTATGTATGACAAACTTATTCCACCAATTTTTTTTTGAGTAAATCTCTAAAAAAGATGGCACACGAGACAAAATTATCAGTGGATGGAATTGAATATTATTTTTTAATTGTTACTGCAGGGCGATATAAGTGAAGAAGAATTTTTTGATGCACACTACAGAGATGGGTTCGAATCTCACTATGCTGACTTTGAGAGTGAGTTTATGAAACTGTATAAGTTTATTATTGCCATATAGAGCTAACATGTGGAACAGTAGTAGATAATTTTATCGTTGCCGAAGATATATACTACTCTCTGCACTTTATTGAGGCAGAGCAGTCAGCTTCCACTACGTATATATAGAGTAAAAAAAATTAAGTTAATCGGTTAAAAGTTTCGTAAATTAGTACAATAAGTCAAATTCCTTAGACACTAACTATAATGTCTCATCGATTCCTCATAGAGGTCGCGAACTTAATACTAATTTTTCATCAAAAACATTGGTGACTGTTCATTTATTTTTGTCATGCGTGGGCCACAGATGATGCGCGTCATTTGGCGCGCGTTATCTTTGGCCCAAGCTTGACAGCTTCGTTGCATCAATTCCAGATTTTTTCTCTATTTATAGAAACTGCCAAAAAGTTAATTCAGCCTTTGGCACAAAATCTTTACTTGGAAAAATATTCATTGTAATAGATTATTTAAAAGGCAGCTTTTTATTTATTTTAAGTCCGATTTCTTTCTAATGGTGTGATATTAAATGAAATTTAATTTGCCTAATGGAATTTGAAGTGCCATAAAGGGATTGAGTTATTGCTTGCTTATTTAATGCACCGGAGGAGAATTTACAATTTTGCGAGGGTAGTGAGTGAAAGTAGAAAAACTATATATAGCATTGCTGTTATATTTAACTGATGGGATGCGGTGGTATTATAAGGCTTGGCACAATCCTTTCGAATCGTTTAGAATCCGAATATGATTCGGATAATTCTATGGAATTCAATCGAATCGCTAATTCCATGCAAATAACAAGCGTCTCGTTCTCGCTTCATCTCACACCAAATTTCAAATATTGACCAAAATCAAAATTATTTTGTACGTGTATGTATTGTCGTTATATATATAAATCCGCTCCATTTTCCAAGTTTTTGTTCTTATGACCGATCCCCAAATCATTCGATGAATTTATGACTCAAATCGATTGGAAGTACGGAGTTGAGTTGCCTAACCCTATCAAAAATTAGATTTAGTCAAGCATGAGACACATATGGCTGATACTCGACAGAAGATAAGTACAGCACAACCTAACTTATCAATTTTCTGTCCACTTTGTATTTGATGATATAGTCCATTAAATTAGCAAATTTTATTTTATCATTTGCAGTTGGAACTAATCTTCCGTCAGATTTCGTTAGTCCGCAGGTATATTTTTTCATTCATTTGGTTATAGTTTCTAATAGAATAACCATTATATATATTCTAGTACTTATTTTGCTACATGTGATTATTTGAACCAGACTGGCAGAATGTCGCCTACTATGCTACTCAGACACCCTAAGAAAATGGGTTCGATCAAAAGAAAATTCGGAATGTGAATGTACCCAGAATACCTAGTTTACCGAAAATATTTTCAACGACCTTCTACCTAGAGTTTTATGGATGTCCGACTGGTCTAGTTTAATTTTTCAACCGAGTTTTCTATTTGAAATCTTAGCTAATCAAAAAGGCAAATTTTATTTAAATTTCGAAAATGTACTGTGTTCCAAAACTAGGTACCCTTAATGTGAAAACGTAGGAAAAGTAAATCCTGTTCAAATTATAAAAAGAAAATAGACCATTGAAAGATTCAAGCCGTCGAATTCATTAAAAACGCCTCAAATGCAGTCAATCTACGATGACAGTTTCCCTTGTTTTTATTCAAAGTCCACCTAGTTTTGAAAGTTAAACTAGGCTACTTAGTAAAACTTGTGGAAAATTTGTTTTCCCGTAGTTCGCGTAAAAACTACGTTGTAATTACCTCCGTGCTGATGCCCAGTCAGAAATTTGATTTTTCAAGCATGCGCCATAGATGGGCCGTGTCTAAACGACGCGATCCATCGGTGGCCCATACTTAACAAAATATGTTGTGGGAAATTGTTTCCGATTAGGTAGCCCTATATGCACATAGCCACAGAAATAAAAATCAGTAATTGCGCTCAAAGTGGAAAGCATTTGAGTTTTCAGTTTCCCGTAGGATACAACCATTTGGGAATTTTGTGATGAATCGCGGTTTCACGTAATCCGCTACCATGAAATTATTTCCGCACAAAACGACGTGCATCCTGCATTTTTATGCCTTTTGATAGTAGTTGAATGACACCGACAACGTGAAACATGATAACCTGCAAAAGAGTTCAAACAATGAGTTAGCAATTTGTAACTCGTTTTCTGATGTTCACTCATTTTTGACGCATTGTATTCTAAATATGATATTTACAAAAAATATCTACGACATTTTCTCATGAGCACCCGTATAGCATAGAATCAGAATATTTTATGTCAAAACAAATGCTGAGAATGAGTCACTAATAAATAGCACTGTGGTGAAGCATTCTTAAAATTAGGTATCTGGGTAAAAACATGCTTCAAAATAAACTAGACAAACTAGATATAAAAAGTGAACTGGGTTCTTTCACTTAAAATGCCAACCTGACAAAATCAGAAATTTAATATTGTCACGCCCAAGCCACAGACGGATCGCGCCTTGGGAGTGACTCATACTTGACAAAAGATGACAAAAGGACAAAGTTTTCCCGACTCCGTTGAGGAGCTCATATTTTACGTTTTTTAAATTTTAGGCTCTTAACAAACTTGAAGATTTCAGCTGTTCTCATTCTGGTAACCAAGAATATCGTGCATGGATCTACGGGAATTTTTTTCTCTCATTTGTTCTCCCCCTCTCCGTCATGAGTGCCTGTTACAGCGCCATCCTCTGGAGAGTGAGACATCCAAGAATCCAATCTTCTTCAAGAAACAAGATTGTTGCATCAATGAGAAAACGACATTCGTCTTCTGCATCTGAGAAAAGTGCTTCAAGAGGCTTGGACAAAAATATCAGGATAACAATCCTCGTGGTATGTTTATTTAGACAGAAAATATTTTGGTGTCGTGAAGATGTCAAACAGGAGGTCGTGACAGGGTTAGGGCTGGGCAAAACCGAATCATTTGGTTTTCAAATCTGAGTCGGATAATTATTTCGAATAGGATCGAATCACTAATTCCCTATAAGAAACAAATGAACTATTTTTCCTATTACATTATAAAATTAAAAAATTTATATTCACGAATTACTAATATTAGCATAAACAGACTCGACGAAGACGAAGGTGCTGTATTTTTAATTCATACTCCATTTCTAATTAAGAGCTAAAGTTTTCAAATTTTAACGACAAAATACAATCGATTTTGGTCAAATTTGACCAGAATAGATTGCATTTTTGTTAAAAATGAAAATTTCCCTTCATTAAGCAAGTTTTCGTTCCTACGAACGATTCACAATTGATTCGAATAATTTGTGCTTCGGATCGATTCAAATAACCGATTTAAATTGCCCATCCCTAAGCACGGTCATAGGATGAGATAGAATATATTTCATTTTTATAGTAAAGCCAAAAATATAGTGAACCGTGCATATATGTAGTGGTTTTAAACAACCTTTAACTAATTTTTCCCATGACATGAACTTAGTATGTCCAGTTCGAAAAAGTTAGTCTAAACGTATTTTGTCAAGCATAAGACACTGATGGACCACGCCTCTGAAGCGTGGTCCATCTGTGACTTAGGCTTCACAAAATAAAATGTTTGATTAGAATGAAACAAGCTAATCTGCAGTGCGCGCATAATCATGCCACACCAGATTCGAACTCACGCATTGAACACGCATTGGACAGTAACAGAAGTTCAGATCTAAGAACAAATTGAAAGCAAATTAAAATAAAAACAAATAATTAGGTATTCAATCTTATTCGAATATTTCCGTTCAATATCGAGGTAGTGATGATTCTTTTTACCCAAACTATCTTGAGGTTTAATTATACTTTGAAATTGAAAAAGTAAAAGTATTCAAATTCAAAATATTATTGCCCCGGTTTTCCGAGTCTTTCATCAACCGTGCTGAATTAAACAGCTACGACAGCTAAACAGCCTTAATTCTTGCTTTATTTGCTGTTGATTGAAGTGAGCTATTATTAAACTATCTATTATCAGGTAACGCTGGTGGTCAGTTTCACCATCTGTTGGCTCCCCTTCCATGCTATAGTTCTCGCTAAAATCCGGGGAATCAATTTATCGTCTGATGGTTGTACTAAACTACACACTGCAGTTTTGCTGATTGCTTATTTCAACAGTTTACTGAATCCCATGCTTTACACATTTTTGGGTAAGGAGTAGAAATATTTAAAAGATATAAGGGAAATATTTGGAAGGGTTCAACTTCACGCGTGTTTTTAGGGCCTTCCATGTACAATTAGCTTTTTTTCTGTCATGCATGATCCACAGATAGATCGCGTCTCATCGACGCGATCCATCAGTGACCCATACTTGACAAAAGATATTTTTACAAAGATCTTCCGATTGGGCGAACTTTGGGCATATATATAACAATCACTAGAGACATCTACGTCGCGAATAGTGTTGTCACTCTCAGTTCCGTTATTTTCGAATCCAAACTGGAATCGATTCGTTTCAGGTCGAATCTTTTCTAATTTAAATATGACTTGGAAATTTGTGGAAAAATCCCCAAAAAGACTGATATTTCAAAAAATTTGAAAAAATATGTAACATTTCAAGGCAATCCAAAGAAGTCCTAACTTATAATTTTCCTCGTTGCTATTAATACGAAACTATTAAATCAAATTTTTCGGCCAATTATGGCCTGTGTTGATGAAACGTACGCCCATTATTTAGCATAAATTTCACCAACAAAACGAAGCGACTTTTTGAAATATATAATTAGTACAAATGAAAGGTAAATTTACTACAATTTTGTCATATTGTACAATTTTATACAACAGGTGTAAATTTTTACAAAAGATTGAAAACCGTGGGATCTCAAATTCTGTCTCGTAGAAGTATCGGACATAGCAATGGTTCGTTCAATCATAAATTTAAATCAAATAGGTCTGTAGGAGGAACAAAAACAACAAAGGTATTTTTTACATTCAAATTATTTTTCAACGTTCTCGCACCCATGCAATATTTTTTGAAGGGAGAGACAATCCGTATAATTTTTCATGCGAAGAATATAATATGTTTCAATATTTAAAGAAAACGCGCATGAACAACAGGACATTTTTTCCTTTAAATTGACCGAGTTGAAAAAAATTGACTTTTCTAAATTTCTAACTTGATAGCAAAAACTTGAAATATTTCCATGTACCTTCTGCGTGTGTTGCTCCTTCTTCGACTCGGTTGAAAATACTTCGTCAAAGTTTTGTCAAGTATGTGTCATTGATGGATCGCGCCGATGTAAGGCACGGTCCATCTGTGGGTCATGCTAAACAAAATATTTTCTCTGACTGTGGGATGTGATTGCTGTGAAGATAAATAGCATTAGGAGAAAATCTAAAGATAAAATTTCCAGATTTTCACCTTGTTAAAGGCAAGTCTCTGATGGACCTCGTCGCTGAGGTGCTGCCTAATTGAGGCTTCTTGTCGACAAAAAGATATTATTGAAGACATTATAGGATAAATACTGTAAAGATATATATATAAAAAGTTTAGCACTTATAACGATTAATCCGCTTCTCTTAAAATGAGTAAATCCAGGTGCCGTTCGTAATTCAAATTTTCATAACAACGTCATGGTGCTGATAAATAGTAATCGTTTTTACTTAGCGTGATACGATGTTGCTTTAAATATTTTACAATTGGTTCTCTTTCCATGGACTAGTATTTAAGGCCTCTATGCAGCGACCGATCCAGCGACCAAATACAACCAACTAACGCCCACTTAAGTTGCAAAAAGCTAACATGAAATTCGAGCACTAGTAACTGCACTCTAAGTGGTTTCTACCCTGGGCGATAATAAAAAAAAACCTTCTACCACTTCTTAGTTTCCTTTTAGTCGCCTCTTACGACACGCAGGGAAACGTTAGAGCAATTCTGAAGCCCGCAAATATGGTGCACAAAGTTCATATGGTTAGAATATTTTTACTGATAATATATGTATAATTCTGAAAAGTATGTTTGTGTGCAGTTTTAATCAAATGCCATGACCCTAGAACAAGGGGTTTGATCAAGTTTTCCGAAAAGTCGTTTTGCTCGTCGACCGTCGTAATTGGATAGTGTCCCGTCGCCGATGGCCGATAAGCCATTACCTAAAAAACTTTCTCCCTTCTTTAGTTATGAAGTTTGATTAAAATTATCTATATCTTTGTTTTTTATTTTACTTTTTACCTCCCAAGGACGTAAAGTTGAAACAAGGGGTAAGATCAGCATTTAGCATAATATCGTATTTTTACGTCGTCACCATAAATGTTGCTTTTTCTATTGTTTTGCGTGGTATTTCTAATACATATTTACAAATATCGGTCGTCAAATTGGTGACGTCACAAGTTTGCTACAAGCGTAAATTTTCTGAGCAGAGCGCGCAAAAAAAGCAAATTGAAGTAAATAAAATGTTAACAGTAATACACGTTTACTATTTTACACTGCTCCATGGACGCATAAAACGTATAGACGCGTTTTTTTGAACCCTTTTTGATGCTGGTGGGGGATGTATCTTCCCCACTTTTATGCTTCACACGGAGTCTCCTATTACCGCGCTTGTGGCAGAATGATTACACTAGTGTCAGGGAAAAATATAGTCTGAACATGTAATGCAAACACTAATACGGTGAGGGATGTATTTCTAACATCATTCTGCAGTGACTGTTTTATATTTTTTCCAGAATATTGCATTGCGCATGGTGCATGGATCAGTTGTTTGTTGCCTTCTAGAACAAAACAAGTATTTATTTTTGTGTTTGAGTTTGCATTTTACAAATTAAGTTTGCTGTTATAGCTGTAATTTTATCATATTTTCTTAATTATTCACCAAAACGTAGTGCTCTGACTAGATACTTTTTATTCAATAGTTTCCGAATATAGTTCGTTTGACGCAAACGTTCGTGCGAATGGAAAACATCCTCATTTTTTCAAAGAAATATCGGGGATATTACAAAGCAAACTCATTGCATAAGAATAATATTCATATTTCAAAAAGAGAAAAATATTACATGCCATTTGAACGAAGACTTAACTAAACAGTGTGATTATTCAGTACTTCTGATTATATTTTTAATTATAAAGATTTAATTACTAAATTGACGATACAAATATTAAAATAAGTGTCATGCGATTGAAATGTTAAGCTAGCAAAAACAAAGATTCGTAGAAAGTGACTATAGCGAATTTTTAAGCAAGGTATCTAAATATCTTTTTGAAGAAAAATATTTAACAAGTCTTTACAAAAAAAATTTAGTTCATGGCTTAACATTGTGTAGATAAAAAATGCAAATAAAGGACTGATCTATGCATGGTGCCAACCAATTTCTTCGACTTTTGCAAAAAAGAACAGAATATCCTTTTTCAGTCGGTTTTACTGCAAGAACTTTCAAATCAGGCCTAATCCGTATTCATGCCATATTTGAATAATTGGTCGTTTGCAAGAAAGTTTATCTTGTCCAACATGGGTCACAGATGGACCTCGCGACTTGGCGAAGCTATCCATCATTGACACATGCCTGACAAAAGTATGTTTTGGCGAAACTTTTATGACCGGGTTTTGGAAACAAATCGATTTTTTCTCCATAACGAATCTTCTGAAGCAACTGATCCATCAGTGGACCAAACTTAATAATGCGTTTTATGATAATCGTGTTTTGTCGACTCTAATGTGCTGATTTAAAAATCGTACCACGCGCTACTGCCGGGCTCGGATCGAATCACGAATTCTATGTAGAAAAAATTATCGCATTTTCACTATTGCAATTTCTCTTTATTGAGAATATCAATAAATTTATAGTGTATTTTCAATAAGAACAATTATCATATTTTCACGACAAAATTTTATCAATTTTAGTTAAATTTGACCATTTGTCGTTAAAAAGGAAAAATTAGTTAGTAAGTAGTAAGTAGAGTTAGTAAGTATTTGTTCCTATGAACGATTCTCGATTGATTCAAATATATTGTGCTTCGAATCGATTCGAATCACCGAATCGAATTGCTCATCCCTAAATTCATACCTGCTTTGGAAAATCGGTTCGATTCCAATATTCGACTCAAAATGTTAGTCTTTCTTTTGCACAATATCTTGTACTGCATAATCCAAGTAGTTCTTACCTTCAACTTTTATTTTTTATATTTTCTATACTTGCTAGCATCGTGTTGTTTTGTAAGTGTGTGTGCTGGAATGGTGTGTTTTTTATATTATGTTTAAAGTTGTGCTTAATATTCTGCTAAAAAATGAATGGTCTTTGGTCCGGTAGATTGAATGTGATAAAATATTATCAACGTGATAAACAAAATGTTGTTGGTGTATACTTCATATATGTTAGTAACCTAAAAAAGACTTGGATTTTTCATTCTAATTTGTCGAAAAAAATAGTTGTATTTTGAAGTAATATTTGATGATATTCTAGTACCATTAGGTAACATCAAAAATATTTACAAGTGGAGTGAAACTATAGGGGAAGATTCAGTTCAGTACGCGTTGCATCAGGGTCGCATGGTGGTTTTAATTCAAAGATGTATTTTCGTCCAATCTTCACGTACATATATCCTAGCAGACCAAGTCCCTAAAGTTCGACTACCAACTCACATTCTTTCAGCCCTTCGCGCTCGAAAAAATAAAAATGAACTTCATGCCGAAGTAATATCCACGAAAATCAATCTAGCCGAATAGTTAAAGTAGTAGCAAATATACGCTGACATGGCTTTTGTATAGCAATGGCTTCTAATATTCTTTTTCTTGTAATCACAACGAAAAAAGAATTAAGTCAATTCGAAGTTGTCTAATGTTGTTAAACGAATTTGAGGTAATAGGAGATAATACTTTGAACACATTTGAAAAAGTGAATTTTCTATTGAAATTCGACCAACGCGTCGCAAACAAGGCCCCCCCCCCCCCCGCAAAAAACTAACGACCACTACAATAGCAAATTAAAAATGTAGTACTACTATCGTCTACTATCCCAGAGAAGGCTGACATCAGCTCCGTAGCTACGGAATTTCGAATAGTCCAAGAGCAGATATCACTCACTACACTTTACACCATAGTGATTCAATTCTGTTTGGGATGTTTTCGGCTCAGAGTACTATATATTGTAGTAGCTCTTGGCAATTGAGTGGCCGTTGGTTGTTTCCTTTTAGGCACTTCTTCCGGCCTTGCTTAGGCTGAACATCAATAAAGATTATCGAAGTGCGGTGAGTGATAGCCGACGATAAAATCAATTTCCACTTCTATAGCCATAATTTTCAAAGTTTCCTTTCTTCTACAGATTTCAGATTACTCGGACAACGCTGCTCCATCTTGTCCATCCATACAACTACAACCCCTAGTACACGACTTTCAAGAGATAGCTGCAGGCATGGTGGAACCTAACAACACTAATATGAACCATAAAAACGAAAACCATAGTCATGACAACGAGATAATTATAGATGACACAAAAGTGTAAACATAACAGGTTCAACAACATTTATTAAAGATGGTCGTAGGCTGCGACAAAAGTGCAGTAAATTTACTTTCCATTTACTGCAATTGCATATTTCCTAAATGCAAAAACCGCCTTTTAGTTTTATACCAAGTATAGACTGTTGATGGACCGCGCCTCGGCGGCGCGTTCCATCAACAGCCATGCTTGGCACTAAGTTGATTTCAGTCGAGTTTTTTTATAGCATGTGATATAATATTTAAGGGAAAGAAATAAGCACAGTCAGTAAAAGCAAACGATGCATATTTCCAGCGTTTCGAATGTTCATACGAACTCACTTGCTGTGCTTGTTTTATTCTCTAATTTGAATGCACCAGAACTCGCTAAGTAGAATTACCATTGAGGCATAGCGATTTACTGCATTTTCTTAAGAGTGCTTTATTTGATGACATTGTAAAGATGATGCCGTCTACGCGCTCTGTGTAAGAAAGACACAAGAACTTTGTATGTTAAATTTACTGACTGAACGTTGAAATTGAGCGGATCAGTAAAAACATTCTGATCAGATTGAAATAAATCTTACATTGTGTTTTTTATACTTCTCCCTTTTTTTTAATCCCTAAACCTAATTTTTGATTGAGCGAAGTCTGGGCAAGATCTATATATTCTTCCCATACAGCTAGGGTTGAGTACAACCGAATGGAATGAAAGTTTCAACCCGATACGGATAATTTTCTCAAATTGAATTGAATCGTTAATTCCGCCTAATAAATATATGGCCCATTTTTACTTTTAATATTTGCTCAATCATTAAAATTTTTTGAATTTTCTATCTTATATTCCAGTTCCACTTTATTTTGCTATTTTTTGATTCTATCGAGTTGTAAAAATCTATTAAAAATTGTAGTTAGGCATGCGGCACTGATAGACCGCGCCATCAAGGCGTGGTCAATCCTTGGTCTGTGCTTAAAAAAATACAATGTCTCATTGGGTATGACCGATTCGGGAATATCTTGAATAATTTGTTTTTCGAATCGATTTGTATCGTCGAATTGAATTGTCCAGTCCTACATGTAGCCCACTTTTACGTTTTTCAAAAAATTTTACCAGCGTCCAAATCATTGATTTCCGTAATCCTTCCCCAAGGGACGGCGAGAGTGCACTCTATCTCTAATTGACTTTTATTGACTACCTTACCAATGTTTAGTATTACTACGTCATGCACGATGCTGTCAGTATGATTATTTTCTATCGATATTCAATCGAAGCATTCTCGGAAAGTTCCGCGTTGAAAAGAGCCAACTATTGACCAACTGATCGCGCGTCGCCAAGCTACTACAAAATATAGCAACAACAACTGCACTCTAAGCGGAAAGCAGACGTAGAAGTGGTATCCGGCTATGCTAGAATCATTCATTGCTTCAATAGCATATTCCTCTTCCAGCAATATGACTGTACTTGTATATGGTGCACGACTGCTGATCAAAGATGGGCTAAAGTTAAAAAAATGTTCAGTATCAGTCACTGATGGACTACACCTTAAAGACACTGTTTATTTGTGGGTTATGCTTGACAAAATAGTAATTCTGAGTGGAGTAGATTCTACATATTTGAAATAGACTTATATAATCGGGCCTGATAATCTTTAATTGAAAAAAGGCAACGTTGAGATTAAATTGCCGTCATAAAATGATTTATTTTTGCCAGAAAATTTTTTTCTAATAGAGTAAAATCGTGAACTGATGTTTGGTACAAATTTATCGCCTAATTTGTTTACAGTGCGCATACATTTTAACAGAATGCATTTTCTTTCTGTTTTGAAAAATAATGTTCTTCGATTTGTACAGACATCAACCAAAATGACCTAGTTTTGAACATTAAAAAAGCTATTAAAATGCTGTTCCTCGATTTTGCTTAACATTTCGTCACCTTATGCTAATAGACTTATGAATATCACGATTAAATTTTTAGGATTGGCTCGTAAACTCTTTTGTGGTGCAGCCTATTCAAGAATTCATATTATTCATCCGTAATTGCTTTATTAAATATGAGTCATTGATGGATTGCACTGACAAATTATATTTTAATGAAATTATCAAAACATTGGTGACAATTTGGTAATAATGATTTTTCGTTTTATTGTTTTTATTTGAATTTTATGAGAAAGCGAAAAAAATATTGAGGATTACCGCTGAGTGATTAACGTTTCGAAATACTTTTGTTTTTCTTATTTTACGGAAATATTTTGGAAATATTAAAAAAAATATTTTGATCGGTGTTTTACTTTTACCTCGTGTGATTTTAGAAGTTTATGTTTGTCATCCCTCGCAAGGTTGATGATGGGGAAAGTCTTTAACCTTCCAATCACTTGGGCGGGGGGATACACACCACCAGATTGGCTATTACATTTACTTTTCAATGAAATTGACGTCAAGTGCAGAGGGATTTATATTTTGTGCACTTATTTTGTCAAGTTTAAGTCACTAATAGATCCAGGATGGGGGCTCAGAGTCGATTCCAATTACCATATGCTTCGACTCAGAATTTTAAAATATACCGTCAGGCATTAAACTAAATAAGGGCCCAAAACCTAATCCTGTTCATTTAAAAGCCTCTAAGTTTATAAAATCACTATAAAAACAAACTTATTCATTGAATTAGTTTATTATTCCCACTCATAAGGTTTATATTAGCATATATCAGAAGAGATTTCAAACGATATTAATAGTTCAGCATGCAATCTTTCAAAAGTGCTTTAAATTGAATTATTAGAATATTATCGCAGTTGGAGCATTAGTCGATAAGTATTAGCTTCAAGACAAAAAGTAAAATAATTGAGGATCAAGTAACTTAATGTTTAGTTTATCTCCGAGCCCGAATATCGATATAAAATCATTTTAAAACAAATATTTGAATTGATATATTGGAACAAATAGATTCTTAAGAAATAGGAGTTTGTGAGAAGTCACCAGAATGACGAATTGACTAATCTTAGAGGAATCCCGAATTTTGTTTTGTTAAGTCAAGTCAAAGATAGACCGTGCCTCGGCGGCGAGATATATCAGTGACTCATGCTCAACAAATGATGATTGACCATAAATTCTTCAACTGGGCGAACTGAAATGATTATTACGACATGAACATGATCCCATCCCATTTTTTGTAAGTGAAGTGTTAATATAGGTATTGATCACAAATGCTATAAAAACGGAAATCAAATTACTATCATACTCTCCATACAAAAACAGAAGCATAATCAAACAATAGAGTAAAGCTAAGTAATACTAATATAATATATCCTACAAGGGTTTAAATTTTCTAAACCAATTAATTCGAGAACGGTTTCCACTGTATTAGAAGTCATTGTTTGTAATAATTTGCATTGAATAGGCCTTTCTTTGTTTGAGTTTCCAGCATTTCTACGCTAGATTTTTTACGATCATAAAAAGCTTTAAAATTAGTGTTGATTTTTTTATTACTATAAGTAATTTTGCGTGGTAGGTGGTAGATGGTTTTACCATCGCCCAGGACAGATGTCACTCGCTGCACGCTAACAAGGCGTTTGAGTTCCGCTGGAGGTGTTACTCACTTGCAGTACAGTTGTTGGTGCTATGTTTTGTAGTCGATTTTTGCTATTCGACTGGGCGTTAGTTTGTTCCTTTTTAGAACCTGCTTTCAGCTATGCCTAGAGTGAATTTAAAAAACAAATAATATTTTTTATGTCAGAATGAACTAATTTTTGTTCATGGTGTAAAATATTTTTCAGATTCTTTTTGAACTTGTTAAACGAAAATGTGCAATATAAGACCGCTCGATATGTTAATACCTTTTTGGCAAATGCGTTCAAATTATAATATGGCAAACAAATGATACAATAGTAAAACAAAAATAGTCTTGAAGTAGGTTGAAATCCCAGTTGCAGATGAAGTGGTAACAGGAGTCGATTTTGTTGTCGTTGCAGTAGAAACTAAAAAAAATGTTGAGATTTCGTTGAGCAAATAAAATAACGTAATTGCAATGTACAAAATGTAGTCTTGTGTAAAATATTAGCGACGAATCGGGTCGTCTTCAGGCTTTTTGCTCAGAATTTAAAATCAAATTTTGCAAAGTAGAATTTTGTGTTTATTAATATTTCCTCAAAAATGATTCATTTTGAACATATAATCAAAAACTAAATAACTTTAAATCATAATTCTGTAAAATCTAACTAAAGTCGGATGAAAACATCCCTATGTTGATGAAAGCTTCATTTTATCACGCATTCATCTTGTTCTTTCGCCAATTCGTTTTCAGCTGTTTAAACTTGCCGCGACGTGCCTTGCTGAACAACACACTCAATAACTCTGACAGCATTGAACCCCACACCTGCTATAGACCTCAATGATCCGATATTGGGGACTATAGTTTTATTTCGACATATTCATTTTTACCTGAATGGTTAGTGGCTGTATGGGTTGTTGAATCTGAAAAATAATAAGAAAAAAACAAATTTCAGAAATTGTATATGACATATTGACACTGAGTAAGGCATTTTAATTTAGATCAATTAGAAGATCAACAGGGAAAAAAAAAAGCTATAAATAAATAAATAACAAGGAGGAGAATCAATAAGCGCATTCGATAGGTTAGAATATTAACAGTACACTCATTGCGACAAAAGTACAGAAAATTCACTGTTCGATTGCAGTAATTGCACATTCATCGTTTAAAATCGCCTTGTTGGTGTGGATCACGTCAAGTGTGGACTGACGATGAACCCCGCCGCCTAGTGGGCGTTTCGTCAACAGTCCTTATTAATTGAAAGTTGGTTTTATAGTTTTATTTCAATAACAACAAATCATTTTTTTATTATCAAAAACGGCAATTTTACCGCACTTACTTTACAATATATAGCTAATGTTGTTAGTGCTACAAGCAAGCAACGATACAATAAGATATCACATAAGATTCATGCAGGGAACTAGTAAATGTGCAATGGACATTGTTCCTCCACAACTAGAATTTCTATCAATTTTAATAATATTTTACACTGATTCTTTATGCAGATTCAATATTCATTATGACTAGGGTTGGGCAATGCGATCCGGTGATTCGAATCGATTCTAAGCACAAATTATTATCGAATCAATCGTGCATTGCTCGTAGGAACAAAAACTTGCTAAATGAACTAGAATTCTCATTTTAACGACAAAATGCAATCGAGTTGGAATAATTACAAGCTATACAAAAATATTTTGAAACTATCACCGTGAATTATTTTAGCAGGGAAAATTTTATAGATCACAGAATTCCGATTAAATAAACACATTTGTTTAAAAATAAAGGAATAAACTTTTATACCAGACTTTGTTTTATAACTCGAGCTTTCTTAATCCACAATATTATTGTTATTGTTAGTTGTGTGTGATTTCAATAACAAGAAGTTTCGATACAATCCATACTTAGTCGTTAGAAATAGAATCGAAAAACCAACAAAAAATACTGATTTATCAAACAAAAGACACAGATGGACCAAGCCTAATCGGCGCGATCCATCGGTGTCTTGTGTTCAGCAAGAAAACAAATTTCTTTTTTCCATAGTTGCCAGAATTTGGCACTTGGTTCATGATGGATTTGTTAGTTTGATTAGTTTTTTTTTCGCATCGCATCATAATAAAAAACCTAACCCATTGTCGTGGTAGTTTCGGTTGTAGTTGTCGTAGAACTGGATGTAGTTGACGCTGTATTAAAGTATTTATTTTTTGAAAACAATGAAATATTATATATAAAAATACACACTAATATAAATGAAAGGATCCATTTTTCCCTTTATTCGAAATTACCATACATTTTCGTAATTTTTGTTGACCCGCCAGGCACTAACAAAGTAATATCTCTGATGGGAAGAAAACTTTGTCGAATCCAAAAAATGAGTAACCTATGTTACGATACCGGATGTCGATTTGATTTGAATCTTGAAGTGTTTCCTCTGGCAGGTAATGCTGATAAAATGAACTATTTAGCTCTCAACCAATTCAAACAAAAAATTTAATAAGCTTTGTTTCTTAAGATTCTCTGTGAAACGATACAGCATACTGCATCTTGTGATAGTGGTTTCTCAGATTTTATTATAGAGAAACGTTTTTATTGTCTGAACAAAGTTTCTTATTTCTCCCATGTAAATGGATACATTATTATATTCATTAAGGAAAACAACGAATGCCAACGAAATATCAGTGTAAATAGAAAGCTCCACAGTCACATTTTTAACTAAGTAGATAATTGCGATAATGAAATTAAGAAATAAAAAAAACATTTATTCTTACTTTCAGTCGTAACAGCTTTAGTAGTGTCAAGCTTCATTGTCGTTGTTTCCGTCAGTATTGGTATGGGAAGCTTTTCACCAATTGCTAAACATCAATACAAATTACTTCTCAGTATTTAAGGGTAATCTACAAAACTGTTTTGAAATCCGTTAGTTTCAGAAATATTTGCTAAAATTTCCTCCCGAACTTACACTTTCAGCGTTGTTATGAAATCTGCTTTAGTACTTCTGGTACTACTTGTGACTGTGTTGCATCACCATATTTGTTAGTGTTAAAATTGGCCTAAATATGTGCGCATAATCAGTATAGAAACAAATACCATAAGCCTTGGCAGAGTACCAGATACAAGCCAATATGAAAGAGTACGAAAGTATGGATCAATGATGCATTGCGTTTTGAGACTTCAAAAACTCTACAGTTTTCTTGTATAAGTTTCAACAGCATCTTGGTAAATTTATAGTAGAATTGTACTCACTTCGTTCAATCCATTCGTGATAATACGATATTTTCGTGTAGAAAGTTGGAGTTCTTAAAGCTCCACAACCTAATTGTGATGAAACAATTCCAAATTGTTTCCAAACTTGATCACGGAAACAGACCAATGGTCCACCCACATCGTTCTAGAGATATCCAAATATAAAAATTGTTACTAACGGAATTAATTTAAAGCCAAAACTAGCTGCATCTGTCAAAAATTTCATAATATGATAAATAAATATTTTGTACATAACTTTACTTATCTAGGGACTCTGGTTAAAGAATCCCGCTGTCCTCTCTCTCTTATAAGAGTTGATCCAATGTATGGATCAAGATGCTGTATTTTTACCCATTTTTGTTTACTGAACCTTTATCAAGATGTCGATACTCGATGACCAGCATGTTGGTCACCCAAGTCGCCTTCGACCATATGAGTGATTTTAATCACCGCATTGCCCAATATAGCACGTCGATATAAAATGAATGAATGCTGATATGTTGTTGTTTCTTCATTATGGATTCCATTGGTATTTTACATGCAGAATTCCTACATCACAGGTAATTTAACACAAAAATTGATTTGCATCCGAGGAGAATTGCACCCAACAGAATTCTCAATTGAAGTTATCCTCCGTGCTTGCAACTTAATGTGGGTTGAATTATATATGGCTGCAATTCCAAGATCACACTTATACTTACATACATAGCGAATTCTATAATATATGATTGTCAACGCATGTATGATGAGGAACACCGGGTATATTAATTAATAATAGTCGATGCAAAGCAAAGTTCCATACTTACAAAGCAGGCATCAGACCCTCCCACCATGCTTCCTGCACAGAACATTGTACGATTATTAAAATCCACAACATGAGAAGCTTTAGAACAAAGTTCCTGATTCGCAATTGGAATACGAGCTTGTCTCAACCATTGAGATCGATCGCCATCGAATGTTCTATCTAAAATAAAAATAAACCGATTATACTACACGGTAACAAATGTGCAATAAATTTACGGTTCATTTGCAGTAATTGCATAGTTCCAGAAATCAAAATCGCCTTGTTGAAGAGATGGATGCCATGTGCGGGCTGTTGATGGACGCACCTCGGCGGTGCGGTCCATAAACAGTCCATAATTGGCCAAAGAAATCGATTTTGTAGCTTTATTTCAATATCCCCGAGTAAAATTCCTGTCAAAGAGTGGTAATTTTATTGCATTTTTGTTACAACGTATAAATAAAATCGTCTACACATACATTTGCCATTGTGAGCTAATAAATTTAAACTTATTCATAGCTGATAGATCAAAAAGTCTACACTCGACAGCTATTCAGCATCACACATCTTTGATATTGCGGTGCAGTACCGTTTGAGATATTTACCGCGTTTGCTCGCACTACCTGTTGTCGCTGTTCCTTAACATTTGGGTGGTGACTGTAGGTTGGTTCAGTTCAGGTGCTACTTTCGGTTTTGCTTGAAGATAAATAAGACTATAAAAAATTTTATGAACTGTTTTACTATAGACCATGGTAATGATGTATGGAAATGTTGTCAGCTGAGGTTTTACTTGCTGATTTTCCTATGTAGTTTCCGTATAGTGTTATAGTTATTTTTGCAGGCGATTGAAATGATATTTTCATATCTAAGTTCTACTTGAGAAGGGTAGAAGAGTAAACAGATAGAGAAGAATAACCGGAAGAACATTGTGAAATCAATATTGCCTCAGAGCTGTGAAGCTGACTGTCATATGAAATCAGATATTTCACTTTATCAAGCATGAATTGCTGGTATCATTACTAATATGTGGTCCCTGACATGAAATAAATGTCTACAAAAAACATCTGATTATGATGAACGACCAAGAAACAAATGAAAACTACTTACGTGTAGCTCCCCATCCCGTGATCAGACACATTTCTCCTTCGATCACATCATCATCCATATTAACACAGGTTGGTTGAATGTCATGTCGAAACGTAATGCTTTCCTCTAATTTCAACAAAGCTATATCGTGAACCGTCGTTAATAAACTGAAAAAACACTATGTCATATAATTCCAATATCAAATATTTTGACAAATTATTATATTAAGAATTGGATATAATGCAAAATATATTTCAATCATCAAATGCATTTAATTTTAAAAATATATAATCATTATTCAAAGACTTTGTGCTTGTTAATTTTATTTTATGCTGCAAATTCTACAATTTTTGAGCCATTCCAACAATTTTTCGTGTCGGATGTATCGGATCAAGCTTCGTTGTCGTAAAGGATTTGCGCGACTCATGTTCAATATTTTCGATATTTTGAAAATACATTGGAAATTTGTAGATTGAATGTTCTACGACGTCGATATTCATGTTGTCGGTTAGGAGTCAACACCACGAGATACTTGAGTTGAGTGAGAGGGCCTATAAATACTGTACAATGTAGATATATAACTTACGCATCATATAAAAAAAATTCCTTAACCTTGTGCGTCATAGAAAAGTCGATAGCTTGAAGATCATTCTCTCCGACAGCAACCGTAAAATCGAACCTTAAAAATGTTGAAATTAATTTTCTGACGTTGAAAAGTTGCAAGACCATCTGAATCTGAATGATTTTTCGTTAACAAATAATAGCGATTATAACGAAGAACCAATCTTTCAGGTTCAAACAATATTTGAATTTTCAAAATAAATTCATCCAAATAATAGCTGTGTATATCGTTATATACATATATAACGATTCGGCGAGCACCTCTCTATTATTGCAATAGCGGTAGAACTAATTTAAAATCAGTTGCAAGCTTCCATGAAGATATTGTGAATCTGTTTTTAATGCCTAAGTGACAAAATAGTTTCAGAGATGAAAAAATTATTTTGAGCTATCGCCAATTTCGAATAATGGAATCTACCCTGTGGGATCGAATGTATTTCTAGCCTATCGTAATGGACTACACAAAACAAACAGAGAGATGTAGCTAATTCTGTCATCGCCCGGTGAAGATATCAATCATTGCATTCTATTATGGTAACTCAGTTCTGTGGGGGATGTTTCCCACTCGGCGTGAATAAAGAATTAAAAACGTTTACAATTTTATATTTGTAACACAAAACAACTGCTCACTCGTTCTTTCCGTCAAGGCATTGTGCTGCTGTCAAAATCCATTTCTCTCCGATGATAGTTCCTCCACAAAACACACCGCTTTCATCAAGTAATGCAACTTGCCATGGCCATGAACCGTTCGTAGCAATATTTCCTCCGACTATTCTAGGTGCCTGTTGATTAAAATATTGTTCTAAATGTGCAAGTACAGATCTTGGTTACAGTAAAATCATACTAACAGTAGTAGACTGTGACATGGCAGAATGTTGCTAGACCTGACCTAACGGTTCATAATATTAACTTAGTACAACCGTCAGAAAATTTTTATGTAGACATGCTTTACTGAGTATGAGTCGCTGATGGATCGCGCGGTCGAGGCATATCGTTGGTAGACGGATATCATTAATTATTTCGACTTATAACGTGTGACAAGGCATGACTCGGTGACACAGCCGATTAAAGCGGGACAGTAGGACTTCAAGAGGTTTTATTAACGAACGTACCTTCAACAGCACGATACGCGAGTAACTGAAACAACATCATCAATACAAAGTACTAAAAAATGTCTACTGGCTATTGAGTAATATTCATTTGCGTAGAATATAGCAAATAAATTGGAACCCCCACTTCTAAAATATATGCATTACCAGAAAGAATAGGTCGATTTGAACATAAATGGATTTTAAAAATATTCTTCGAATTCAGGTAGAAAAAATTAGAAAAATAAAAAACAGTTTCTCACCCACAAATATTCAGCTACAATAACCTGCTGTCCACATTCCTGTCCATGTCGAGCTAAAAAAAAGTTTATAAGAGAGACAATTTTTAATAACGTTTTAGGGCCTAATTCCACTTTTCCTATTGTCAAAATTCGTGAAATTTTTTTTCGTCAGTCACAACTTACGGCATTCAATTTCGTCACTTTTATCCGAACAATCATTATTGCCATTGCATTTCAAATCACCATCGATACAAGATCCATCCCAACATCTGAACTTTGGACGATTCACAGTTATCTGAAGGAGAAGAAAACGTATTCAATGGGTTTCAAGATATTAGTTTGAAAATTAACTAATAACGTCTTGATCATTTTTCCAAAATGCCACTTTTGAATCATGCGTCACTGATGGATTGCGCCGATGCGCGATTTTTTTGCAAGAATAAGAGATATCACTTGATATGAGTATCTAAAACTAAATGCAAATGTTTTGAAAAAGCATCTTTGATGGTTCTATAGACTTCTTGTTCCTTTCGTCTCTCTGCAGCTAAAATAGACAAGTTGGACACCCTATCAACATGATACACATCGGTAACCAAGACTCAATCTATAGCAAAGAAGAACTGAGTCCTTTTAAGCATTTTCAAGATTGGGATACTAATGGATTTCGTCGCTATGGCACAGCCACAGTGGACCACGATGTGCAAAATAAAATTTTGATAGGGATTAAAAACATTTATTTGCAAATATTTTAGCGGATACGTGGATTTTTAATATTCTCCTATACACTGTAACAAAAGTACAGCGAATTTACTGGTCATTTGCAGTAATTGCATATTTCCAAAGTGAAAAAACGTCATTTTGACGAGATTCATGCCAATCATGAACTGTTGATGAGCTATTCCATAACCACCTCATATTTGGCGGAAAAAGGCAGTTTTTACTTTTTTAAATACTGCCAAGTGAAATTACTTTCAAAAACCAGTGATTTTGTTGCATTTTTTGTTATAACTGTATACAGTGTACATTGACAAGAAAAAGTCTTACCAACAGCTTTCCATGAAATTGCAAATCCACTGCGTTGTACTTCACCATCGCTTATAAATGTCATCAAAATCTCGTTTGTGCTTGATTCAAAACTTCCTATTACTCTGCCTGACCCACATAACGATTCATCCGTAAACTGTATATAAAGAAGAGTTTGACGATCAACAAGTCCGTTATTGCAATTCACTCTAAGTCAGACAACACATGAGCAATGTTGGATGTCGCAATGATAAGAACTAACCAAAGAGCATCAATGTGTCAAAGCACTATTCAAAATGTAAAACAGGCTGGAATCAAAAAACAGAAGTATTCCATACGAAACAAGGCTAGGCTAAACCGAATCGTTTGCAATTCAAATCTAATTCGAATATTTTTTTCGAATCGGATCGAATCAGTAGTTCCGTATAAACAAAAATCCCGTTTTCACCATTTCAACTTTTTTATTATGAAAATCAAAAATATTGATGACTGGAAATAATTATTATTAATCATTATTATTAATAATTGCCCAGCTTCAGTACCGAATTGAATTGCTACAGTACAGTTCTATTTGTTCTATTATGCTATTCAAGGCCGATATGCCTCTTAAGACAGGCATAAAATATGCATGGGTAATAATTCAGAAAAAAAAAATTAGTTCAATATGTAATTTCGTCAATGACCTTTTTACTAAAATAAAAAAATTTGCAAAAATGATACTTTTTTCGCAGCTGTTGTTCCACCATCATAAATATTGAGAAAATCCTTTCCTACATCAAAACAATCTTCCACGTCAAAAAATTTAAAGGCAATAACAATCAACTGAAAAATAATGAAGAATTATCCTTTATTTATTCATTCATTTTTTTTTTCATTGTAATTCACCCGGAGCAAGGCCGGGAGCAGTAAATAAAGGAAACCAACCAACAGCCACTCAACAGCAAAGAATTACTAAAAGATGTAGTACCAGCAACTCTAACTAAACGGAAAACATTCCAAACGGAACGGAATCGCCATAATAAAGTGCAGTGAGTGGTACCTGCCCTGTTCGATGGTAAACCATCTACCACTTCTTAAAAACAACATATTGCCCAGCGAATAACACAAAATTGTCAGTATAAGTTGAATAAGAATTCCAATTTCAGAAGTAAAATGTCAGGAAATAACTGAATTAATAACAAAAAAACATGAGTGCTCATTAGCGTACAATTTTACTTATTCTTTTGTTTAAATATCTTTATAAGGCACATTTTTTATATGACATTTTTCTGTAGCATTATGTGTGTTAAGTTATTCCCTCTTAATTTTATAGGAAATTTTAAATATGTGCGTGTAACAAAATTCCTTTTCAATTGAAATCGCAGGTGTAAACTATGGCAAAATTACGGCAGATTTATCATTGATTTGCGGCAATTATATATTTACGAAATTTACTACCTTATATTTGTGTCTTATGCCATTTACAAACTGTTGAGATCCAGCAGCCTGGTAAAATTACTGTGAAGTAGCGGCGATTTTACTGCAATTTTGCTACAGTATATTCACTTGAAAGTTGGGTAAGTCAACTTATTTTACATAATACATTTTCCAGTTAAACCTACTGGACTGTATGCATTACAGAATTATTAAACTTCGCATATATATATGGAGTATATGATATGAATGTATTTACACTGGTTGTAATAATTTGAGTGAGCGTGGTCGAACCGCACTGCAAAAAAATGCAACAAAATCACTGGTCTTTGACAGTAATTTCACTTGGCATTATTGAGAAAAAAATCAAATTGACGTTTTTGGTCGAATATGGGGTGTCGATAAAACGCACCGCGAAGGTGCGGTCCATCAACAACCCATAAATCGCATCAACCTTTGTAAATAAGCAATTACTGCATATGACCAGTAAATTTATTGTATTTTTGTTACATTGCGTAAAGATCAATACTTTCCAACAACGCTAACCCTGTTCGCCCATAATTAGCCTCTGCTATAAGGCCTTGTTTAGGATGATCCACAAAAATGAGTGGCGATAATAAAAACATTAATTACACTTGTCAGCACATAATACTCACCATGTCAGCGGGTGCACGAAGAAGCCAAGTACAGTTGAGAAGAGCTGGATATTGTCCGAAAAATTGTGGTATAGTTACCATCCCTTCTGTTCCCTCTCGCACTTCAAATCTCTTACAGACTGAGAGTAGTAAAGTGTGATCATCGCTCAAGTATTTTATTATATCACATTATAAATCACATTATATCAAAACAAATTAAACAAAATCAAATCAACATTATTTGAAACTTTAGAAGAAAGGGGATTTGAAGATGTTGTTGCTTGATTTATATAGCGTCACAATGGGCATCTCAGCAATGAGTTTGCTAAAATGTTGAACTTCTAGTGTACAGGCCATGGTGAAAAAGCCACAAATAACTTCAGGGTCCGTAAATATTGGAAATAACTAGTATTAACCGAATGCGCGCAAATATAGATTCCATACGTATAAGTTAAAAATTAATTGTTGCAAATTCGTGCCCCCTGAATTCCTACTAGCCTCAGAAGAGTACATATATAGGTCTATATCGGTCTTTTCTGATTGCTGGTTTTACAACATTCTTCATTAAAATTATTGATAGAATAATTGTATTAGTTTCTCCCTCTCTCTCTCTTATGAAAACGGCGGTTATGCAATGCGGTTATTTACTAAACAATAATCTCCAGTATATCATTG
This sequence comes from Styela plicata, assembly GCA_963675895.2. Lineage (NCBI taxonomy): Eukaryota > Metazoa > Chordata > Ascidiacea > Stolidobranchia > Styelidae > Styela > Styela plicata. The sequence goes on along the minus strand of OZ023151.1, from coordinate 8,650,779 downwards.
TTTATTTTGAAATGAAAACTTTAATAACAGCGCTCATTCAATGATATCAAGTCGTTTGATCAAGCTTCCTTAATGGTGGATAATCGCATTTTATTAAGCTTTTCTTACTCAGTAGATGAATAACAATGGTATCAAGAGATAAAACATATCAAAATATCGAGTTTATGCAAAAATACTCACCTTCCATATCCATGACTGTAAAAACAGAACAAAACAACAAAAATAAATTTAACGAAGTATTTTATTGACACACTGATTCAACTATTGCAAAAAATAAGCCATAACCAAAAAAATTTGTCGACATTATATTATTTTTTCATTCAATTTGCCATGAAATTTACCACATTTGCCGACCTTAGATATTTCAAGCTGAAGTCTTCCTACACGAGACAAATTTTGCTGGGACTCAAAAAATATTTTTTGCATATTTCCTTGAATAGCATTTGTTTACTTGCGCGAGCCATGGCAGTTTGTAAAATATGGTCTGAATGGTTTCTAAAACAACACTCAGATATGTTTTAATTATTGTTTTTGCCTGGCAAAATATTAACTTTTGAAGTTCAGTTCTGCAGGGAATATTTCGTTTTAAACGATTAAATTTTTGGATGTGCACTTCATAGTGCGCACTTGTATAAATGTTGATAATTAGACGGTTTCTTTTAGATTTTGCGTCCCATTTTGCTTTAAATTATTTTGAATAAAAAAACGATATAAAACCTACTATTCGTTGATATCTTGCAATGAACTACCTATCCCTCCTCCTTGTTTCCTTAAAATTGCATTCATTGCACTTTAATTTTGTCCGAAGACGATATTCTAACTGAAGCTTACAATAAACATATATTTCTGTGGAATGAGAACATGGTATTTCGTATAAAACCTACTGGTTTGAATTCTTTTCACGCAGGGCATTTCGTTTATTGCCGACGTTTCAATGCTGCAATCCCAGCCAGTGTTGGCCAAACATCTTTGGTTAAGTATGAGTTACTGATGATGAATCGCTCCACCGAGGCGCGGTCCGTTTCTGGCTCATGCGTTAGTGACAAAAGTAAGTTTCTGACTGGGATACGGTTGCAGATTACAATTCTCATAGCATTCAAATCAGAAAAATCTTGTCAAGCGTGGGGCACTGATGAATCGAGCCGACAGGGTTACGGTTCATCTGTGATCCATGCTAGACAAAGTTAAATCAGGGTCTGAATTATTATGGCCGCGAAATGGAATATACAATTTAATTGGAAACACAAAAGTAACTTCAAATTAAAAAAATAATTACATTACCGCTGTTGATTAAATCCATATGTTTATTTACTCTTTCATAAAATCCTCGTCGCCCGCACTCAATACCCCATGATACGATGCCATACTGGCGCCAAACTCCGTCAACATGACATGCCAAAGGTCCTCCAGAATCTCCCTTAAATTTAAAATTATAATGCTCGTCCTGACAACATGATTAGAGACAAAATAATAAAGGTATGATAAAAGTATTATTATGGATGGGAATGGAGTTTGAAGCGTTATGTGTGAGTATACTATAACAAAACGTCGGTGAAATCGACAAACTTTGGCAGTAATTTTATTAGTTTTCAGTCAAAATTGTTTTGTCGAGACATGTTTTGTTGAGCATGGGTCACTGACGGATCGCGTCGGTTATGTTATTACTTTGTTGATCCATAAAAAATTAACTGCCTTCATTATTCCATTTCTGCAGAATTTCACGTGGCAGAATATGGTATGTGATTGGACAAAGCAATAGGTTATTCAAGTTTAAAAACTGGAGAACCAAAGGTGAAATAATCAATAGTAAATCAATTAAAAAGAAATTCTGGATCGTCTGCTCATTATGTTATTATGTTTTATTTAGAAAATGGAGCGTATATATTCATATTGTTACATATATGTACTTACAAAACAGGTGCCCTGGGTTTCATCCAAATCACCGGCACAAATAAAAGAATCTACAGGGAGTTCCGGCAGTGAACCAAGATAAAAATCCTGCAAACATACACTGTCGTTCAAAACCGTTAGTGTTGTCTGTTGCAATCTTTCAGGTAGTTTGTCGCCTCCAAAGCCACCTATAGGATACAAAAATCGTTAGTTAATAAGAAATATACTTGAAGGTGGGGATTGTCAAAGTTTAGAATGAAATATGAATGGTATTCAAAATTCACTAAATAAACAAAATAATGCTTCAACATTTCATTTAAACAAAATTGCTGATGCTTCGCTATGCCTTGACTGTTTTGCAGTAAAGTCAGGATTTTTGTCAAATTTAACAACGTAAAATTCGGCATAATATCATGATTTTATTGCAAAATGAATCTATTTAAAATAATCATCGGACAACCATATTAAAAAAATTTGGATTTTATGATAACAGCATTTTAGGGTGTACAGAAGGTTGCTGACAATTTTTTTACTGATTGGTTATAAAAGGGAGGAGTGTTACCCCAAGCTAATTCTTCGGCCTAATCGGTGGCGTTGTGAATAGATTGGAAACAAATAAACTGTCTTACCAGTAGAACCCCATCCGGTTAAAACACATACAGATCCAATAGTTGGCAAACTTGTGTCATTTGATTCCGGTAAACAAACTGGCTTGTACCATTTCGAAGTAAAATCAACAGGTTCCGATAAATGAACAAATCCAATATCATCGGTGGAAGGACTGGAATAAAAGTTTTATTTTGACAACATCTTTTCAATACCATTTTACATATTGCTGATAATTTTAAGATGTAGCGATTTTTGAACGTCAAACCTATTTCGTTTGTAAATGCAACTAACAGCACAATAATATACATAATAGTAATAATATCAACATGCAATATCAACATAATATAGTAAAATATCCGTGCTGTGGCAGCCATTCTACTTTTACTTTTAGGATAAACTTTTTTTCGGCTCATTCTGGTCAGTCATTCATACTTATCAGCTCACTGATAAGACAGTTTCGAATTGGTAAAATGTATAATTATTGACAATCAGAAGTACATGTACGGTAACAGTAATTGACTGCATCCTTGTGTAATGTGTGAGTGTTTAAAGAGGCGGCTGGAAGGAGAGCAATAAGTGGTGGATCTTGCTACAACTGTCCTTACTGCACTTAGCTATATAGGTTCATTTTTTCATTTTACTGCTGAGGTTGCAGATACTTCCCAATTTATATACCACTGTGAATATCGGTGGCCACTGGTTATTTTCTTTCAGGAGCTGTTCCCAACCTTGCTTAAACTTTTAATTTTCATATACCTTAAAACGCAATGACCAAAATTGTATAATTAATTGACTCTATAGTCGATTGATTCTTATATTGAAAGCAAATTCGAGCAAAAATTCTTGAAGTACTTCCTTTTAATAACCTTTTTTAACAAAAAAAAATATTTGCAATTCTAGATCCAAAATAATCAATCTAATCAATCCTTTATTGAAATAAAATACGCTCAGCTATATGGTTTCTCAGTTTTTGTTTAATTTGATTTATTGCCATTTTGCAAAAAAAAAAAATAATATTTTTCTACATCGAAGTCATTATAAACAGTCATCGAAAATTACATTCTGTGATTCGGAGTCATTGATGGTTCACGCCGTCCAGGCGCGATCCATTAGTTATTCACGCTTGCCAGAATTTGCTTAGATAAAGGCTTTGTAACTCTAACTCACAATCCTGGATGAAGGAGAACAAATGTGGCATTTATCCTTTTTTCATATTTGCCAATGTCATCACCAATGGTATGAGCTCCAATCGCCACTTGATATTTTTGTGCTCTGTTATGATGAAAGAATAAAATTTAGCAAACTTTTTGATTTATCCTTCATATTACTTTTTCAAAAATTGATGATGACCAAAGAGAGTGTAATAATTCGTATTTTTACATTTTTTCACGGGCCCTGCCAACATTTATGACCAATATATATATATATATATATATATATATATATATATTGTGCCATTTCGCCTGTAACATTGAAAATGTTTTACTAGAACTTCAAAACAGCCCGCAGCAAAGGAAAGTTTCCGATAGGCATATATCGTGTATCACTGTAAAAATATGAGGCCCTTTCATCACAAAAATAAAAAAATGTGACTAAATCCATTACTGTAAAATCCGTAGTTCTAAAAAATGTTGTTGTTAATTGTAGATTTTGATCCTAGTTATCTCTTTTAAAGCAATAGATTTAGACGAATTGAGTTATGTTCATTTGTTTTTCAACCAACTTACCTACAAATTGAAACGGTAAGAGAGGGTAACCAGCAATTGAGTAAACAAATACTTTCAACACATTTGTTTTAAAGGTTAGTCCGTTTCGAGTCAATTATGCTGAAGTTTCGGTGATTGGCTATTTAACACCGCAGTACGGTGCAGCGTAACGACGCATAATGCGCTGCGACACGTAAGATCACTCGTGTCGTGATAATGAGAGCTTATTTTTCAGCAGGGCTCCCCGTGAGTATCTCACTGACACATACTACTGTTCGATGATAAAATAAAAAAACTTACGGACTCAGACAATGGGCAGCAGTCATTACCCATGATTCTGATATCAGAGTTCCTCCACATGCAAACGCCCAGGCTCCAGAAGCTGATTGAATATACAAAGCAACCTGCCATGGCCATGATCCGTGTGCTGCATCGTGACCTCCAATTACGAGAGGGTCCTTTATGGGAAATTAAGAAAAACCATTAAATAAACAACATATGGTACATTTGCGGTGGTGATGGAACTGAAATGATATTAAAGAAAGCTGATAATGAACTTAAATTCAGTGGAATGAGATTACTTGCGGTCTATACGTAAAAATTTCTAAACTCAAAATTTGAAAATTTGTGTAATGCGTAAGTTTGACAAAATAAACCGGACAATCCAGAACAGTAGGTTAAGCGTAATAGATGTATATAGTTCGGTAAAAGTTCGATGCCGTTCAATTCATAAAATAGGCCTTTCAGCAAAGCATTTTGTGGGTAACTTAAATTAAAAATAGAAAAAATATATTAACAGACATAAATTAAAAATGATATATTCTTGTTTAAAAACGCTTTAATGGAAAATTCTAGTAAATGTAAATTCCTGGAGGTTATTTTATTTCCTGCTCGGTGACTCACCCACGGAAAAAATGCTGCTACAGCTTGCTTCCCACATTGCGTTGTTGTCTCGTTTCCGAACGCTAAAATACATTATGAATATTGTAAGAAGCATGGCCAGGTAGGTACCATATGAAAACCTAATAATATAGAGTGGAATGTATCAAAGTAATATGCCAATCGAAGATCTATTTTTCACAGATGGACCGAACCTCGGAGGCGCCATCAGTCATTCAATCTTCAAAATTCCGAATTTGATTAAAATCTTTTCCTCGAATAGCACCAAAGACAATTATTTTCTATTTTTGTTATTACAGTTTCTTAATTATTCTTTTTTGATATTTGCTAGGAATTTTTTTTACAAAAATTCGGAATTATTGAATTATTTAGAATTAAGCTCCTACAGACGATGCCTGACAAATTCAAAGAAACCATGCTCCGTTCGATTGGTAAATCGAATTGAATTGAAAAGCCGACAAGAATAATCAATGATCAAATTTATTACGTTATACTGAGCGTCACAAGCCACCTTTCCCAAATCAAATATGTTAGTGAGCTCTATACATGTATTGAAATTTGGTTCGTTTGGTCCATGCACAATATCGCATTCAAAATACGCTACAAATTTTTGCTTCTTTTATTCCATAATCTGCTATTCCACTCACCGCATTCAAATTCATCTTCTCTATCTGGACAATCATAATTCCCATCACATTTTTGACTTAGTGGAATGCAGGTTTTATCGTAACATCTATCTTCAGTTATTTTACAATCATCTAAAATGAAAAATTATATATTGTATTGTTTGTCATTTGTCAACTGTAAAATGGAAATCATACAGGAGTATTATGTAAGTAGAATTGATGTGAGCTCAATTTTGTAGTGTCACTTGAGTTGAGTTTACTATACAAATGAAAAAAATCACCGCCGTAACCATGTATTGCGTATGACATAGATGTGAGTTCACTTTCGTAAAGCCACTCGCTATGAGTACACTGTGGGAAATTCTAAAAAACCATCGTTCTTAGACAATGATTTTACTCGGTGGCCTGGAATAAAACTATTAAATTGATTTTTGCCGATTATTGGCTGTTGATGGAATGCGCCGTCAATGGCGAAGTGAATCGACAGTCTTTATTCGGCATGAATCTATCTCACCAAGAAGACTGTTTTTAATTTTTGCGAAATACGCAAATGCTATAAATAAAATAAACTTCCGTTCACAGTAAGCAGATGACAATGTTTCCAATTTTATCCGGTTACGGGATTTATCTTTCGTCTAGCTTATCCAGCGTGGAACTAACGAGGAACCAGCATGGTTATTGATCGATAGCATCATCTCAAGAATGTGGGTTACAGCGCCTCGCCCAGGGAAATCCCATATGTATTCTTCGCCTATTTTTCACTGATACTCACCGCTTGTCGTCCAATTGAAAGAAAATCCAACACCTTCAAAAGAACCATCAGACCAAAATTCAATGATTATAGAGTTGGAAGAAGCTTCAAAATTAGGAGGCGCTCTCGTTCCACAGTTTTTCTGATGCCGGTACTGTAAAAATACTTTCAAATAAATAAAACAAAAAGTCAAATTAATTGAAGTCTTGAATGGAAACAAAATGTTATATCGACTAAAAGAAATATAAATTCAACGCTATTGATCCAATATTCCATCGATAATTCGATTGTATTTATTGAGGAACATTTTGCCCCGTATAGTTGCACAAAATAACTAACGACAGACTGAATTTAGTTTGTTACCCTAATTTCACGTTATCTCAATCAAAATTACCTCAGAGCAAATTTGCACGAAACCTATCGCATGGAAGTTGTCTGAAATCAATAATTTACAAAAGGGTGCAGATGGGAAATTGTCACCCAAATACTTATTTATTGACAAATTTTAAAGTCAAGCGAAGCAGCACGATCGAAAAGGCGGTAAATTAAAAGTTTTGACACTAGTTGGGTGCTTATATTACAATAAATGAATTTAAATTGTCACGCGTAAGCCGATTGAATTTTATTCAAGGAAAACAGTCTGAAAACTCGAAAAAGTAAAGACCGTCATCTATACTGTACATCTGTACAGTAAAGCAAAATGATACTACATTTTTTAAATGTTAACCTCTGGTGCTCCTGTATCCGAACCGTCGTAAATGAGAAGATAATCAGCTGAGCAAGGACGTGCCACCGATGCAGTAATTTGTTCAATATCGAAATGTGGGTCAAATCTCACGCTTATTTTCTGTAAAACGTTGTAAAATGTTTTTAAATGAAATACGCTACTTTATTCAAAAATTTGTTTTTGTAAAGCACGAGTCACATATGGACAGTCATCAGTTACTAATGCTTCATACAACATGTAAGCGATTTTTCTGGGACCATGTATGAATAACGTGCCAATAAGGAGTTTTATACATTTAGAATAGATTTCGTGTAATTATCAAGGCTTTATTCAAGATATTCTGTACTCTCAAAAGTTCACTCAATCAAATCATAATGGACACCAAAAGTTCTTTCGCAGTCGCTAATCTATATGTTGGGCCTAGTGTTGGCAGTATTAGGTCAGAGATTTTCAAAATTATTTTTACCTAGTTTCAAGGATATATAATTGACCTAGTTCCACTTTCACCGAGTTATCTGTTTTATCTGTGTGGAGTTTTACCTGGTAAATTTACTAGGTAAAATAGATAAATTTACCTAATTTTAACAAGGTATCTAGTATGAAAAGCTAGGTGAATCATATTTTCAATATAGAAAAGTTTTTGAAACAGACCATTGAATGCATTAAATGCAGGCAAACAATGATTACCTATTTTCCTTTTTTCTAGTTCTACCCAATTTGGAAATGATTCTAGCTTACTTAGTAATACTTTACCTAGTTTCGTATAAATGCTATAGGTTGCCATTTGTATTTTTTTGTTTCCTCAAAGTTTTGTAAATATACTTACTGTATTCTTTGGTCCGATTATATACCACCGTATATAGGTATCAGGAAGATATTTTGGATTGGTTGCGTCATCATAGTTTGGTGACATAATAGTACCTTCTGTTTGATCTTGGATGACGTAAGTTTCTTTGGAAAATATGTGAAGGTATAAAAATAGGCAATGTCAAGAAAAACAATTTAATTTTAAATTTCAACCGATCAATGCTTGTGAAAAACATATTCGCCTGCTTAATTGAAATTATTTCAGTTTTCAAAAATGTAGAAATTACTTCATATAATTCTTCCATAGAATTTTAACATTAAGTAAGGCCAGAATCAGTGCTCAAAAGGAACCTAATACTGACCAGCTATGTTGCAAAGAAATGCTACAGAATGTATTACACGCAACTGCACTTAAAGTGAACTGCTTTGAGTGGCTGTTGTTGGTTTCTGTTTGGGCGTTGATTCTGGCCTTCATAGAAGTGATTTTCAGTACAAAAAATATTACAAACAAAACTGAACCACGCCACCCCTCAGTGCCACATACCAAATAAAAGATATTTGACAGGAATTTATTTTCTGACTGGGGTCGTTTGAAGGAGTATATTACGTATAGAAGGTCACAGCTTTGATGACCAGTCATACCTGGCGGACGTACCAGAGCGCTTCACATATACGTGAAATATTTCTAACCAATCAGAAAAGAGGATAAACAGCCATAATCCACTTCAAGAAGTGGCTACTACAAGAAGCGAAATACTCTACTGTATTAAACTCATGAGCTTTCATTCTCCAATATAATAGTGTTGTTGTACTCACGTAAAACAGAGCTTGGTATGCCGGCATAGATCACTGTAATAATAATTGATAAAATTTTCCGATTGAATATGAAAACAATCAATTGTTTCAATATGTATATAAATTTATAAATCAAGCCAATAGTAGAAACAACTTACGATTATTTATAAAAGGCATATGATAAGATACGTTTACATATGCTGATGGTTGCCCGGGAATTGTTCCGCACCTGAATCCAAACGATGTCACGCCTATAACTTCCCATGTACCATTATTGAGATTCACAACCGGTCCACCAGAATCACCCTGACCAAATAACAATTTATAGATTTAAAGAATTCTGTTAATTATCAAATGAAATGTTGTTCTATATTTATCTCTATTTGTCGTATTTTGTAGTTCGAATGTGATAATGCAATTTCATGTTTATCAATCGAAAAAAATTTATCGAAACAATTTTTGTTTATTTTGTTTTATTTACAGTCATTCCTTTGAGAGGATCATTCTGATTAAAGGCTCTTTACTGACAAGACAGGGCAAGGTTCGTTGTCGTCTACCCAAGTCAATACACCCTGGGTTAAGTGTAGGGCTGGGCAAAACCGAATTATTTGGAATTGGAATCTAATTCGAATATTTTTTCCGAATCGTGCCGAATCATAAATTCTATGGAAATTACAAATACCTCAAATTCAGTATTACAACTTGTCTCCATTGTGAGAATAAAAAAAATTTTGGTTTATAATGTATTTTCAATTCACACTCCGTGTCTAAGAGCAACAATTCTCATATTTTAACTTGGTCAAACTTGGTCAAAATCGATTGCATTTTCTCGTTAAAAATGAAATACAAGTTTTATTTAGTAAGACTTTGTTTCTATGAACTATTCACGATTGATTCCAATAATATTTGCTTCGAAACGATTCTAATCACCGAATCGAATTGTCCAGCCCTAGTTGAGTGGTGGGCGTGGATTTCAAATCACGCGAGTGATTTGAAACCCGAAATCTTTAAATATGTGTCATTGATGGCTCGCTTGATTCTTGACAAGATGGGGTTTATGATATGGTTACCCTACTATGATCAATTCACGGTCGATTCGAAAGATTTCTAGCTCGAATCGATAAGAATCACGAAATTACGTTGCGCAGCCTTAATTGTGATACCTACCTGACAGGTGCTGACACCAGCGCTTGGGAATCCACAGCAAAATATATCTGCTGGTTTTCTATCTAATTCAATTAATCCTTTTACGCATTGATCTTGTGGAAGAACCAGCACTCGTGCTTGTTGAAGAATATCCGGAATCGGCTTCTCAAAATCTGAATTTTTTGGTGCAATAATTAACATTGGTACAGGACTCGTGCACCTATACGTCATGATCTACGTGTAAACATGAAACCTTGAAGAGCAAAAAGCGTATCTTCACAATGATAAAGTATAGGCAGAGTTACTTCTTTGCAAAACTACATTCATTATGCAACATTTTTGGTGATGGTGGTAAGGTATGGTTCTAGAAACGAATAATCTAACTTTATATATCTGGCGTGTCCGTAGGTCCGCCGGTAACTAATTTCTATCCAGAATTCCTCCGACGAAACAAACCCATTTGTCAGATTTTCAGAAAATGCTCACATGTCAACACAGCATGTCATGACACTTTTCGATTTTTATTTAAGGAAGGAATTGATGTAGTCGTATTAGTAAACAGATCCCAAGGTAGAGAAATACTTGACAAATTAATCTGCAAAAATGAAAACTGTCTATTGTGATGAAACATTAAAAACGCGAATTATGACATCACAGGTCAGTATAGATTATTCAGTGTTTTTGCTCTGCTATCGAGCCTGCCTTATTTCATTTTCTATTCCGACGCAATATCGCATTTGTAAGCGTAGAATTATATTTGAAAAATTTGCAAAATGTGACAATAATTTTAGGTATTCTTCTACTTCTGAGACAGACCTAGTAAAGTTCTAGTGTTTTATTTCTCAGTTATCAATGCATAATAACTCAGTATTCTGAGCTATTTGGCGAAAACATTGAATATTGACATTGATCAAACTTACTTTAACGGTATTGTTTTACTCTTATCCCAATTTCACGTAATTTATTTCAAAAAATAATCAGGTGCAGTTACTTATTCAATTAAATTGCATCGAATTCACGATACAATTTTACATTAACATTTTATACGGAAAACTTTCCATATAGAGTTGACCTATTGCTTCATCTCCAACATGTGAGGTTGAAATATCACCCGAAAGGGTGACAGGCCAGTTAGTGTATTTATTCATTTAATCAGGCTCAATAGTTATCGTTGAATGACAGAATTTTTTCGCATTGCGGCGTCACAGTACGGTTATCGTTCTTTGACAGAACTTTACCCGGTAGTATTGAAAGAAAGTTACAGATTCCATTTTTTGGCCAATTATCAATTGGACTATCAATTGACTTATCAAATGAAAAAAATTATTCGAATAAATCGTGGGTGGGTTCTATTTCGATCAGAAACCTCGTTTTCTTAAACTCAAGCTACAGATAGATGCCTTGCACCTTGACAACTTGCAAAATGAAATGGAACTTTCAAAATATTACCGAAAAATAGAAATTATAAGTATTTTAATTTTTGATAATAAAGAAAATATTAATAGTAAAACTGGTATGTTGTGATTTAGACGTAATTTAAGATTCGATAAGATTATACGAACCAGATTCTAGCCCAATTTGCGACGGCCCAATTTGTTTCTGTTTGGTATTGACAAAATGTTATAATTGTTACTTACCTAAACGGCCCCAGCCAGTTATGACGACGAACGTTCCTATGGAAGGGAACGTGCTCGGAAGGCAAACAGGTTTCACATATTCAGTGAATTCAACAGGAGAAGTGAATAAAAACAGGGCAATGTCTCTTCCTTCGATCCATCCATTTTCATCTTTCCAACTGAATACAGAGAAAATGCCATACATTTTTGCAAATAGCTTTAGGCAAGACTAGAAGCAGCGCCTGAAAGCGTCACCCTCCAAGGGCCACTAAAGTGGTAAACAGCTAGTACAAAATGAAATACCAGCAACTGCTGTCACCGTAACAGTATCGTTTCGTGAAAAAACATCAAATGTTCAGCAAGAACCTTCTGGAAGTTCAAATATGACATAACTTTTTAGTAATGACTTCTATGTGCAGTTGAAAAGACCTCATATACCACCTCATTGTCCCCTTTTAGTCGTGCTTACGACTCGCAGGAAATATGTTAGGACACTTATGAAGCCCTCACCTACTCGGTCAAGATCTATGTAACTTACTTAAATTCAGGAGGTACATATATATTTTGAATTGACACATTCTGCTGCCTAACACCATCATAGTCTGTCAAGTTATGATCACCAAATACCATCATCGCATCATATCTGTAATTGATAAAGAGTAAAATAGTAAATATAATTCGTAAACTATGTCCCGACAGTGACTTTTATTTTATCTTAATAATTGCTAACTTTTTTAATCAAAATTTGACGAACAAAAATTTACAAAAAACGTCTCATATTCCTGAACTACTGATGCACAAAGAGCTACACAATCGGGCATTTTATTTTATTAGTCATGGGCCACTGGTGGACTGCGCCTTATAAGCAACGCAATCCATTGGTGACCCATTCTTAACTACACTAGTCTCAACAAAAATGCACAAAAGAATTATATTTATCTCTAGATATTCAATGATAGGGATTGTACAGCCACATAGATGAATACGATTAGGTATGCAGTATGAGAGCATTTAATGCCAAACGTTAGGAGTTTGTGAACACACTCATTCTCATACTTCACTTGAGATCAAAGATTAAGGAAGAGGATGTAAGAGTAAACACTTGACTCAAGAGAATCTTTACAGGTAAGTGACTTGCGTTTTGAAGAGATATGCAGAGGGAAAGTAGGCATTGTCGTTTCCCCAATCGCTATTTTATTTTGTCAGATTTCATGATTTGGTGACGATTTTAATTTTGAAAAATATTTTTGTGAAAATAAATCAAGTGCCAGAATTTTGGCCCCAAGTTTCGTCCAGCCTTAATGAAAAAGAATATAAAGAATATCATCATAATAACTTGAAATGTTGCTGTTCATTTTTTAATAATCTCATGTCTACAGATTAATTGTCAGTAATGTTCAGAACCAATTTCAGCAAGAATATATCTAAGAAAATTTAGAACTCTTATTTAATTCAATTCGAAAATCTTATTCGAAGTTAATTCGACTAACAAATAATTCTGTTTGGCTCAATCCTTATATAGTGATGGATAGAAGATAAATAAGAAGAGTTATAAATAAAAAAATAGATAGATTCATTTGGAATCGGATAAAATGCTTGATCCAAAAGAAGTAAATGAATGAACACATAAAAAATAAGAGAGAGTGAATGAAAATGAAACTGTAAATCAAACGTCACATATGAAAACACTAACAATTTACCCTTTAAAAATACAATGTGAAGCTGTAAGGGCCCATCTGTTACCGAGTAATGAGCAACCACAATAGAACTGCCACCGTCCTGATACCAAGTATCGCAATGCACCTTGCCATGGCCAAGAACCTCTTTTTGCGTTATGTCCTCCAACAATTCTTGAATCCTTTTGTATTAATAAAATTAGAGTGCAATTTTTCCAATATAATCGATAGATGGCTTTACCATCAAAGGCAGATACCACACACAATCGGTTACTTTTGTGTGTAGAATCCAGTCGTTCCTAACAGTGAATTTCAATACCATATGCTAAAAATTACTATGTTAAAATTGTCACTGATGGATCGCGCTGACAAGGCGCGAGCAATCTATGAATTATGCTTCACAAAATAAAAGTCCATTCTTTTTTCTATTACCCTAATGAATTTTCTGATTCCGATTCCTAGTCATACTGACCCAAATGAATTCCGGTGCAACGCCTGACACCCCACATGTGCTGGAACTGCTTAGTACTGTAAAAAAGTTTGCAGATTGAATATTTGATTTGAATCTTCAATATTTGATTTAAAAAGGGGATAACGACGGAGAAAACGTGTGTTTTGTGGATTATAGTTTTTATTTTTATTATTATATTATTTTTTTTCTTAAAATTCGCTCAGAGCAAGGCCACAGGAGATAAATCATACTTGAAAATTCTTCTGAAGCCACTAAAGTGCAAGGAGCTACATGAAAGGCAGGAATAGGAACTCAGGAGCCCCCATACTCGATAGATGTTTATTGACGCGAGTTTTAAAGCCTTGTAGAACAACACGATCAGGAAAGCATCGAGAAGGCAGGAAGTTTACCAGTGGCCGATTCCGTAGTGATTTTAGTGATTATGCTTGTAATTATACTTGTCCAAACGGAATTTTCCGATTGGTTGGGATATAGAGAATAAGTTAAAACTATTTTTTACAGCATTCCAATTCGTCAGCATTATCTGCTGGGCAATCAACAACTCCGTCACATCGTTTTGTTTCGTTGATGCAAGTACCATCCCAACATCGAAATTTGCCAGATTCGCAGATAACTGTAAAAAGAAATGGAGAAGTATATATTATGGCTGCTGTCAAAACTTTCCACTACGGGATGTAAACAGGCATTTCCCGAGCTTGACAAACAGCGAGAGTTTCCTGACAGAACTACAGAACCCACAAAGATAGGCGCTGCAACATGCGCTGTCCAGACAACATATGGACGCAGAATATTTTTTGTCACTACGAGAAAAATGAGAATACGGCATTGCAGAATATATTATATTGGCACAAAGTTGGCAATATCTTGCAGATATTTTGCACGTAAGTTGACCTGGCGACAAAACCTGCCTTCGATGTCTGTGTAGGTGTACAATTCTGCGATAGAGTAAAGGCTGCCATTAAAACAAAATATTAAAAACAATTCTCAAATCTTGATTGAGATGCTGCTAATCGGGGAGTGTAAAAGAATATGCAAAGGAAAACAGACCGAGAACACAAAAGCTTCCATCCCGCTATATATTATCCGATGAAGGATATTTCTTATCCCGGAAAATATTTTTCAATGTTATTTTGTCCACAAAATGGCCATAGAATACCAGACTATCGATCATCTACACCAGGCACACACATAATGGTCGGTCTTTCAATGTATACTAAGATAGCATTCTAACCTTCTGCTGTCCAGTTGAGAGAAAATCCAATGAATTGTTCAGAACCAACATAATATGAACTCGAAGAAAATTGTACTGTTACTTGATTTGAAGACGAAAGAAACCCTTTAGGAGCAAACGGGCCACATATTGGACGTCTGAGATACTAAAATCATTTCAATTATAATATTGTGACTAAAATCCCGTAAGACAAACTTTGGTTTGTTAAATATAAGCAACTGACCATAATTCTATTGAGGCTGTATCGAATATTATAAGACAATGATGTTAAGAGTTGGTCCGAAATTTGAACAAACAAGCCTTTGACCTGTAATTGCGCGCGATGCTGCATTTTGTACTGCACATTAGTGGTTTCAGCAGACTTTCATAAAGATATCTCGTGGAACCTAATTCTGATATTTTAGTTCAGGCTCGATTCAGTGGCTCAGTAGGTTGAAGCTTGATCGATTTTCTTGAGCCCGATGGATGGGAGTGGTATCATAGAGTTTGACCTCCAAGGCATGGGTAGTCGCAACTGGCACGCAAGACATACACGGATCACACCACAGTAAATAATTCGATTCAAAAATGCCTCAAAAAATTTTTGACTAAATGTATTCTATCGGGTATGAATGACTGATGGATCGTGCCGGTAAGGCGCGGAAAATCAGTTACTCATTTCTGACAAATTCAAATAGCGAAGGGGGAAACGACAATGCCTACTTTTCCTCTGTATACCTCTTCAGATGCAAGTTATTTACCTGTAAAGATTCTGTCGTGCTTCCATCGAATATTTGGATATAGTCTTCGGAGCATGTGCTTGTAGATTGAATATTGAAATCTAATTCGAAACTGATTGCAATTAGCTGAAAACAAATAATATACAACGCGGTAAAGGCGATTCTATATCCTGGTTGTACTTGAGTTTCAAATGGAATCGAATTGACCAGCCCTAATCATATTAGATGAAATTAAATAACTTGTTGCTACAATTTTCTCTCTTTATAGAAATTATCATTATTTTTTATTTAGTTCCGTGCTTTATTGCGATACTATATACAGACACCGTCGTGCACACATCCAAGTAATATTGGCACAAGATGAATCCTATGGTAATATTTGATTAAGTTGTAGGTATGTATTGTTGATAGAATACTCTAAAAATAGAGGACATACGATTTCACTTCTCTCAACCAATGAATAAGCTAATAGAAATAAAGCAATACACCTTAAAAATCAAATCATGGCTGAGTTAATACCTCTAAGGTCGACTTGAAACGCATTACTAACAGCTTAAATTTACGTATGTCATATTGATTAGACACGCGCAAGTCGTATTTTGACTTTGGCATTCTCAAGTCATATACTAAATAATGAAACCTACCAAAGTTTCAAGTATTAATTTGATACCAGATATCTTACCATGTTTTCTGGCACGGTGATGAACCATGTACAATTTAAACCACGTTGATAAGGAAGAGGATACATTGGTGAACTTATTTTACCGAATGTACCATCCAAATGGTTTGCTTCGCCACATGTTGGTGGATCTAGGGAAATAGTAATTCGAAGATTTGCTTTGGTAGTATGTCACAGAATTTTGTAATGGGATAGATTGATAGGAGTGGGGTTAATTTTATGTAGCCTCTTGTATACTATACAAAAATATCGGTAAGCGTTCGGTTCATCCATTTCGGAAATGTGTATGCTCAATAATAAATTTTATTTGGTCAATGACGAGTGGTCGTGTCCATGATGTACCAATGTATGCGGTGTGACTGGTTCACAAAAACCCGAGTGTACATATAAGCGAGGGTTGCAAACAATAAATAGTGGTACAAGTGGCGCACTTAAACCAGATGGTACAAGTGGTGCACACAAAAACGATTGACACAAATGGTGCTCTTACAAGCGAATGATGCCAGCGATGCGCACACAAACATATATGTAAGGAGCAAGTAGAGAGAAGTAGTTACCACAGAAACGTGTGGCGAAAATGGGGCAAGTGGTGCATATATCATATCTACTTACAATTCAGATCAATTCTATCTGTTTTATAATTTCAAGTAGGAATGCTTGGTTTAATATGCTGCAGATGTATTATCATAATATTTGCAAAAGTGTTATTTTTCCATAAACTCAACATGGAATAGTTAAAAGAATTCAAAGAGGTTCAATCCATGTCCAGGTTAAAACCACGAGCGACTAAAAAAGTAGTGGCAATGGTAGATGGTTTTATTATCGCCCATCGCAGATAACACCAGGTACCACTTTATTTTTATTCACACCGTTCGGGAGCGTTTTCTATTTAGATTGCAGTTGCTAGTACCTCATTTTTTACTATCTCTTTGCTATGTAAGTGGCCGTTAATTGGCTTCTTTCGTCTTGCTTAGAGCGAATTTCAATGAAACAAGAAGTAAACCCCTGACTACGATCAGCTTAGCCATCATCTTGATTCGGTATCGGCTACATGAATTTGCCTGCCCTAGTATTGAACCGTGAAAATAAGCCCAGGTTACTGGTGTACATAGAGTTTTCTTTTCTCACGATAATGCATTTGACTATTGAAAAATAGCGTGGCATAAAAAATTTAAGCGTATCAGCGTGACCCATTGAAATGCGTTGAGCGTGAAAATTTGAACATTTTTTTTCCATTAATCTGAGAAATTTAAAACAATGGAGCCCAAAAACAACAGAATTCTAGGGAAAAACGCATTTTTTATCAAGCATGTACCACGGATGAATCGCGCCTTGAAGGTGGTCACTGGTCCGTGCCTGATAAGATGTTTAACTGATAAATATTCCTTGTTCTTAGTGACTATGCGAAGATTTTGCCGTAAGTTAAAATTGGTAAGTTATGTCACCTACCTATTGCAGTAAAATTGAATGAAAATCCAGTGCCTGTTGTGCGAATATCTGATTTGAAAGATACGTACATGTCACTGCTATGAAGCAATTGGTTCCTGGGCTTTTCATCGGTGCATAGTACAATTGTTACCTTCTGTAAAGAATAATAAATAGAATGATATTCGGAAGGTTCAATTTTAAATCATATAATTCCATATTCGTTCGGAACACAAATACATCTGTAATTGACAAACAAATATGTCACCAACAGTTTTTCATTAGCGAAGGAAAATATATTTGTGTATCTGCAAACAAAAATTCTAGTCGATGTTTTGTTAAGCAACATACTATAATCACAATTATATAATGAACAACAAGTTTTACTGTGCCAAGTTTTGCAATAATTTATCTATTTGTTTGTACCAAACAAGAAAGTGATTCATAAAATATGAAGCACATAACATGGAGGTGAAGAAATTTTGCTTACATAATGAAAAAGCCGAGAAACATGGATTATTGATGAACCGTATTAAATTAATAAAAATTGTATTTTGTCAGGCACGAGTCACAGATGAACCGGGTATTAGAGATGCGATCCATTAATGTCCTAAATCTAACGAAACATATTCTCTTTGTTAGGTTAACGTGGGATTAACGACTCATCATTCTTCTGTGCATTCGTGAATCCGTATGCTTTACGCAAGGATGCTATAGAAAGAATATAAAACAACTGAACAAAAAGATGTATAAGAGTCTTTCTTCACACACACACACACAAATTTAATTATGTAACGTTTCGTCTGACCAAGGCAAATTTCTTCAGACAATCATTTTAAACGGTGTTATTGCCACTGTTTAAAATGCTTATCCGAGGGAATTTGACCTTGGTAAGATGAAACGTTACAGAAATAAATTTGTGTATGTATGTGAAAGGACTCTTGATCCTGACGAAACGTAGTCAACATAACATAAAAATATTCATTGGCTCAGCTAGTCGGTTAAGCGCAATAGTAGTGACCAAAATGCCGATGTTGGGATACGTGTTCAGCAGGTCGTAGGTAGCTGTAACACACACTACGTGTAGTGTCACAACAAAAATTAATGAATGCCTAATGGTTTGGGTACATTCTCCTTTCTTCTAACCAGTGCCCGACTGCATAGCGGGTAATGTTTAGTGGTAAGGTAAGTACAAATCTTTCAAAAAAAAAAAAATGGATAGAATGAAGTATACTTTACTTACAAATTCGCCCGGTGGTGAAGTTCCTTCCGACAAAGACAATACGTCATATGGACAAGTTGTTCCTCCTGGTTCTTCAATACCGAAAATTGGTTCGAATTCAATGAGAATAGACTATAAAAATATAAGAGAATATGAAAACATGATATTTTGTTAATGTGATTTTTTATTAATAGTCATTTTCAGGAGTGGGTCACCCTACCCAAGGCTTTCACCCGCGGTCACTTATATACGTGCAGGGTTAAAATTGCTGGAAAGATATGATCTTTTCCTATTCGGCTTAGCCCTTCCCAAATTATTACACCCTGGGCTGAGTGGTGGGCATAGATTTACGAGCTTGACTCGCCGGAATCTTCAACCCGCGATGCCAACATGTTCATGTTTCCCAAGTCACCATTGTAGAATGTAGTATTATAATTGGGTAGTGCAGTTATGTATGTGATTAGGGCTGTGCAACTCAATTCGGCAATACTAATAAAATTAAATAACTCGCAAAATGAACTTTTACCAAAAAAAAATGCAAGCCACGTATCTCGATAATTTTGAAACTTGGGGGAATATTAGAGGTTGAACGAGTCATTTGTTATTACAACGGAATTTTTGATTCGATTCAGAAATGTTATGCCAAATAGATTCGAATTCTGAATGATTTTGTAACTACAAAACACAATCGATTTTACTTGAATTTCAATTGCGTTACATCGTTAAAAATGAAAATTCTAGTTCCTTTATCATGCCTTTATTCCTGTGATGTTCCCCAATTAATTCGAATAATTTGTGCTTCGGATCGTGCCGAACTTTTAAATCATATAGCCCAGTCCTACTTTTGATAGCAATTTTAATATTGGGGAGAGAAAAGCTGAAAATAATCCTCATTGATATGACGAATCACACCCTCGCGTTAGACTTGTTATCAAATCTTTTCTTATATGAAGATATTTAATACACATCCAAATCCAACTCTACTGTACTGCTACTCCGTTTGTTATGTATCCATCAAACTCTATCGGTCTTTCGAGCATAATCGATAGATCAACCATTAAGGTAAAACACAATATTAGGAGCTTTTTAGATGTTAAAGTACCTAGTTAAAATTAAATTCATTTAACGACGTGGGATAGAGGGAGCACGAGGCCACGATTTTATTAGAAATTGATGATGAAAATAACCTCATTGCATTTGACTCGGTTCATATGCAGTTTCCTCGGCGGCGCAATCCATCAGTCACTCATTCTTAGCAAAACATATTTAGTCAGACAATTTTGGACTGGGGTAAGATATATCTATACCTTTCCAGGTTCGACGCTAACTCTCCAAATACTTTCAGTTAACATTTGATAATTATCAGGATAGTTCGGTGACGAAATTGTCCCGAAGTTTTTTGTTATGCTGATTACTTCATCAACTACTACATCTTCAGGATCTATAAAAAAAAATCAGTTTCGATGTTAAGTAATGAGAGAGATAGCACAACAATATTTAAGCTCGAGAAGTCGTTGGAGAATCCATGCAAATTTCCTATACCCGTGTGTAATGGCTTGGGATGCTTATGTGCTCGTCAAACGAGAAGTCCCATGTTGTCTTGCCAAACAAGCTCGCGCACCTAAGTCATAAAATTTGCAATGTAATAAATCAAATGTAGAGAGAAAACATGGTAAAGTGTAGGAGTTAGAGGTCTTTGGAGTCAGGAATTTTTAAATCCAAATCCGATCCTGAATCCCAAATTGCGTACTGATTTCAAACCTGTTCTAATCTGGAAGAAAGCTTCCTCAATTTCTTAATGCGTCAAACTTTTATTAATTTCTTGAATGAACAGATTCAATCAGAACTTGATCAAATCCGGGCCAAATAATTTGAAGGCCAATCCGAACCGGCAATCATCCAAACTAAGCGAATCCTGTCGATTTCGGCACTACATTTAATCGTGCTGAATCTTTAATCGAATTTTCTCATTTGATCAAAATTGTCGGTTGTCCCTGTTTAGGCTAATGTAAATGCTGTACACGAAGACTTAGTGTGTTGAACACATGAATCGAACGGTCTGTTTTCTGCCATGAATAATTATCAAATACATTGGTAAATCTATGTCTATCTATATCTATCTATTGGTAATCTACGTCACGTGCACGAGCCCTATGACAATAAACCCACTCTTCTATGTTTAAGTGATTGTTGGCGTAACTCTTTACATGGATACTATTCCAAATAAGTAAGTACAAACATGACGACTATTCTAAATGAGTGAGTATACCTCTTGCAGAAAAATGTTTGCGATTAGTGAACAGCCAAGTTCTCACAAGTTCACGCTCAAAAATCACGCCCGTTCATATTTGGAGCTTGATTCGTGTAGGTTGTACAATGTTACAAATGATAATGACTCTGTAGGAGTTGGCTGTATATTCGCCCTAATATAAATTATCACTTGTCATAAAAAGCAGGTCAGTTCTGTATGAAACGTTTTATACTTACTTAGTCAGAATTTCTGTTTTGGGCACCACCTCCTTGTCAGTGCAATCCATCAGTGGATCATACTTCATATAACATGATTGGATAAGTTTTTCCAAAAAGATGGCTTTGCTGGCTTTACATCTATAATTACTATTATCGTACACAACCCTAATTCTTTGTTTGCTAGGATGATTCCGCCTTTTCCTCTTGAGTAGTATAGTACTTACTGACTGCAGTCCAATTCATTGAAAACCCTCCCATTGTTACAAAAGGATCCGTGAAGAATAGAACTTCAAGATATTTACTTTCTGATACCCAACTTGGGTGGGGATCGAACCCACAAAATTTCTGTATGAGGGAAATGGTTGTAAAAGTAAATACGGGATTGGATTATGAATTGGTATGGGTAGATATTGGCATCACACTTTATAATTCTGATTCTATCAGAATTCTAACTTGTGATTAAGACTGAGCAACATCGAATCATGATAAATTCGAATCTAGTTTGAATATTTTTTATATCAGAATCACCGTTATCGAAATCAACAAATTTATAGTTGCGAACCCACTGAAAATTTGATAATGAAACAGTTAAGACAAAACTTCGCAATGCATTTCTTAAACTATAATAAATGGGTCCAATGTCTATAGTACTGTATTTTGTCTTCAACCTACATTTTATACAAGTATGTTCGTAATATTGATTCATGACTGAATCGAATAACTTGGACTATTCTGATACCCGGACTCCGATTCTAACACATGTAGAATCAGCGATAGTTTAACCGAAAGCAGTTACTTCGATCTTGCAAAAAAAATCAAACTCTTCTCGCCTATAGTAATATCGTCTATCGCTGTAGTGAAGCTTTTTTAGTAATTAAGTACTAAGTGGCCTTGGAATAAAAGTTTAGTATCTTATTCGGGCAATTATGGACTGTTGATGAAACGCACCGCCGTGGTGCTGTCCATCATCAGTCTATGTTGGGCATATATCTCATGAACGCAATTTTTAATTCTTAAAATACACAATTACTGCAATTGAAACGTAAATTTACTGCAATGTTGCCACAACTGTGATACGAGGAATGTACAATATGTTCTAAACTTGACAGTATTGTTGTAATTTCAAAGACGGTCGGTCAAGAAAGATAACGAACATACCTCAGGATAACCTGTGTATTCGAAGAATTGAATGTAATCGTAACACCCGTCTTCATCTGGTTCAATTGCAAAATATGGTGCGAACTTAATTGCAATTCTCTGAAATAGGATTAGTACTTCTTGAGGTTGCAATATTGGCGGCGGAACCAGAAAGAAGGAGGGGAGAGACATGCTTCGAAGAACCAACCCCAGAGTTTACCATTGAGAAGAAGTTTGATAAAATTCAATTTTCACGACAGGCTACTGTGTAACTTGTTTTTGGTTGTCTTATCAAATTAGTTTATGTTTAGATACTGCTATGGTATTTTAAGTAACTCACCGTTCCCTCTGGTGCATGTATCCGCCAGTTACATTGGATACTATTGGGGTACGTATTTGGATAATTGGGAGACATTACTGTTCCTTCGGATCCAGAAACATCCGAACCATCCGGACCACATGCTGGATTGAGTTCTGTAAACAAAATTTTCTGATGTTTTATCATTGAAAATACCACGCCCGAGAATACGATTCAAGACACAAAATCCATCGTTCATTAAAATACATTTCACTATCATAAGAATTGAAAAGTAAAAATTACAATAATTGTATGATGAAGAAAAAAAAATACAAATGATTATTGGGCCTTCGCCGCACTTTTCAAAACTTAAATTATAATTTTCCTTCGTGATACTTTTGGCAAATTAGGTACGTATTCTGATAATATATCTCAAATCCTGAATTCCTCATCTTTTATGTTTTTCGAATTATTTGCTATATCCTGTCCGTGAACCTAACGGAGTATTACCCAGCAATTGTTAGACACGGACCTTTGTAGTGACTGTGTATCTGTTCTATGTTACAGCTACCCGCGAAGTGCCTTGCTGAAGGGCACGCTCGGTGGTGAAACGGTCAAATCTTTTAATAACGTTTGTCTTGAATGAGTCATTAACGCCACCAAGTCCATCTGTGGCCCATGCTTGAGAAAAGAGTGTCAAAATTTCTGTTTATATTCTGAAATTTTTACTGTTTTATAAAGATTTCCATCCATTAATATTCTATTATATTCGAATAACAAAATTTAACATGTTGTGATTTCACGAATAAAATTTCACCATTCCATGATAATGTATTTTTCTTCAATCATTTTCAACATTGTACAAAGCTCAACGTAGCCTTGACGTAGATCATTCCTTAAAACCTTGCAAAAACTAATAAAGTTGTGTCACTCGATTTAGTCTCGTCAAATGCAAGCAATTCAGACATCCGACTGTTTATGTCGTCAAGCATGAGCCGCACTTCGGCGGTGTGGATTATACTTAACGAAAGATTATTAGACAAAATATAGAGGAATCATATTCATCAATAAGAAAGTAAAAATGTCCCGCTGTTCAAGTAACATCTCCGTTTTCCAAATATTTGTTGCACGTGGAACGCTTTGGCCAACGCGCAACCAAGGGTGTGATGATTTCACAAGGTTCGACAAGACTACAAAGCTACTAATAAACCTGGACCATCTTAGAAGAGTAAAATATTCTCTAACATCGTCGTAACACCGGTTCACAGCCCGGCCCGGAATCTTTCCTGAATATGTTCTATACAAGTATGGCACACTGATGGATCGCGCCGCTGAGCTCCGTATTACCAAATGGAATATCTTCTTGAGGTGAATTACAACATAAATATATCACAAAAATGATAATTTGCAATATTTGACCTTTAACTACAAATATTAGTAATCTATTTTCCAAACCCACTCGGGAATATTTGTAAAAATATAATCTGATGTATTATTATCATCCGATGGTGGATCTCGTCCTCAAATAAGTCCTGTAACGTTGATAAATGTAAATATACAGTATTTTGAGTCCATATTTTTTAAAAATAAATTTCCTTCCTCATGCAAATGACGAGGTAGTACAACAAAATATAGGAAACGACTGCAGGGACTCTAGATAGAAAACGCCCCATAGAGTAATGAACTGTTACGATAAAGTCCATTGAATAGGTTTCGTCCTAGGTAATAAACTTACCTTCAGTTGTCTCCGTGGTTTGTTGATATGATATACCAGGTAGAAGTAAAGTCAAATAACATATACCTAATATGCAGGTATAAATTTTCATTTTGGGGAAGTTTTCCGTGGCTATTGCTATAAATAAAATGGAAAAAAAAACTTGACAAGTGCAAAGAAGAAATTTTTATCCCGTTTGCTATGGTGTGAGGCTTGAGCCGATGGTGTTTACGCAACAAAGTTCTAGAATTTCGTACAATGAGTTTTTTCTCTGTTTCGGAAAAAACCTATAGGTGAAATTTATTAAAATGTGACAAAGAAAATTCACTGAAATAAAAAGTTCCTTTAAAGTGTATAATGTTTAGGCAAACAACACCGATCAAAAAAATCTTTTTTTCGTGAGATTGGAACATAATGAAACGTGCGTGGCCAAGAATATCTCTGAGTGATCCGAAACGCAAAATTTAATATGTCCAGCATGTGTCACTGATGGACCGCGCTTCGGGAGGCATATATGGTCAAAAATTTTTTGATTGGGTCATTTAGAATATTTATGAAGTAGGTTATATTCAAATTTTTGTTCACGTACGGAAATATTCGTTCAAATCAGAACTTTATATAATTTGCTCAAAGTACATCAGTGATTAATGGGGTTGGTTAAAAAAAAATAGACCTATCATCTTTTGTTTAGTATTGAGTCACTGATGGATCGCTGCGTCGAGGCGCGGCCCCTCTGTGGCTTATGCTTGACGAACCATATCTATAGTAAACCAATGTCTGAAAATGATTAAACCACGTGTATGGTTATTTAATGCTTATCTAATGTAACTCGCTCCGAACAAGTGGGCACAATCGAAGACCTGGTGGTTATGATGGCATCGCAGGTTAAAGATCTAGTGCTCGACTCCCAACAAGTCCGATTTATTAATGTCCATGCACACCAATCAACCTGGGATACAATAACGTCGAATAGCTCGATTGATTGGGAAAT
Organism: Styela plicata; assembly: GCA_963675895.2. NCBI lineage: Eukaryota > Metazoa > Chordata > Ascidiacea > Stolidobranchia > Styelidae > Styela > Styela plicata. The sequence continues at coordinate 8,625,173 of OZ023151.1, read as the reverse complement.
TCTATTTTATTTTCTATTCTATTTTACATTAGAAATAATTACATACGCTATGCTCAAAGTGGTTATTCATATCACTACTCACTAATTTGAGACATTCGTTGTATTCCAAATCATCTCATTGTTCTTATAAAAAAACAAGCCGAAATACTGCAATAATTTGCACATCTTTTCCATCGACTGATACTGATTGCTCAAAACTAGTCAATACTCGCCGATACATCGGTTTTGAAGACATTTGCAAATTTGAACAATCGCTTCAGTGACCCTTTCTTTCTTTTGCTAAAATCGTTATATTTTCAATCGATCTTTGTCTAGAGGGATAACACAAGCATTCTTTTTCATAAACTTCTCTCATGTCTACCATGACCACCTTACAATTTTCTGGAAGGATATGGTGTTTTAACGAAAACGCCCACACAAATCTGAGATTTTTTCCCTAATACTCTTTTCCCTTTTTTTCTACGTTCAATTTCAGGGAATACTAGGAAATCCGACATGCTCCAATGCGCTGGGCTAGAAGCAATAAATAAAAGTTGGTAATATTAAATGAATTTCATAGTTTTTTATTTTCATCAGAAACCGACCTGAAAATTTTTGAAATATAATTACCGTATGCAAACAAACATGATCAATAATTGGAACGTTCTTATTACTGCATTCTATGTTTGGTTTTATCTTGTTCGTGCGTGATTAGCTTTTTTCAAATACGAAAATTACAATGAGTCAGTTTTGCGCGTGGTAGATTAAATTAAACTGCTGTCTGAGCTAACTAAATATCTCTACAGAGTTGTTAAATTTGCTACAAAATCAAGATTATTTCACGAAAATCGTGACCAGTTAATCTAACGTTTTCAGACCTAGTGAGCCATTGAATAACGTGTCAACCAGAACTTGGGGTGAAATACGGAATGGAGGTGTTTTAGGCAACGGTCAGAAATGGCTGCAGAAACGTAACTTGTGATGGACCAAAATCAATTGCATTTTGTCATTAAAAATGAAAAATTCGAATCATCGAATCGAGTTGCCCAGCCCTAACGTAAAGTTGCCGATGCGTTGCTCTATGTTTTGGATAAGAAAATGAAAACAGCAATGCACGCCGGAAATGTTTTGCGATAATCGCGTTCACATGCTTACGAAGCACAAACGCACGCAACGAGGCGAGAACTCTTCGTTAGCTTTCATAGCGAACCGTTCTATTTCATATGAGAACGTGAGTGTATGCACGCAGAGCATTGCGCCTGCGTATAACGCAAGGGTAAACAAAAAGAACAGAAAAAACGCAACCTACGCAAAGTGTGCGGCCTCAATGATAGAGAATAGTAAAAAAAGTATCCACGTTCAGTCCTCTCTTACAATTACTGTTTCGTGAGATTCAAACTATAAGCCCCGGACCTGCAAGTAAATTATCTACACTGAATAAAAATGTGAAAAAACATTACCCAATTTTTGATTACGTAAAAGCAGACAAATTATCAACAAAAATTATTTGTTGATTATGAGTAATATCACATTGATCATGTAAATATTCTGCCTAGGGATCAAAAGGGTTCATGTTATAAATTTTCTTTTAGTTCGACGCTAATGTTTGATTAAGAATGCATAAATGGAGGCATTAAAATAGCTGAACTGCGCCAGGGGAAAAATTCAGGTTTTCCCAGAAATATTCCAAAAAGGAAACTTTCGAGCCAGTTGAAAAATGGATTGACTCTAAAAACATGTTCAGAGAATATGTGAATCATATAAGCTACTTAATTTGTCGAAGTTGGTAGTAAAACGCTCAAAATTATGACTTATTATCTGATTTTTGTGCTCAAATGCAGTAAACTAAACCCTAGAATAATCATGTAATATCCAAAAACATAATGTTCACCATCATAAGAATGTAGCTGCTCTCCCTATTGTATATTAAACCATTACTTATTATTCAAGCCTAGCGCAAAACTTGATGGACTGCGCGGTCTATCTGTGTTCGGTGTTCAACAAAATGTAAAACAATACTATTTTCTTGAATGAGGAGAAGATTATTATCGGTATGTACTTAGATTGTGGACATGACCAAATAAAAAAAAATGTAAACTACTATCTTAATCCGTTAAAACATTTGCCCACCAACGAAATTAGCTAGGTGGAATTTTACGTCACGCATGAACAATATTCTATCATACGTAGCTTAGTTTGAACACAGTCTATGCTGAAACCCGATCATTCTTGCAACTTTTAAAAAGTGGTATTTGGTATATCATCGCCCACGACAGATACGACTCACTTTACCATAGCTGTTCTGTTTGGGGTGTTTTGATGTGTTCCGCTCAGAGTGTAGTTGCTGCTACTACATCTGTAATGTTTTTAGCCGATAAGGCTATTTCAGGCCTTATTTAGAGGTAGCAGTGAAAAAAATTGTTTTACCTCGATAAATATTAAAATATCATCTTTTGTGCAAATATTAGACTCAGGTACCAGTTAATAAGATTTGTTGATACACAGATGAATCGAGCCGTCAAGGTTGACAAAATAAACTTTTTGAACGTGGGTAGTGATTTTGCAAATCCTTTGGTTATTCATATGGGTTCCTGACTCAACTCGAATTACTTGTCGTTTGTGTGCTGCCAACCATTCACTTGTGACGTCACAGAAATGCTGCTCATTATGGTAATGGGATTCCTTCATTCTAAGCCCTTGCGTACAAATAAAAAGGATACTATTTTTACTCCTGATGTCAATACCAGAGTGCAACAAACTTTTTCGAATAAAAAAAATGTTGTCAATTTTTGCTCCGCCCTGCTAGGCGAGACTTCCTTACTTTTTCAACTGAAGGTAATATATTGAATTATGTAATTTGGGTGACATTCTGGTGGTACGTGTCAGAAAAGTTGACTTTTAAGGTACAATTTTGTACTCGAGTAATAAACTGTCATGTTTTCCCATTTCTTTGTAAACTTCTATTTTTATTAAATGAATTTTTTTTAATTCTCTGTCCGAATATTAAAATTTTTGGAAATTTTTTTAGTTAGTCGAGTTTTGGTCATTGGTGGATCTGATTTTTTACTTATAGGAAATACCATGCGCAAATTTGCCAATCATTTGCCATCAAAATTTAATTTCTGATAGCCCATTTTGAGGCTCCATTGTTGTCATTTTTATATTTGTAAAACATTTTTGAAAATTTTTAATCAAAACGAAGTCATGTCGTCTCTTGTTATAATGTTCGAAATGTCTTTTTGCACACAAACGCAAGGTATTTCAACCCAAATTCACTCCAAGCAAGGCCAAAAGCGGCACTAAAACTTTAAGGGCGAATTATATGACGAAGAACTATTAAAAAGCGCAGTATCAGAAACTGTAGTCCAGTCGGAACACATGGCAAACAGAAAAAAAAATGTAGAAAAGTTCAATGACTGGAATATCTAGTATCAGTGAAGTATACTTGTAAAACAATTTCTCAGTCAGAAAATTTGTGCCCGAACATATTTTGTTTAGTATGGGTCTAACGTTCAGTATGATGGCGAGGGGCGATCGAACTGTGACTTATGCATGTATGAATGGGCTATACTCTGCTTCCTTGTAACCGTTTTTCTGACACGCAGGTAAAATGAAATTAGATCATTTACTAATCGACCTTTTTGAGTGAGATTTAGGTTCGATTTTTTTTTGTCTACTTTACCGTGTTTCATTATAGGATCTAATAGTTTAGTGATTGAAAAACTTTAAAATGTTTAAAACAAAATGTGAAATTTTAGTTTATAATAGAATCTTGAGAATCAGTGTACTGTTTCTTTTTCCCATTAAAATGTGTAATCTATTTTTCCCTTTTTTTAAGTAGGGAACACTGGTCGATTGGGCCCAAGTATATGTACCGTCTGCGTGTTATGATTGACTCAAAGTAAATTTATTGTTGGGTTAGCTGAAGCGTGTACATCTGGAGTCACGATGAATCCAATACTTGGAATTCGTTACCCTCTATGACTTCATTATTTCGTATGACCAAGTTAACTGGGGTTCACGTATATTGCAAAAAAGCACTGTACCCAAATTCTCTATTTTGAAATATTTTGTTTTATTGGGAAATTAACATTGATGACTGATAAAATTACTTCGTTTGTGCGAAAAATTATTGAAAAATATAAAAGACTGAAGTCATTTTTACAGAAGAATAATTGTTATGCAAAAATTCAAAATTCTAGAATGAGAATAATAATAATGTGGTATTTTTGAGTGACTCTATATAAGTATGTGCAGAAAATATTCGAAACTTGTTGGTATCATTTCTATCCCATTTCACAAAAAATCCAATTTTTAGTTGCGGTGCCATGGGCACGGTTATTTGGTTAGTACAAATTGAAATTTGAATTGTCAGTTTTAGGAGAATTTGTAGTAATTACTAATCTTTGCTACATAACCTTAGTAAACCACGTATTTGCTCTTTAACAAACACGACTGATTCCTATGGGGCTGAGGGCTCTAGAGTGAGTGGCATGATTGAGCCCAGCAGAGAAATTTTGGATTTCTATATTTTATGAGTACGAGCCTCCAGTGCATCGTGCCGTAGAGGCATCTGCGATTTATTATCGACCAAATAAAATTTCTGACTGAGCTCTATGTAGGGCTTTCCAAAATATCCGATTCAAATCACAAATTAATAAATTATTCGATTCGTTTTTTCCAAGCCCTTTGGAATTTTCAAAAAAGAATATACATATGAATAAAAATTATATCCTATCCTCCTATGTGTTTATCGTTACGGCATGCCCTGCTTAGAACGAGTTAATAAAAATGTATTCATATAAAATGGTATTTATAGTAATTGGGAAACTAGCCAAATGATTATTTTTGTTATTAACCTATGTTTTCGAAATTTATATAATATATTTTATTTTTACCACTCCCTACACTTTACCAGGCAGGTTCAGTTCAGTTTGGGATGTTTTTTGTATAGAGTGCAGTTGTTGGTACCACGTACAAAAAGTTACAAAGTTACTTGAAAAAAATTTTTTTTACAAAAATTCTGCGAATGTTCGTAATACCAGGTGAAAATGACAAAGTTGAACCAAACAGTTCTACATTGGATGTTAATGTCGTGTTTTCTGAAATATTTTTTCTGGTCATCAGTTCGAAATATTTGCCTGCTTACGGCAAGTGGTCTTTGAGGGCTCCAAGTCAATAATCTTAACGAAAAAAACAGTTGCCTATTGAACAGGATGTATTAAAAACTCTTTTTGTTCCAAAAAAAAAAACAGCAGAAATTCATTTTTTCAAATATGAGTTACAGATGGATCGCTCCTCCACAGAGACCCGAACCACCAATGACCAACTTTCGATAATAAAAATTTTAAAAATTTTAATATTTGGACAGAGAGCAAAGTCTTTTAATAAAAACGGAAGTGTACAAATGAGAAATGGGAAAACACGACAGTGTATTACCCGAGTACAAAAATCGTATTTTAAAAGTCTATTTTTTTGTCGACAAGTACGACCAGAATGTCATCCAAATTTTTCAGAATATGTCAATATATTATCCCTCCAATTGTTTTGTAAAAATTGTTAAAAAGTTTTAGGCTGCTCGCCGCGGAAACATCGAAAAAACTTTTCAAACTGAGGCCATGCGAGGGGGACGGAGCTTTTGCGTCCAAGTTTACCGGTAAAAGAAATCACTAGCAGGGCGGAGCGTGAAATACTATCAATCACGTCCAAAAAAAATTGACAAAAATCGTTTTTTTTGTTTTCATTGGCATGGGGATGGGAAAAGTTCCTCATACCTCGTGTAGACCCGCAATGACCAACTTAACATCACTAAAAAGAGTTTCAGACCTATTTTGTCGACAAACCCAAAGTATTTCAGAATTAAATTTTTTAAAGTATTTAGCAGGGCGGAGCAAAAATTGACAAAATTTTTGTTTTCATTGGCAGGGATAAGTTCATTATGAGGGACATTATGAGGGACGTGTTTTTACACTGGCGACCAGCGGCGGCGAAAGATCGACATTGGGGAAGAAGATCCAACACGCTGACGAAAAAATTAGAATGACAGTTTATACTAATGCACGGCAAAAGCGCGCAAAAGTTTAAAGAGTGATTTCGCAAAAACGACAAAAATGTAACTAAAAAACAAATTTTAAGGGTAAATTAAGTGGTTATACGCCTGGGGGAAAAAAATTGTGCCGCAGGCGCAATTAGCGATTTTATGATAATTTTAAGTTAATTAGGAAGTTGGTTCCAGCGATAATTCAGCATTGTGGGTCCGGACCTCCTATGTTCCCTCTTGAAAAAGAGGGTATAATCTTTCACCACTCCAAGATTCTGGATATTATTTTAAAATATAACTGGAATGTAGGTAATTTGCGCGCGCCTTTGTTGCCACTACTTGTTCTATTCCAAAGATCATTAAACCTCCTCATAAATCCTATGTAAGCATCGCATCGTTATCCTTTTGCTGTGAATATGTATGTAACACAACAACCATCCTCACACATCATACAATAATCCCCGTCAACAGCCACAAAGCGCTAATGAGGCCAGATATATACTAAATTATTATTCGTATAATAATTATTTTATTTTTATTCATTAAAATTAATTTCATTTAACAAATAAATCACTTGACTTAGTTAAAATGTGGAATATCAAATAAAATCGTTAGTAGATTTTTTGCAGTTAGTGAGAAAATATAAAAAAAATCGTTTCGTCCGTTAGTGATGATTGTAAATATTTTCAATAAAGTTATAGATACTCTATCTCGTTAATGAAAGTTGGTTCATACAGATAAATATATGGTTTGGTGATATTCACTCTTTGTATGTTGCACTGTCCTAAAATGTAGTGAAATTGCTGCTCAGTTATTTTACTCAGTTATATCGAAATATAACTTTCCTCCTCCCTTTTTTGCCACTTATGGGCTGTTGATGGAACGTATCGCCAAGGCGCGATCCACCAACGGTCCATACTTTGCAGGAATCAAATCAACGCGTTTTTGAATTTTTGAAACATACATCCACTGCAAATGAAATGTGAATTTACTGCATTTTTGTAACAGTGTAAATTATGGAAATTATATAGAGATGCAAAACCCAAACCACTGATAAAAAGAGCGATAGGATTATTCAGTAGACTATGTGCAACTGAACTTCCTCTTAACAGTGGCTAAATTAACTTTGTGCGAGGTTTGCTAGGAAAACATAATATTTTCTGAATATTCAATTCTTATACCCAAAAATGAATTAGTTGCATTTGCAAGCGTTGGTTGGTTTTTACAGACGTTGCTTCCGGCATTGATTAGAGAGAATTTTGATACAAAATATTTACGTAAATTTTCTTTAACAATAGGGAATTCCAAACTTACTCAAAAATGTAAGCTCTTTAACTTCATGTACCTTCATGATCGTTCGGAAGAGATCCATGGATAGATTTGTGAGGATTTGTGGTTCATGTTATACGTATAATTTTGTATTTTTAAATGTAAAATATTACACGGTAGGATAATTGTCAGTAGCATAACAATTTAAATTTTTAATTTTTTGGATTGCGCCTTGCCATCAATGACCCATACTAAACAAAATATTTTCGGGCAGTAATTTTCTGACTGAGAAGTTGTTTTACAAGCATATGTCACTGATACCAGATATTCCAATCCTTGAACTTCCTTATATCGGTTTGTTTTCGATACTGCGTTTTGTAATAGCTCTTTGTCATTATAAGTCGCCGTTAAAAAGTTTTAGCGCTGCTCTGGGCCTTGCTTGAAATGAATTTAGAAATACCTAGCGTTCGAGTGCGAAAAACTTTACGTAACGAAAAAATGTCAAGTCATTTCTCCCATTTCCCGCATTTAATAAGAGATTACTGTTTGTCAAACACGAGATGCGCAGGGGCAGCACGCTTGCGGCACCTTTATCATTGACTCAGTTTTTATCAAAACATTCTTTTCTTAACTATTTCCAGCTACATGTAAGTTTATTTCCAATTTTGTTTAACGACAGAAATATGCGATAGGATGATTTGTGTAAAGATGCGACTCACAAAAAGTAAATTTAAGCCAACACAGCGAGAAGCACGAAATAGAAATTGGAGACAGGAAAGCAAATAGGAGATAATGAGAGCGTGAAATACTATCAATCACGTCCAAAAGCACTAAAATTTTGAACAAAGGAGACGACGTGGCATCGTTTTATTTTCGAATTTTCAAAAATGTTGTTTGTTTTACGAACATAAAAACGACGACAATGGCGCCAGATGGGCTACCAAAGATTCAATTCTGATGGCAAATGATTGGAAAATTTGCGCATAGTATTCCCTATAAGTGAAAAAACAGCAGAAATTCATTTTTTCAAATATGAGTTACAGATGGATCGCTCCTCCACAGAGACCCGAACCACCAATGACCAACTTTCGATAAAAAATTTTTAAAAATTTTAATATTTGGACAGAGAGCAAAGTCTTTTAATAAAAACGGAAGTGTACAAATGAGAAATGGGAAAACACGACAGTGTATTACCCGAGTACAAAATCGTATTTTAAAAGTCTATTTTGTCGACAAGTACGACCAGAATGTCATCCAAATTTCAGAATTAAATATATTACCTCCAATTGAAAATTGGTAGGTCTCGCCGCGGAAACATCGTTCAAACTGAGGCCATGCGAGGACGGAGCTTTTGCGTAGTACCGGTAAAAGAAATCACTAGCAGGGCGGAGCAAAAATTGACAAAATTTTTGTTTTCATTGGCAGGGACGGAAAAGTTCCTCATACCTCGTGTAGCCGCAATATTAACATCACTAAAAGAGTTTCAGACCAAACCCAAAGTATTTCTTTTTTAAAGTATTTCCATTATGAGGGACTTGTTTACACTGGCGACCAGCGGCGGCGAAAGATCGACATTGGGGAAGAAGATCCAACTCGCCGACGAAAAAATTAGAATGACAGTTTATACTAATGCACGGCAAAAGCGCGCAAAAGTTTAAAGAGTGATTTCGCAAAAACGACAAAAATGTAACTAAAAAACAAATTTTAAGGGTAAATTAGGTGGTTATACGCCTGGGGGAAAAAAATTGTGCCGCAGGCACAACATATCAAACTTCATATCATCAAACAACATATCAAACTTCAGCTACGTATTTCGAAATATGTGAACCACTAGAAAACAAGAATAAAGCAAATTTGCAAACTCTGTAAAATTGATAAAACACATAAAAAAACTTTTTATAAAAGCGACAATATTCCAAAATATAAACGCATGTTATACAGTTAGCATAAACTACATAGACATTATTTGTCTGACTTTCAGTAAGTTAATATGGTGTAAAAAGTTTCACAACTTCTAAAGTATAAAATAATAAATGAACGGTACGAGTAGTACACGGAGTCCAGAAGCACTAATCGTATGTCCGGATGAAGTTGTTAATTCTTTGGTAGTTGATTGAGTCGTCACAGGAGAGTTGGTTGATGATTCTTGATAAAAAAGAAGGAACATGTAATTTTCACAAGTAGGCCAAATCACGAAAAAACTCGTTTTGTCATATATGAGCCACCGAACGGTGGTTCATATTTGGCAAAATATATTTTTAATATCTTCGAACAATCTTTCATTCGTTATTATAAAAGCCACGTAAGTATTTACTTTGGGACAGTTCTAATATATTTTCTGTGTGTTGTAAGAGGCGACTAAATGGAAGTGGTGGATGGTTTTACCAACGTCCAGAGTAGATAATAATCACCGTTCTTTACCATAACAGTCCATTTTCGTTTGAAATGTTTTCCGTTCAAATTGCAGTTGTTGGTACTACGTCTTGTATTAGATCTTTTCTGTTAATTGGTCGTCAATTGGTTCCTTCTAGGCACTGCTTTCGGCCTTGCTCAGAGTGAATTTCAATAAAAGAAATATTGGCAGCGCAGGTCGAAGATTTGGGGTTCGAGGAGCGGTGAATTCGTCCTGTTCATACATGCCCACCATTCAACTCAAGGTGGAACAACTCGAGTAAACTCCGTGAATATCCTATTTTTCGATATCGCTAACCCTGTTTAGTGATAAGTGGGTTCTGGTACACGGCTTTGCTCCGATTGATACACTCATTTAAACGGATGTACGAAAGCAATTGAGTGGTGGTTAACACGTTAGCATCGCGGGTTGAAATGTATCGGGTTTCGAGTAGGGGCGGGATGTGATTCACAGTGTATTGCCCCCGATAGTTGGATCGCATCTTCTAGTATTAGTTGGATTGCTTTTTACTGTCAAATGAAGAAAATCATATAGAAATCGAGCCGAATGGAAAAAAATGTTTGGCTTGAAACAGTGCTTTAAGGTCTGAAGACAGTAACAAATTGCGATTTGGGAGACGTATAAAACATTACTAACAGTAACTCCTTCAACTCTTTGATACGCGAAGGGAAGGGAATACATCATCACAATTTCACGTCAATATTTTTATTTCGTAAATGCGATGACGAAGATCCTGGGTTCGTGACACGAAACCTTGCTGATGAAGTTTATGCCAATATGGGCCTATGGAGCGTACCTATTTACTCTAGACAGTTTGTTTATATTTTTTCAATTCGCAACTTCATATCTCTGCTTCTTGATTTTAATGATGAAGGCAAATTGTAATAGTAAGTAATTGTAATAGTATTAGGAAATTTCGTTGTATTAATAATTGATTCGATTCGAAAAAATATGATCCAAATTTGATCTGACAATTTTAAATATTTCAGTTTTGCTCATCACCATATTGTACTGCGTATTTAGTGTCAATGTATTAGAGTTAGTAGTTTTAAAATCCTATCATTATGTTGCTACAAAATATTAATTCCTTACCAGAAGTTGTTGGTGTTGTTGCACCTCCTCTTGTAGATGTTGTTTCGTTGGAGGTGGTGATGGTTGTTCCTAAATTGATTAGTACATGTGCATCTGTGTATTTCGTAAATATGGTGACGTAGTAGCGCGACAATAGCGACACATTTAAAAGAATCCTTGGTTCGACATCAGTGGATCATTGATCGCCTCAACCCAAATAGTAAAATAATTCGAATTCGCATGGCACACGGACAGCAAATATTACAAAAAAAACTTAGAACTGGCTTGGCCAGACGGAAAAGCTCATGTTTATAAAACTACAGTAACCTTTTTTGTTTCTATTTGTGGATGAAGGGTTGATATATTCGTATTTATAGCATCGTCAGAACAACGTCAGAATCAGAAAGTAAATAAACGTGCATTTTGACCCAAAGTTTGATTGGGGAAATATAATATCAATTTATATGTTACTCTGCGGTGGCATTTTGTGCATAATATCTCTTTTTCAACAATAAAAAGTGTTTTTAACAATTGAAAAATGAAAGCAAGTTTAACCAGAATTCTAGAACACATTTGAACAAAGACATCCCTAATTTGAATTTCAATTCAAAATGTACTATGTATTGATATTGAAACTAGAAAGTAACGCCGCAAATCCCTTTTCTGAAATGTACACTGGTACAAAAAATACAGTAAATTTTTCGTTAATTTGCAGTAATTCTGTTTTATCAAAAATCAGACTGCTATATTGATCCAATTTCAGCCTCATGATATGGGCTGTTGGTGAACCACATCTCGGCTGTGCAATTATATTTGTTCAAAGAAGTCGACTTTATAGCTTTATTTACAATTATTATTAAAAAGTAGCGATTTTACTACAGTCTATTTGTGGCTCATACGTGACGAAATAAAATTTCTGATTTGGTATTTTATTGTTAATATCAGCTAAACATACTTGTTGATGAGGATTGGAGAGTAGTGGTGGACTTCATTGTGGTCTGTTTTACTGGTGGTTCTAATGTTGGTAGAGGCTTATCCATTGCTAAAATATAAAAATTACAGAATTTCAAAAAAAAAAAAGATTATTAAAGCGACAACCAATTTATGCTTATCTAAACATAGTGATTATAACTCGCAAAAGCAAAAAATGTAGGAAATACCGACTTTAAATGATGGTCAAATGCTAAAATAAATACGTTCCTCGGAACATGTGGTTTTTATGGGTGTGGCAAACCTTTTCCGCGAAAGCATAAAATTGAAACAAGAGCGTTCAAACGATATTTTTTTGAAATTCTTGAATATGATGGCAACGTTGTTGATTGAAGTAAAATTTGAGATAAAATTTTAGTCAGACTAGTTTGTCAAATATTTGATGCAGAAAATGTTTGGGTATTGAGATTCCCTCCTTCATATCAAAAAACAATATGAAAAACATATAAACACAAACAAAATACTTCTATTTATCCAATCTTTGTAATGAAATACTTTGGTGTAGTATGTCGGTTTCATTGGAGCCCCACATCCTATTTGTGATACAATGCCGTACTGTATCCAGACATTATCCCGGAAACACATCAAAGGACCACCAGTATCATACTATGACAAAAGTATAATCATTAGTTCAATATTCTCATTATTGAAAATTCAGACAGACTTGAGTCGTCTGGTTATTATTTCACGATATATTCCTTGCTAGAATATAAAAATGTTCCTTTTTTGTGTCCGGTGGTAAAAAAGCCGTAGAAACAGATTCAAAACAGATTCAGCTTCCATTTGTAGCTTTTTATCAATCAGAAGAAAATTGCTAAGAATGTTTCAGACACCCGAAAAAAAACAATGTTTTTGTCACATAAACTGAAATCCACTCTGAACACATGCCGAAGCAGCCCCTATGAAAACAGACTGTCTGTGGCTGCAAATGGCCGCACCTTTTAAGGAATAAATCTTTCAATCAGAAATATTATTTTGTCAAGCACGAGGCATTGATGGACCACGCTTTGGCAGCGCGATCCATCAGTAACTCCATCAGTACTTAACAAAAATTATTTGGACAAAAGAATTCTGGCTGGGTTTGGTCTTTGGGCGATGCTTCTCCATAATGTGCATGCGTCGTGGAGTACAGTTTTATTGGTGAGTCTCTGTGACTCGCAGTCGATGCCTGTTTCAAATTGGTTCCACATTCCGTAAAATGACAACACGTAAAATGATTGCTTTGGAAGACTAATCACATTACTTACATGGCACGATCCAACTCCCCCTGCCATGTTTCCAGCGCAGAACATAGATGATTCATCAAAATAAGCGAATTGCTCAACTTTTTTGCATAATTCAGGATCGATGATCGGAACACGAGTTTGTCTCAATATTGAACTGCCATCGTAAAATGAGTCATCTAAAACGAGGGCAAGGCAAGGATCAGAGTAGTCAAAAATACTGAGGGCTATATCTCGATTAAAGAAGCATTTGCATCAGAAATTGAATATAACAAATAGTTAGTTAGAGTGGCGCAGCCAGGGGGCGCTAAATCTTTTTTTGCTCATCGAACATATATGACGTCATAATGAAGCGCAGGCCTAGTTTTGCACCAGTATCGCATATTTACCATGAGTGGCGGAAAGTGGTATTACATTTTAATTAAGCAATTACTGCTAACCGTTATCGCATTATGTTTTTTTAGGAATATATTTGCGAAAAATTCACCATTTTTAGGAGAAAAAATTCAAATTCAGGTAAATTTCATAAAAAATAGCTGGAAAGCTATTTATGCGTCGCAGGGTCCCAGAAAATTTGAATTATTCTTGTCCGAAAGATTCTATTTGCTATATTTTCGGATGCTTGAAGTGGAGGGGTGCAATGATGTGTTAACACAGAAAGCTTTAACGAGGTCAACCTATAAAATATCTGACTGAATTAAGATTTGAATATAAAATGACTATCACTCAAAACGTGTTTTCTGGTGAATTTAATAAAACTTCCCCGGAGTGGGCGGAGTGGCGTGTTTCCACCTGGATCCCTAAATATTCCAGTGTGTATATCAGATATCAATGACAAATGTTAATGTCAAAGTTGGACAAGCTCGGAGACAAACATATAAATCCCACCCAACAGTTTTACTTTGCCATGCACGTACAACAGATGGACCGCGTCTCATCGCGCTTTAAAGATGTTTTGACAAACTTTTTCCGATCAGCATAGCACGTCGGTTTGTTATGATTCGTTTATTTGTTCATGAGGTTAATTTTTTTGAACTTACATGTCGCGCCCCAGCCAGTCACCACACATTTTTCAGAAATTTCCAACGTATCATCCATAGCAAGACAGGTAGGCTGAATATGATCATTGAATGTTATACTATCTGTCAATTTTAACAATGCTATGTCGTATGTCGTATCAAACCTGCAAAATGTAAAGAGTAAAAAAAGCTCATAAAAGTAGGGATTCTACAAGTACAGAAATAATATTTTGCTAAACTTTAGTTTTAGAGTGTTCTCGCTTTGAAAAGTAATTCAGTGTCCCATACCTGGCAACACGATCTTGAAATTAATGAGACTTATGTACGTGTATGTAGTTACTGGCTTTAGAATGATCTTAACATATTTCCTACTTCCGTAAAATGCGACTAAATAGAAACCAAGAAAGGGTAGATGGTTCTATCGTTGCTTAGGGCAGATACCACTCACTACACCATTGTGGTTTAGTTCTGTATAGGATGTTTTCGCCTAAAGTGCGGTTGCTCTCACTTTAGCTTGTAGTATAGCTCTTTGTCATTTGAGTGGACGTTAGTTGGCTTACTTGGAACGAACTTCTATAAAAAAAATAGAAAAAAGAATGGTTATTACTGTTATAAATATTCAATTCATGGTTTGCGAATACTTGTATTTTTCGATTCGACTTTCCCGGCGATTCAAAATCGATAAAATGAAGGTATTTAACAATTTTCTGGAACGACTCCATTGTGTGTTTATAATATGAATTTGGTTCGAATATCCAATTCGACTTCTACTTCAATGCAGAATCAATTCGATTCTGAAATTGAAGATATTCGAGTTTGGCAACGCCTACTGAAAAGATATTCGCGCTCTGAGTAGATCGAATCTACAAAACACAATATCAGAATCAGAATCAGATATTTGTTTTGTCGATGAGCTACAGATGGAGGCCTTGGTTGAACAGCGTGATTTCGGTTAATTCAGAGACTGAATCTCCGAATGTACTTTAAAATGTCACTACTATTTTACTACTGGACATTAACAACAATATCTTTTAATATTGAATTTTACTATATGGAGGCCAGAAGCAGCGCTGAAAAAACTGATTAATGTCTGTCCATATGGTAAGAGCTGTTAGAAATGTATTGCCAGCAACTGCAAGACTGAAAAACATCTGAAACATGAAACTAAATCACTACAATAGAGTGCAGAGGCATAAGCCAGAGGCCTTATGTGATGCTAAAACTGCACTTAACCACTTTGTTTTCTTTCAGCGACTCTAACGACACACATGAAAACGTTAGGCAGTTCCAAAACCCAGCCTGTAAACCAGAAATGCACAATAAAACAGGTTGAGGTCGATTCGTATATTATATTATTCATTTCAAAAACTTGAATTCAAGTACCCAGTTGTGTTAGGAGGTATACCACCATCGGAAAAATGATGAGAAACAAGGAAACGAGCTCTGTACAAAATGCGGGCCATTTGTGACTCATGCTAGACAAAATGAAATTTATGAAGATAATAATTTGTACTCACTCATCATAATAATGTATTTCACGTATTCCATATAAATCAAGATCTTCTTTCAATGTTACATCATGCAGTCCAATCCCAACGAATACATCATATCTATAAATAAAAAGGACAATGTTGAATGGGAAAGGATGTAAAATATATTCTTATTTTCACTCTGAGCAGGGTTCTATACCAGAACATGACATACGTGTGTTTCTATGGGCGCGCCAATTATGGTTATCATGTTGACATCACAGGTTGAAGATTTCAGGTTCGAGTCCAGGCGAATCCGGCTTTCTAATTTCTGTCACAGTGTGAAATAATATGGGCAGTCTAAGCTGAATCGGAAAGCTCACAACTTATCGACATCACTAACCCTGTTTGTCTATGAGCGGCCGCTGATACAGTACCTTGGTCAGGGCAATCCACTCGTTAGAGTGGCTATGAAAAGGGGGGAAATATTTAAAATTGTATTGCAATATTTTATGTAAAATACCAATTCCTGAATATTTGGTATTTGGTAGCAAAAAAATTTCGCTTCGGTATTGTCGTTTAATTTGCCATGAAATGAATTATTGTGATTATTCTTTCTTTGGGGGATGAGGTAACCGTACTCATTTGAAGTGAAAAGTAGAATATAGGATATAACTTTATTCTGTGTGTGGTTTTTTATTTCGGTCTTTTCAAATATTTCCTATGGATATATTTTTTATAGTGTACTCAACGACTACTATGTGCGGTTCTATGCATTGAAAATGTATATATCTTGTGTGTTTAGGCTATACGAATAGTGAAGGCACAATCGCAAAATTTCGACAAGACAGCATTTGTATCGTATATCAGGCAATGAAAGTCCAAATTATTTTTGTCTAAATTCAAAAACCAAATTTCAGGGTATAAGACTGGCTAAATATTTTAAATATGCCTCAGCCTATGGCCTTACATTATAACAAAATTCAAGCCCGACTCAGTGCGAATAGCTATTACCGTCTAAATGCGACGTTTTTAGCACCAACATTCGCGAAATTATTAAAATTTTGATTTCTATAGCTTGCATTTTTTTGATAAAATTGCATAATTCCAATTCATGTTGCAAGTTTTTGTTTTTACCCTGTCAGAAAATTAGATTTTTTTAGTGAAATATGGGACACTGGTGGATCGCGCCGTCCAAGCGCAAGCTATCTGTGACTCATGCTTAAGAAAATGAAATATTGTCCGGAAGGACGATGGTACGATGCTTGACCGTTTCACCATCGGATGTGCCATTCAGCAAGGCATTTCGCGGGTGGTTGTAACATAGAACAGATACACAGTCACTACAAAGGTTCGTGCCTAACGGTTGTTGGTCCCCGGTAGTTTCACAGACAAGCCATAGCAAATAATTCAAAAACCCTTAAGAAAACAAGTCAAGTAAAATCGCTGCTCGCTGACAGTAATTTTACTTAGTAACATGGAAATAAAACTATAAAATCGATTATATATTGGCCATTTCAACATTCCATACTTGACACATCGTGGCCCCGACGGCCTAGTGGTTGAACATGTTGGTATCGCAGGTTGAATATTTCGGGTTCTAGTCCCGGCGAGTCAGGCTCGGTTATCCATGCCCACCACTCAACCCAGGGTGTAATAACTTGGGTAGGCTAAGCCGAACGGGAAAAGATCATATCTTTCCAGTAATTGTAACCCTGTTCGTATATAAGTGGCTCAGTTACAGGGCCTTGGACAGGGTGATCCACTCTAGAAAGTGGCTATAAAAAAATCCAATCAAGGCGGTTTTGAATCACGGAAGTGTACAATTATTGTAAATGGCCGTAGAATTCGCGGTACTTTGTTACAGTGTAATAATGAGTGCGTGTCTAATCTGAATGAGAATATACCTACCTGGTCATAGAGTATAAGCAATTAGCGGCAGTTAGCACCCATTCATCATTAATAATTGTTCCTCCGCAAATCACATCGTCAAATCCATAAAATAAAACAGCCTGCCACGGCCATGATCCATCCACAGCATGCATACCACCAACTATCCTTGAAGTGGCGGGAAGAGGCTAAAAATTATATAATAAATTTTGGTCTAGCTGCTGTCTGTCTGACTTATAAAAAAGACGACATTTTTACATCGACCAATTTTTTGTCGTATTTTGTACAGAAATTTAAGTATGGAAAAAGTGTTCCCAATATTATATATTGACCCACCCTATTTTTTAAATTTTTTTAAAGTAGACTGAAGTACATTAAGTAGTATCTGTCCTGAGCGATCATAAAACCATCTACCACTTCTTTGTTCCCCTTTTTCGCCTTTACGACACACAGGAAATACGTTAGGGTTAAAATTAATACTAGTAGATGATAAATAAATCCGATCGAGTGATATTGCCCAGTATACTAATATAAAGTGTTCTATTTTACTTACCCATAAAAATTCTGGTTTAATTAGTTGTTGTCCGCATCCAACATTTGGGTGAACTAAATAACGAAATATGTAAATGCAATCAATGAAAGCTTTTGATATTCAATATTTCTCGATTTTACATAATACACAAATCTTTTTACGACAATTGTTCAATTGGTATCGCATGAATTATTTTGTTCCAAATGCAAACAAAAAATGTAGACATGATTATACGTATCACAAATATAAATTTACTATGATTCTTAGATATATCAAAAGAAAAAAGGAACTTCGCAATACTGCTTGTTGCAAACTTATGTGCATGTCAGGCCATATGTAACATATAGGTACATAATGCCGAGATGACGCTAGAAAGTTGTCGTATGAACTATACATATTTGAAGATATTGACAAAAATAACAACATGTATCGCAGACATAAATTTAATATGATTCTTAGGTATATCAAATTTAAATTATGTGAATTAGAACTTGGAGGTATTGAAATAAAACTATAAAATTAACTTCGGACGAATATGGGTTGTTGATGGAACGCATCTCCAACTTGCGGTTCATCAACTGCCCATATTTGACACAAATCTTATCATGTGGCGGTTTCGAATTTTGATAAAACAGAACTATTGCAAATGAACGGCAAATTAACCGTACTTTAGCAATAGCAGTATAATTATGAATATTAAAGCCATACCGCACTCAATTTCATCGCTCTGGTCTGAACAGTCGCTGACTCCATTACATTTTAAATTCTCATCAATACATGATCCATCCCAACATCTGAATTCCTCTATGTTACAACTATCTGATCACAGAGAGAGAATTTTTTATTAAAATTACTGCAATTTCAGGGGAGCTCGATATACTGTAACAAAAGTATAGTCAACGCTCTTCAGCAGTAATTTTTACTTGGTGATATAAAGCTATCTATAAAATCTACGTTTCTAGGCAATTATTGGCTGCTGACGGAACACATCGTCAAGGTGCGGAGCAGTAACAACCCATACTTGGCATATATCTCATCGATAAGGGGATTTCAAACTTCGGAAATATGAAATTACTGGAATTGATCTGTGAATTTAATATACTTTCTAGTGTAACGCAGAATACGTTTTCTGAATATTTCAAGTTGAAGAGTGTGAACATAATATTAATAATAAAGTGATTGATATCTGACTGGACAATGGAAAAATCATTTTACTCTAATTTGAACATATGGATAGAGAAATAGTCACTTATTGTACCAATATGCTACCAATGTTAAATGTTTGTCCAAATGCCCATATGCTTATTATTACTTTAAAAAAAGCTCGTAAGTTTTTGACTTGTCGTGTTCCGAATCCCAAATAAGCCATATATAACCCGCGGCTGGGTGGCGCGATCCATCAGTGCCTCAAACTTGCTTAGGTGTAAATCTTTCCGTTTGAGTTAGATAAGGATTTTTTATATAAACATAATTAATATTTCAAAAAACATTTTATTGATGGAATATGTTAAGGGGTTTTGGGCATACATGAAGAAAAAAACACTTACCAACCGCCTTCCAATCAATTTCAAAACCTGTAAAACTCAGACTTCCGTCACTTGTGAACGACATAAACACTTTATTTGTACTTGATAGAACATTTCTAATAACCCTGTCCCCTCCACACAATGACTGGTCAAAAATCTGTCATTTAATTCAAATTATGTTAAAACGAACACACGAATAGTGCGATTTGTAATTTTACCTTTACCGGAGGGCTTGTCAAAACCCAACCATTTGGTATTATGAAATTGATTTTTTTCAACTGGCTTAAATTCCATATAAATACCAAACGTCCCCCTTATATCATTACAACTAACCCCCATTATCAGAATAAATGATATTTTATTTAAAACATATTATCTAATTATCTGATATTTCTAGACCAACCGGTCCCAAAATGGAGCTAGGGGGTTAATTATGGTACCGCATATTTGAGAGGATGTAATAGGGGGTGAAATATCTTGAACTTGAATCGCCGAGGTATTTTATTTCTACTAGTATCAATATTTTTGACGCAGAGTTGATATTTGGAGGAATAGGAACAAGTACTAATGTTTTAAGAGAAGTACAAGCGAACCAACCCTTAAATGAACGGAATTGAGATCGATAATAAGTTTTGAACTTCATGGAAAATAACAGTGAAGCTGAATTAATGGCAGCAAAACAGGTGCCTCCATCCATAAATCTTTTTATTGCATTTAATATACTATAGTTTTGTATACTCAGACACCCAAAGCCGATGCATGTCATTAGAAGGAAATTTAGAAACTGGGCAATATTTCATGATAAATCTTTTGCTAGAAGATAAAAATATCTTCCTTGGGTGTACAGTACCACCCAAACTGTAGAACAAAAGTCTAAATCATCAATACTGCTATAAAACAGCAGCATTGATATTATTTCAAGTTTTTTGTGAACATTCAAAGAAAATGACACGTATACTTCAGACACTAAAATAAAAAAGAATCCTCCTTCTTTCCGCTGATCTGCACCACTGTAATCTTCAAAACGATCAATATTCATTCACAAGTTTAAGTATATAATACCTGCACCGAATCCCCGTATTTATTCCTTTTCCCCATATATTCTAAAACATCCATGATCTAAAACAACTCTTTTAAGAAAATATTGAAAACTATTCACCTGTCTAGCTTCAGTAGAATCACCGTCATAAATGTCTAAAAAGTCATAAAAATTGTTCAAACTACAATCCTCAACGCTGAAGAAGTTGAATGAAATGATAATTCGCTGAAAAAAAGAATCGTTGGTACGTAGCATAGTCTCAAATATATGAATATATATGTTATGGAATATTACAAGAGCAGTACAGTGAATGATAGTAGTCCAGGGCGATGATAAAACTATGTACCACCTGTTCGTTGTCTTTTTGTCTCCTTCTTGCGACAAGCAGTCAATAGCAATTTTGATCATTTTGCTTGAAATTCATTCTGATCCAAGAGTATTGCTTTAAAAAAAACTCAACTAAAGGCCACTTAGTTGCAGAGAGCTACTGCAACTGGACCAGTACCAGCAAGTGAACTCTAAGCGAAATACCTTCCGAACGGATCTGAACGGCAATGACAAAGTGCAGTGGGTGGAAGCTGCCCTGGGCGGTGGTAAACCATCTACCACGCATTTGTTTCCTTTCAGCCCACTCTTACGACACACAGGAAATACGTTAAAACTGTTCTAAAGTTTGTACCTAAAGCGGCCTTCTATGTTTCAGACATAAACTATGGAGTAAAACTTCAGTTCTAATAACTAACTAGTTACCAACCATCACTCAACTACCTGGCTTAAGTAAAATCAAACTAAATAATAAGCAACTAACTCACTTTATTGTCGGGAGCATGTAGCAACCAGGAACAGTCCATGTTTGTAAGATATTGTCCAAAAAATTGAGGAAGAGAAACTGTCCCTTCCACAGCTTCCTGTACTTCGCCTCTGGTGCAGACTAAAATGAAAACAAAATAGGATTCCATTTTATATTCATACCCACTCGATTGAGTGAATCACCCTGATCAAGGTTGAGTGATAGGAATGGATATCTATATTAAATGTTCAACTGAGAGGAAAGAAACATTACAAAAAATAAAACCTTTTCATTTTTATAGCTTCTGATAAATTCGTAATGGATTTTAGTGAATTCATAGCAATATATTTGCTTAAACAAATAAACTTGGAATATATCATAATGCTACTGTTAAATAAAACAATCGAAGAATAATAAACAGACGAAATTACTTTTATGTGAATTTTCCAATGCCCGACTATTTGGATAAGGACATCTCTGGTTGATGCAGTAAAAAAATTAAATTAAAAATTTTAAATTACACGTCGGTTTACTTTTAGATAATAAAAAGATATATTCTGGGAGATCAAAATTCGTTTTGTTCGCATGGACCACAATTAACCGCACCGCGGAGGCGAGATCCATCGATAGCTCGTACTCAACAAAATATGGTTTGACACAATTTTTAGATGGAGAAGCATACAATGGCCGCCATACATTACATTTTATATTTCCAAAAAGGGTTTCTAAAAAATTGGAAAGGATATATGAGGATGATGAATGATTCTCAAGCGTTTTTTCAGAATAAGAAAGCGGACTAGAAACTATCTGAAAACAGATATAAAAAACGTATACAGAGATAACAAGAAAAACCTTTTTTTATTGTGAAAACGAATTTATAAGCAATAACTCACTTGTCATATTAAGAACTGCAAAAGAAAACACAAATAAATAAAAAAGAATTAGTGAATGAAGAAATATAATATAAGAGTGAACAGAAAGTCACACAATATTTGAGGAAAATTCTTTATGTAGGAATTAGACTGATTGATTTTTGTTTTGGTTTTCGAGTCTCCGAAATTTTGCATTTCGATTTCTGCAATAGAACAAAATACCTTTGAAATCAGCAACTGCGAAACTGACTAAAGCTTTTCGTAAAATAGTATTTCTGAAATACATCCAACAGCACACATTTCAGTTTCCGTTCAGTGATGATTAAATCTGAGGACAGCTACTTTCATCTAGGCCACAGATGAATTTGTGCTGGCAAATTTGGCAATATGCAATTACTGCGAATATTAAACAGGTAATAAACCTGATGTATTTTAGCCACAGTTCAATAGTGCACCAGTATGGAGCATAACACTGTGTAAAAAGTACGAGGAATAAACTGTTCATTTGAAGGTCAAAAGTCCAAATCGCCGTGTTGATGGGATTTATACCAAGTATGGGTTGTTATTGGACCGAACTTCGGCGGTGCATCCCATCAACAGCCCATACTTGGTCAAAAGTCTATTTTATAGTTTTATTTGAATGTCACCAAGTAAATTGACTATCAAAAAGAGGCGATTTTAGTGCATTTTTACAATTATGTTATGGCACTATAAGACTTATTTTAATTACCTTCATCAATCAAGTCCAAATACTCAGAAACTCTTTCATAGAAACTCCGTGCAGTTGTATCACCACAAGTGGGCGCAGCACCCCAGGAAGTGATGCCATACTGCACCCATGAACCATCAACAAGACAGACCAACGGACCACCGGAATCTCCCTGTAATGTGATCGGTTCCACATAATTGTTTTACACGAAAGGATGTTTTTTATTGCAGTTTGCTGGCAGTTAGCAAGGCCAGGAGCAGCGCCTAAAGGAACCAACAAACGGGTTTTCCACCCGAGTGTGAAGTAGCTGGTGCGGAATTTGTATCAGCAATAGTGACCATTAGTTACTTTTATGCAAATCTTCTAACTTTCCATTAGAATTAAGTTTATTAGAACAGGGTGAGTAGATACAACACAAACTAATAGTACGTGCTACATCCCACACAAAACGGTTAAAAACCTGAGAACGAACATTTATTATAATGGCAATAGGTGTAATGTAAGTGTAGGATAGTACAAGGCAATGCTCAAAAAGATCCACTCAAATATAAAGTTGTAAAACATAGCATGTGGTTATAGCTTTAAAATCACATTCAAATAAAATTGTGAAATTATTTTTTTATTACAACATATTATTTATTAAATCTCTGTGAAGCATAATAGCATTGCAATGTAATGAAAAATCTCGTATTTGCTGAAATTGCGAATAATCATTCCTGTTTGTCATAACGTTTCCATTTCAAAGCGCTTTACGTATTTTTTTCATTGAAACTTGCATTGAGCAGAGGCCCGAAGTGGAACCAACTAACGGCCGCTTACACTGGAAAGAGCTACTACAACATATAGTAGCATCAGCAGCTGTACTCTAATTGGCACTTGGGACTGAACAGTTAAAATAAATTGAAGGGAGTAACATCTGCCCTGGACTATGTAAAACACTTCAAGACAACCAAACTGAAATAAATAGGCGATATACTTGCCGTCAAGTTCCAGTAATTACAATGCCAAGCATGGCCTGTTGATAGAACGCACTACCAGGTGCCATAATTGACCCCAAATTCGATTTTATAGTTCTATTTCAATATAACCGAGTAAAACTACTCAAAGAGCTATGAATTAACTACATTTCTTTCACAGTGTATAGTAGTAGTGGAAGGGAACTTACAAAGCAAGAGCCAACTCTATTCATTTTCATGGCCAATGCAGATATAGGTATCCAACGGTTGATCCAATGGCATACCCATATAAAATTCGTTAACGCAGTCAGTGTCATTCAGAATTTTAACTTTTACTTGTTGCATTATATCTGGGACTGGTTCTCCTCGTTTGCCACCTCAAAACAAAAATATGAATTACAACAATATATTTACAAGAATTTCGATGAAGAAGATCGTGGATCATGAATCCATTCCAACAAACTTCATTATATCAGCTCAAAACACAAGGCTTATCAGTTGAAAAGAATCTAAACGATTTATACGTGCCGAATTAAATTGAATTTAGTCAATTTGTGAAATACAATTAATTGAAGAGCATCGATGTTCTGTGCATTGCTGCAACATGCAACTATGTTTTCATTATTCAATTTTCATTCTTTCCGTCTCCTCTGTTGGTAAAGTATAACTCGAGTAAATTGATAAACAAAATCGAGCCCTTTTCATCACTGTTACCGAGACTCGTTCAAGCATTATGAGTCACTTTAAGGGCGGATTGTGACTGGGCCAATTCAATTCCTCGATGAAGTGCGGATCGAATTGCCTATTTTAATTGCTTATTTATATCATTATTAAAAAATACGAAACTACGAATTTCTCGGTTTTAAATTATTTCGCAAGAGAATAACTATGAAATGAAAATATTTCAAACTTAATCTTACCAGTTATTCCCCAACCAGTAATAACGCAAGTGGAACCGATTGGTGGTATATTTATATCGTGTTTTTTTGGTAAGCAAACTGGCTTGTACCATTTCTCTGTGATGGGTACTGGTTTTTGTAGTCGAACAAAACCTATATCATGAATTACATTGCTGAAAAATAAGAATAGTTTTCGATTAGTAATAGCACCTATAGCAAGCGAAAAATATCTCGTTCATTTGCTATTCAATAATTTGTAGAAAATTTGTCCGGTCCGAAGAAAATACACTTAAAAGTCAGAGATATAATCATGAAATATAACAAAAACAGCAAACATAATTTTGGCCTGAAATCTTGCTGTTTTACCAGAAAATGATTTCGAATGTAACAAGGGAAAACGCGGACGCTTTGACTCGTAGTTCGATCAAATATAATCCGTTGGAATCGTGTCCATTCGATGTATTCTACTACTCAACTAAGATAACTTTAACAATGTGTGAAAATACAGATTCGAACACAAATGTATCTAAAGTTAGCAATTCTACTTGCAACATTGTCAAATATATTTTTAAATGAATTTCACACCGGGTAAAATTCAAAGACATTGACAAAACAAAGCTACATGGAACAAGAGACCGAATTCTATGATATTTAAACGTTTTAAACGTTCCATATTAAACTGAACTGCATGTTAGTGGTATGACTGTCCAAAATATTCGATTTCTATTTTTCCAGCGAACTGAAATCAACGAAATCCAATATACATATATCAGAAATATGTGAGTCAAATATAACCAGTTAGAATCGTGTCCCTTCGATGTATTCCGCCACTTATTTTCAGATAACCTATACAATGTGTAAAATTAGAGATCCGAAAACAATGTATCTGAAAGTAGCGATTCTAACTGTAACATTGTTAAATATATTTTCAAAGGGAATTTTACTACGAGTAAAATCGGAAGACTTCTGTATGACAGTTCTACATGAAACAAGCGACCGCACCCTATGAGATTGAAACATCCCATACCAAAAGATGCTTTTATAAATTTTTCCTATTGAGATGTCAACTACTTCAACAAAAGTTTTTTTTGTCACATATGGGATGCTCATGAATCAGACATGGTAGACATGGTCATTCTGCGCCTCATGCATGTTAATACAAATATTTTATTAGGAAATATAAATATAATACTAACTAATCAGGATGAGGAAGAACAAATGTAGCGTTGATACGAATCTCGTTTTCACTAATATCACTGAGACTGTGTCCCCCCGTTGACACTTGATATATTCCAGAACTGAAATATAAATTAGAACTAAAGATTGAGTGATTGCCACCAGGGAAATTCATAGTGAAGCTAATTGCTCAACCGGTGATGTGCAAATGATATTTAATTTTGTTGCCAACGTTTCGAATGTGTATACCAGGGGTTTTCAACCTTTTTATGCTCATGGCCCACTAAATTAGTAAAAAATGGCGTTGGCCCATTAGCGTTTAATGAAAAACACCAAATGAAAAACTTCATTAACGAAAAACACCAAGTTTCAACAACACAATAAATCAATCAGCTGAACATTCACACAAATTTAATGAGAGGGTTACTGAATCATGTCAAAAAATTAAAATTGAATTTATTTAACGCTTGTACAGTACTTCAGAATCACTGCCCGGTACCCCCTCAACCAAAGCGTACCAGCATTAACGCAAGATAGCAACTTTCATAAACAGTTGTGAACAGGAATGTCGTCACAAACGTAATTATGTCGTCACAAACGTAACGTTAGGTCGAGCTTGTTTACTATTTGTCTGTCGGACTCTTATGTGTTCAATGTTCATAATGACATGATTTCTGAGCTCGCTGTATGCCAAGCTCTGTGGCTCACTGAAATCAGCGTCATGGCCCACTATCGGGCCATGGCACATAGGTTGAAAACCTCCGGTCTATACAGACGTTCTTCATCAGGGCAATAGAAAGGTTAAGTCATCGACAATACTATATACGGTAAACGGGGACGTTCCAAAATAAGCTAGTAAACAACAGATAAAATACTCTCAGTTTATGAGTTAAAAAAGAGACATAAAGGGCTAAATTTAGCAGTATATATTATTGTCAAAAGAGCGAAAGCCCTATAAAAATGGCAAGAAGGCGTAGTAAAGTGGAATAATGATTTGTTCGAAACAATACCATAATACTGAACTCCCACCAGTTCAAATACGAACCCAATCGCGCCGCCGCGGCGTGGTTTGGTAATAGTTCAAGTTAAAAAATATTATATTTGTAATGACACATTTGTTACTACACTGTAACAAAAGTACAGTAAATTTACTGGTCATTTGCAGTAATTGCATATTTCCAAAGTTAAAAAAGCCATGTTGATGATATTTACGCCAATTGTGGGCTGTTGATGGACCGCACCTTTGCGTGCCTTCCATCAACACCCCATATTCAGCGTAAAAAGTCAATTTTGTGTTTTTTTCAATACCGCCAAATAAAAAAATTTGTTGCATTTTTTGTTACAGTGTAGGTCTGGACGAAACCGAATACGAGTATGCTTTGAATATTTTTTAAACCGAAGAGAATTATATATAGATACTACAATATAGATAGCAAAACTTACAGTTTATCCCGAATGTCAAAATCAAAAAATTCAAAAATTACTAATATTTATGTAAAAATACCAGAGGCAATGTAGCATCATAGCATCAAACTTTGCCCAAAATTTCAAAACAAATTTATGTTTAAGTGGCCGAATCAAAATTGATTCAAATAATTTATGCTTCGAATCGAATTGCCCAGTCATATACGCGTGAAATGTATCATTACATTTTTTTTCAAATACAGCGGAACTGCGCCATCACTGCACCTCCTTATTTCATTGTTGTCTCTATTAAATCAAGCTTGTGAAAACGATGAGCTAGATTGAATCAAAATTTTAAATTTATTTTTAATCCTTCACATGTTACCACTTACGGGTCCAGGCAATGCGCAGCGGTCAATACCCATAAAGCTGATATTAGGGTTCCACCACAGACAAACTCGTATCCACCAGAAAAAGTCTCACGGAAGAGTCCAACCTGCCAAGGATGAGACCCAGGAACAACCTCATGACCTCCGTAAATAAGAGGGGTCTAAAAGATGACAGATGATAGCATTAACTTGAATATTCGCTATTTGCAATATTTGTTACAAAGAGGGGTAGTATACATGAATGATTTGTTCTTGACTCTGAAAATGGGCGTAATTTCATGTCATGGTTTTTTTCATTTATTAAAATTCGCACTAAACAAGGCCGGAAGCAGCGCCAAAACGAATCAATTAACGGTGACTTGGGTGGCAAAGAGCGAGTATAAAATGAAGTACTAGTAGTACCTGTAACATGAGTGGAAAACATCCCAGACAGGACTGAGACATTATAATAAAGTGCACTGAAAGGTATATGTTATATGTTTAATAAGATTCATGAGTTTTCTTTTTTCGTGGTGAATAGGAAGAAATGACAAAGAATCGCAAAAACTCGGGAAAAGCTTTCGAGAAAAAGACAAAAGAGTGAAATACATAGGACACTTTCGAAAATTTACTGTTTCTCATTATCAATTAGAATTTCTTATCGTTGATTTATAGTATATGATGTAATTTAGAAATGTAATTGCATTAGCTGAAAAATTACTTCTTGCTTCATGATGATTTCATATTCATTAATGACTTACCCATGGATAAGATGGCGCTATCTCAGGCTTCCCACATTCTGTTGTTGATGGTTTGCCAAGAACTATATAAAAAATAAAAGGCATAGGAATGACAAGATATAAACATAAATGAAAGAATAAACGTTAAAAGGTTAGTCTAATCCGCCATAATGAAGTAGTCAAAGGGTCACCCTTACTTCTCATAACATATTCGAACAACAACTTATTCTAGCAGCAGACTATTTTATTTTCGCACTTCCAAAGGGAATGAAGCTACACTGAAACATTTACATATTTTTACAATTACAATAGGTGATGATGCTTCTAACATATTATCGCACGAGAGTTTTTCAAGTTTTGCCACAAGAAGTCCATATATTTGTGAATTCTGTTAATAAAAATCGAAAATTAATTCTGATTTATAGAAGCAAGTAAAAAATTAATGAAAATTATATTAAATTAAAAAATTTGAATATGAAAAGTGGTTCTAAAGCACATAAAATATACCCAATTTAATCATAACTGGGTATATGGCCTCAATTTACTGCGATGACGACGACCCGTAGTTACATACACCGCACATAAGTAAGGGCTTACCACATTCGAATTCGTCTTCATGAGACGCGCAGTCGAAAACTGTGTCACATTTTTTATTCCCAGGGATACAAGTCCTGTCACTGCATCGATATTCGTCCGCTTTGCAGTCATCTGGATAAATTTTCTAATTGAGATTATGCTTGCTAGTGTATCAGCACGGGGAAGTGGGGCTTGACAATTCGATTCGATGATTCGAATCGATTTGAGATAAAATTTGTTCGAATCAATTGTGAAAAGTTCGTAGAAACAAAAACTTGTTGAATAAAATATTACGCTTTTAACTATAAAATGCAATGGAGACAATATTAGAGTGCAACGAGAAAAAGTTTTTTCAAAGCAATAGAACTTCAGCAGCAAAAGGGAGGTCGATGGCGCGCGGGGATGTCTGTTGGAAATCATATTGACATCCTTTTCCACAACTTATTAAAAAAATAAAAGCGGCCTAGTGGCCTAACGCAAATTTATGCCTTTAATTTGGTAACAATTATTTGGGCATTTCTACTTACTCGATGGACATCAATTTTTAAATTCGAATTGTGGGGTTGTTTAGCATAGAACGAGGTTTGGCAATAACGCTGTCCGAAATATTCGACTCCTGATTCGCGAAGTCATAAATTAAATTGGAAATCAACAAAATCAATGAATATGCAAATTTTCAGAATATATATATGAAATTTGATGTATTTTACATTTTCTTTGAAATATTTTTCATTAATGATATAGGACTATTAAAGTGTAACAAAAAATGCAACAAACCCACAGGCCTTTGGCAGTAATTTTACTTGGCGGCCTTGAAAAAATTCAAAATTGACTCTTTTGGCCTAATATGGGGTGTTGATGGAACGCACCGCGAAAGAGCGGTCCATCAACGGCCCATAATTGGCAAAAATCTCATAAACCTGATGTTTGTTTTAACTTTGGAAATGTGCAATTACTGCAAAGTACCAGTAAATTGACTGTACTCTTGTTACAGTGTAATCATATATCCAATTCAATTCAAAGGAAATTCTGGATTCGATTCCAAAATCAAAAGATATTAGATTTTATTCAACTTTATTTAGTACCGGCAGATAATACGAAAAGACATATTATATATTTTACCGTGTGTTGTCCAATTAAATGAAAATCCTCTGTCTATGTACGATTCATCCGAAAAGAATTCAATAATGAGTTGGTTGGAAGCTGTTTCAAAATTCGGTGGTGCAAATGATCCGCACAATTTTTTATGAAGATACTGGTAAATTTAGATATGTGGGTAGATTTAATATAAATATCACAAGTACTTCAATGCTTTTATGTTATTGACATATACGCGTAGCAACGAGATTATTATATTTATTGGTAAAATTGACAGCATTAGTAGAATACGTAGATTGTGCGAAATTATGAGGAAACAGTACGTCTAAACTAAATAGATGCTACACTGCAAAAAAAATAAAGTGAAATGACCGTTCTTTGAAATGTTACTTGGTGATATTAAATTAAAACTATAACATTGTATTTTCTTCTCCATACTTGGCAAAATTTTTCTGCAACAAGACACTCATCAATTTTGAAAATAGACACTTAATGCACATGTCTAGTAAATTTGCTGCACTTTTATCACAGTGTACATCTATATGTAACAATCGTGTATCCGCTGAACCTTGAACCTTGAACTTTCGGACTTTTCGAACCGGTATCCAACAAAAATAAACACTAAATTTTGGTTTCATAAGGATGATTTATGTCGCATTGTGATGTCACTAGAATTGAATTCGGTGATCCGCAGCACAAATTATTCGTTATGTTAATAGGTCATACAAAATCAATCACTTTATTTTTTTAAGCTTAACCGCACATGGACCGCACTTTGACCGCTCGATCCATCGGTATCTCATGCCTAACAAAATTATTTTTACATCAATTTTTTTCTGACCAGGATATGAAAAAAAATACTCAAATATCATCTGATCCGAACAATAATTCGAAAAATCATCCGAATCAGATTCGAATTCCAAAGGATTTTGTTTTGCCTATCCTTTCCATAAAAAAATGGTTACCTTGGTTGCGCCTGTATTACTTCCATCTATCATAAGAAGGTAATCGAAAGAGCATGGAATTTTGTCGGGCGATGCAATTGATTCAATACCAAAGTCATCATCAAACCTTACGGTGATTCTCTGTAAATATCACGGTTGCAATTTAAGAGGTTGATTTGATATACACCAGTAGGTTCTTCCTTATAGTTTGTTCTAGTATAGTTTAAACGATTTTTGAAACTCGGTATATAAATAGGATATTGCTTCAACATGTTACATGCACAAAATTGCTAATATATTGCCAATTTTGCAACAAAGCATTGATTATGTCAAATTGGCATATTTCATTGTTGAATCAAGGCAGGTACTTTTCGTTGTACGAAATGAATCAAGAGTATTCAGGAATCTAAATGTAAATGAATGAATAGAAACCTTTGGCTTAGTACACTATTCGGTAATTTTGCGCTTTCAAATCTTAAATATTTTGAAGCGTTGAAATCAATAAAACAGAACTGAACCGCTACAACGAAGTGCATTTAAATGCGTATCGAAAGCAGGATAGTTTTATGTGTGATTGTGCATTTTAACTTGCAGATATCTTGTAATGCTTACCAATTCCCTTTTTAAAAATGTAATGTTAAATGTACTGTTGAAAATTTACTTACCTATTCCCTATTTAAAACTAAATGTAACCAATGCTTCCGAAATGCGAAACTTGGTTATATTTTATATTGTCTATAGGAGTACTTTTGAAACAAACAATATTAGGTTTCATAAAAGTTGGACTTTAGAAGAAGTAAGCTCAGAATCAAAACGTCAAAAGAATTAGGAATACGCTTCGAGCTAAATAGAATCTCAAAACATCCTACGCTTCGAATGCAGTGCGTTTGCATTTAGTGGCTAAAACTATCTAAAAGCAGTCGACTTGTAACCAATGCTCCGAAATGCAAACCGACGTTCATATTTCTGGTTTCATTAACTTGAAAGGTGCTATCCGCAATTGCCTCGAGCTATATCTTATCCCTTATGCTATCGCCTCAACGATAAAATTGATTGCCTTAAACCATCGCATGTATGTGTTACTTGGATATCCTTTTACCGCGTCATTGTAGCCAGGTGACGTTATTGTACCACTCGTTTTATCATTTACGACGATGGTTACTATGATATTATTAAATATTATTCTATATAATTAATATAACATTATTTTCATTCGATTGAAAATGTTGCGATTTTTAGATATATTTCGATCATTTTCAGTCATATAATGCAAAAATCGACACAGTATCGATTTTCACATCAATATTTAATCAATCTTTTTATAATTATGATTAACCTAGTTTTAATGTGCTATGAACAAATAAAATAAGCAAGGAGAAACCGCGTATTTTACATTTTTAGTGAGTGAGAGATCGCAATCCACTCTATGCTAGGCCGGAAGAGAAACTCGAGAGGACCCAACTGATGCACACTCCGAAAGCGCTCTTACCGATATGCAACGATATAACACTTGTTTGCTTCGTTTCAATCGCTCCTTACGACTGACACGCGGTAAATCCGATAGGATCACTCTGTAGATCACGTCTACCAAAAATTCACCATAGGGGTCAATAAAAATAAATATACTCACTTTCACGCTTTTCGGGAACCCCCGATTCAATAACTGAAAAATAAACATTAAGAAGATTGTTATGTAGTCTTTCTGCTCATTAACGCAT
Source organism: Styela plicata (assembly GCA_963675895.2). Lineage (NCBI taxonomy): Eukaryota > Metazoa > Chordata > Ascidiacea > Stolidobranchia > Styelidae > Styela > Styela plicata. Next base: position 8,592,463 of record OZ023151.1, on the reverse strand, counting down.
GTATATGTGAGTGGATTAGCGTCTTGTTTTGACTTGACCCATTACTACACTTAGACGACATGTTTACAATTGGCAAAACAAAATAGGATAAGTCGGATAGTGCTATTTACGACACACGGCACGCATAAATTATGTCATTTAAATGTTTAAAATGATTTGAGAGGTTTTCCAAATTTATTCATTTATCCGAGAATGATGGTGTGTTGAACTTCCCATTCACAAATTTCGTGTGTGTTTGTCCCCAGTGACTCAATGGCCAATACTTATTGATTATATAAAAATATGTTGGAAGTAGTTTATCAGGTTAAATTTTTTTATGATGTCGAAATGCATACAGTGGCAAAAGAGGCAGGCGAAAAAATTTTGTGCAAAAATGATTTGTGCGCCTCTGAGTCGCGGTCCATCTTAAGTTTATGATTGACAAGATTTACTTTGAGAATGAATCATGCTTGAGAAAATTAAAACAGAAGTAGAACTTACGATTATTTATAAACGGGAGATATGCTGAAACGTTAGTGAATGTCGACGGCATTCCGGGAGCAGTTCCGCAAAACGTTCCAAATGATGTTATACCTATGACCTCCCATCTTCCGTTGTTCAAATAAACAGTTGGTCCACCCGAATCTCCCTGTATGAGATAGCATTATAAATTCATCAAATTGAGTGAGCATTATATTCAACATATAGCATAGTTTCCCGGTTAGTTCATTGCTAACGTTGGGAATACGTTTCGATCTACGCACTTTTGATTCCCCTATGCGGAAAACTCGGGTTCGAATCCCGTGGATGATTAGTAATATTGACTGGAGAGCTTCACACCACACATTAGCTATTTCTAATATTTTGCCACTTTCACGCCCATAAGTGGTATTTGTTTAGAAATATTTCGCGTTTTCTCTCGAATTTCGCGTTGTTTTTATCCTGATTTACGATCAAAACGTGTTGAGTTTTAACCAACGTGATTTTGTCTGGGGCTCTCCATCATAGCCTCATTAGTTAGTCATCAAATTTTATTCGAATTTTGGCGCATTGTTATCAAAATTATAAATACGGCAATTGGTTTATGCCGTATTCTCAGGTTCCGTATGATTAAAATGTTATCCTATCCTGACTATAAAATAAATAAAAAAAATATAATGATGACTTCGGAGTTACATATTCCAAAGGTTGATAAGAGTTTTAACGTATCAGATTGATAATAATAATGCTTACTCATTGTACACGCGCTCACTCAAGTGTTTTCATCTTGCACATTTCCATTCTCCAACTGCATTCTCTCCCACTCTGCATGCTTATTCATTATACACACACTCACTGAAGTGTTTTCACAATGAACATTCCTATTCACAAAGTGCATATTCACGCACCATACATGGTTGCTCATTGTACACACTTTGCTTTTTTTTCACTCACTTAAATTGTACCCCTTAAAATAAACTGCGCACTCACTTATCAATCACAAGATTGCTAATGATACACGCCCATATGCATTGTAAATAAAATAAACTCACCGAACATGTGCTCACTCCTCCACTTGCAAAACCCGAACAAAAAACACCCGTAGGCAATTTTATATTGTTTTCCCTCAAGTCTTTCATACAAGATTGTTGAGGGAGAATCGGTACACGAGCTTGACGAAGCTGAGATGATGGATTGGTACTTCCTTGATAATCTAAATAAATTCGACTGAATATTTCGCAAGCGGAAGAAAAGGACATAGTTTTACGTTAAACTTTGAACCTTCTTCATTTCAGGTTTTGTTTGCAGGTAAAAAAGTTTAAAAGTACATCTTAAAAACTTGGAATATTTGAAAATCATACAGTATGTTTCGACACAGATGATTTGTATGAAGAAAAAAAATGGTTGATTTTGACTTTATTATTTTTCGTAAACTTCGTTAATCTGTTGTGCGTATGAAGCTGTGAACTTTTAATTCAATATTTGGAGTCGAATTCTAAAATTATTCGAATCTGTTACTGGGGCTGTACAAAATATTAGATTCGGTTCGCGAAATTCAAATCATAAATTATTCGATTCAATTCTTACGATTTGATATTAACAAAATGATAATTTTGAATTTTTCAGGAATGTGTGAATTTTCACGCAAATTACAAACTGAAAAAAGGATTTTTATGTTTGTATATTATATTCTGATTCGAATATTCGATTTCATTAGGGAAAATTCGATTGGATTCTAAAGCCAAAAAATATTCGATTTCGACCTTCCCCACTGGCTACAATTTTGAATTCGTTAACCAAATGGAAAACATTGACCATGTTTTGCTAATATAAGCCACTAATCACGCCATATGCTATGTGCGCTTGTGGTCCATTTTCAACAACAACAATTATTAAAGCCAATAACGAGTCATCAAACTTTTGTTTAGTGTTTATATAAATTACTTACCGAATTGACCGAACCCGGTAATCACTGCCCAATTTCCCGCATTTGGAAATGTTGTAGGGAGGCATGCAGGCTTCACGAACTTAGTTAAAGTCACAGGCGACGAAAAATGCAACATAGCGATGTCGCTTCCGTTTAAAAACCCTTCTGTAGATTGCCAACTGTAAATACAGATGTTATTAATCTTATAGTGATAATGTTGTATAGTGTGTAAAAATAATTTTTATTGGATCTGATAGCCTCGTACAGTAAAGTATAAATGTATAAAATACCCTATAGTACAGTGCAGACAGACAGAATGCTTCTGCTACTCAGACACCCGAAGAAAATAAGTTTCATCAGAATAAATTTAGCAAATGGGAAATATTCCATGGAATCTCTGTACCTAGAAGATACTGAATGGTGTCTGAATGTACCCAAACTGTATAAAATGTTTCATGACCATCAACCTGACCTGCATGAAATAGCAATGTTAATGGTTGTAAGCTTTTTGTCAAAAAAATGACATGACGTTCAGACATCCGAAGAAAACCAATATTCTGCCACCCTAGTACAGTGATCCCAAGCATATTTCTTACCGCGAACCACGTAAAAATACTCCCCCATAAAAAAATATTTTGACCTATTTTTTCAAATCTTTTTTCGCCTTTTTCGTTATTTTCAGCATTTTAACATTTTTGTAGGATAGCAAGGGATGACCACATAAAAAAAACTATTGCTGTTGTTATAGTAATGAGAATTTGACTAAAATGAAAATCATCTTACTTCCAACCACCAGGTACATATGCCTTTTTTATTGTAACGTTTTGATCAGTCTCAGGATTATATTCGTATAGTTCGTGAGACCCAAGAACTGCCAACATCTCATATCTTAAGAGAAAGCATGAAATATATGCGGTAAAGTCAAGAAATATTAGTTTAAACAATATTCGAGTTTCACATCAATTTGGAATTCGAGATTTTTTTCAATTAGATTTCAATCCAATCAAGCCCAGAATTGTAGCGATTGAAAGAAAACGACTATGATAGTGCTTATATGACCGACAACTGCACTTTTAAGTGTAATGTTTAGTGGGTGCGTGGTACATGTGATGGGGGATGATAAAACCATCTACCTGTACTCTCGTTCCCTTTATTTACAATCACGCAGCAGGATATGCGTCAGCGTCTCGTTCAACTTATTGGAGCGTGCTTTGAAACGATGTACATGGACTCAAACGAGCGAACTCGAGCTCGCACTCGAGAATTGTAACTCATGATGCCAACACCTGAACCAGTAGTCACTCTTACAAAATATTTGACAAAACATAACTAACATTGTATCTGCCTTCTGACAAATGCATAAAAAATGAAAGAGTATAAACGTGGTCTACTTCTAAACTTCAAAGGAAGAAACTTCATTATTATAAACTTAAGGAAAGAGAACTGAAAATTGAAAGAAAAAATGTAGAATATAAAAGATTTTTGAGGCAATAATATCAGGGAGTAAAGGGGTTGAGAAGATCATGGATATTTTAGAATAGAGATTACAGTGAAGAGCGCGTGAGGAAAAAATAGGAACGGCTTACTCTTTCTGGATACAATGAGCTGCTGTCAAAGCCCATTCTTCAGTTATCAGGACTCCACCACAATCAAACACCAGCTCATCTCCAAAGTAGGAATGTAAGCGAATTTGCCATGGCCAAGATCCAGGTTCTGCAACTTCTCCTCCAATTATCCTAGCATCCTGTCGAGAATAGAGTTTATTTATAAAACCACGAATTGCTTCATTCATTAAGCCTCGAAAGTGCGGACTTCATAATAGTCTTAACGTATTTTCTACGTGTCGTGAGAGGCGACTAGAAGAAAACAAAGAAGATGTAAAAGATAGTTTTCCCATCGCCCAGGGCAGATATCATTCACTTTACCATAGCTGTTCAGTTCAGTTCGGAATGTTTTCCTCCTAGAGTGCGGTTGCTGGTACATCTTCTGCTTCCGGCCTCGCTTTTCCATTTAGCATCGAGTATGTCGTTCAAAAACTCATTTATGTACCTTTTTAATGTCGTTCAAAAACTCGTTTGTGTACCTTTTTAATGTCGTTCAAAAACTCATTTATGTACCTTTTTAATGTCGTTCAAAAACTCATTTATGTACCTTTTTAATGAATGTCGTTCAAAAACTCATTTATGTACCTTTTTAATGCCGTTCAAAAACTCATTAATGTACCTTTTTAATGTCGTTCAAAAACTCGTTTGTGTACCTTTTTAATATCGTTCAAAAACTCGTTTGTGTACCTTTTTTATGTCGTTCAAAAACTCATATATGTAGCTTTTTAATGTCGTTCAAAAACTCATTTATGTAGCTTTTTATTGTCGTTCAAAAACTCGTTTGTGTACCTTTTTAATATCGTTCAAAAACTTGTTGGTATATCTTTTTTAATGTCGTTAAATAACTTGTTTGTGTACGTTTTTAAACGGAACTCATTTTTCGAAAAACACACTAAAAACGTTGTTGTACATGGGAAGTTTTGAAAAAATAGACATACGTATGTAAAATTTGCTGCAACTTCGGGAGCCCCACAGTCTAACTCACTATCCAGTTCTGTAAATAAAGTTAAATGCATTAGGGATGAGTTATGCAGTTCCGATTCTGGCAATACAGAAGCGAAGGAAAAATTCAGAACAGAAATCAAATCCATCATGAATGGAAAAATTTTTCCTAGATTGGCAACTTTGAAATACTTGTAAAATAATAACTTACCCGATCAAATTTCCAGTTGCGGATACAACGAGAGGGTGCACCCTCCTTGCCAGTCTCCTAACCACGAAAATTTTTTTTAAAAAATAATGCCAAGAATTTCCGGCCCGTTAATACATATTCATTTTAAAATAGTTCACGTTGGCGACTTTTTAATGTTCAAAATCGGTAATGCTAATAAAACTTATTAAAAACGGTTCACAGTTTAAAATTGCACAGTAAAAATGCTTAGTACAGTTACTGACTGCATTCTGCTTCGTCAGCGTTATCAGACGGACATTGAACAGTTCCATCACATTTCATTGATTCGTTGATACACGCTCCATCCCAACATCGGAATTCGTCTGAATCGCAACGCCCTGTAAACAACGGATAACTGTCTAAACGACCCCATCAGTAAAATTTTGGTTCTGCTCAACTATCTATTGTTGAGCATGAACCACCAAAGCGCCGCCAAGGTGCGTCCATCTGTGGCTCATGCTCAAAAATTTACCATTCGGGCGTTCAGGTAATTTTAAGGTCCCTACTAAAAAAAATTTTCTCTCACTGTGATACGCGTAGTATTGGAAATTCCTTGGGACTTATCCTTTTGTCCGATGCATTATTGTAGTTCCTCGTATCCTACCTGGCATTATACAATGCTTCAAAACCCTACATTCGGAACAAAAGCGTAATCACTGTTTGAGAATGTGGCAGATGGGATTAGGAGCGTTCTATAATATGGGTGAAAGAACCGGAAAGGGTGCTATGTCCCTTCCTCCCAGTCAAAGATTTGAGAGGGTTGAACTCTAAAGTTTTAGCGTTTTTTACATACACAAAAATATCCTCCAATGTTAGGGCGTTTTCGACGCAGAGTTACATTTGTCATACTTATATGTTGTATTTTATCCCAATATGGTGAACAGTAGACCAAAGACGCGCATATTAGAATAGGAACATAATGCATTCATTTTTGATGCCCTGACCAAAGTTTGGCATTTTCACATATATATCATTACCTTCTGCCGTCCAGTTTAGAGAAAATCCAATGAATTTTTCAAAGCCTTGTCCATCCGATGTAACAAATCGTACAGTAATGGTATTTGTTGTTGAGAGAAATCCTTTCGGGGCATATGGACCGCAAAATGCTTGCTGATACTGAACAATAGACTTGATGTGTTTTTCACATTTTTTAGAACAATAATATATTATGTTTATGAAAAAAGAGGTTTATTTATGTATATATAATTTATGAATAGAAGTGGTAGGCAAAATGTCTATGCCTATTATTCAAATAAATCGTGTATCGTTTTGAGAAACCAAAACTTTATCAATGAAAGGAATTTTCACTTTTCAACGACAAAAAGCCGTGCCAATTTGACCACAATCGATTGCATTTTGACCTTTGAAAATGAAATTTGTGGAGTGTGAATTTAAAATATATCGATTCAAGTCTGTTCGTGCTGATATTAGTAAAAGTACAAATAGGATTTTTAATATTTTATGGGATTGGAGAGATTCGATTCGAAAAAATTATTCGCATCATATTCGAATTTCAAAATGATTCGGGTTTTGCACAAGTAAGTTTTTATCAAGTTGTTTTGCATTTCCAGGTGATGTGTGAATTTACCACTGCTTTCAAATATCCTCGTGTAAACTAAAACTAAAATAACTGCAACCAAAAGCAAACCTGGGTTGAATCTATAGATGGTCCATCAAATATTTCAAGATAGTCATCCCATTTACACGATCCTCCAGTTGTCTTAATGTTAAAATTCAAATCAAATGTGACTGCAATGAGCTGAATGAAATATATTAAACTAGTCAAATATACTGGACTTGAATCGAACTTTTCATATTCTATGAAAAAGTATAGAGCAGTGGCGTAACCGATAAGATCTTATGTAAGGTCTTATGAAGCGGTTTGTAGCTTGGAGAATGCCATAATGCCTGGATAACGGGGGTGCACGTCTTGTTTGATATCATCTGAAAAGTTGAGGGTCTGAATCGTCACATTAATAAATAACAATATACACTCTCCATATTTCATGAGAAATATAGAAAGGATGACGAAATTGTTGAGATGTTGTTCGTAACTTGGATATTTGCATTGTGGGAATGTCTTGGAATCTTGATAACATTAGAAATGGGCAGCATGGTCGTATTTATGACTAATTATAAGATGACCACCTAAACTGATCAAAGGACTTTACTCGATTTCTCAAATGGTTTTTTAAGAGAGTAAATTGGAATAACTTACAAAACTAAGTATACTCACCATAACTTCTGGTACCACGACAAACCACGTACAGTCCAAATTACTTCCATACGAGAGAGGATACATTGGCGAACTTATTGTACCGAATGTTCCCTCCAATTTGTTAGTTTCGTTACATGTTGGGATATCTAAATATTTATTTTGTCGGATTTGTAATTAAAACTTTTCACATTTATGGTGCTCAGAAATATCAATATACGTTTAAAGTTAAGACATGCTGAACACTCAAAATCTATCTATCCTGGCTACTGTTTTGTCGGGCATTTTGGCATTTTCTACTATAGTAATTGTCAGCTGCGTGGCGATATAATTTGTGTATATTTATTTTCATTATGGCAATTTATGACACTAAATATAATATTTTCAACCTTTTTGTTTCTTTCCCAACCATACGGATGAGTGTGTGTGGAGGGGAGTGAGGGTGAGTAAATATTTCCTGAGGAGGTGGCCAAACACGTGCAAACTTGTGTTCTGCCATTATTTTTCAATATTCAATTATATACGCTTTTAAGCTTGAGTTTAGATTTTGTTTGCTCATCAAACTAACTCGCTACAAATTTAGGCACAGCAACTTTGGTGCCCCAAAAAATAACTAAATGTATTAATGAATAAGATAGTTTATACAAATCGCAACCAACCAATTGCAGTGTAGTTGAATGAAAAGCCACGTCCGACATTGCTGATATCTGATCTGAAAGTCACATATATTATGCTCGATTGTATTAATTCTCTTCCGGGATTGGTAGAACCGCAGAAAACTAGTTTAAAATCCTAAAAACAAACCGAACAAAAGTCAACTTTAGATTTGCTGAGCGTGTGAAGTGTAGGATTGGTGCAATTGTGGCCTGAAGATGAGACATACTTCACTGTGCATGTGCAATATAAAAATATTGCTAATGTTTTTTGAAGTACGGTACGGGGGGTGTTTAAAATCACCACAAATATAATACCAAATAACAAAAAATTATGTAATGAAGTATATTTCGTTTTGGCGGCTATAGCAGATATTATATTGCACATTTTTTGGGGATACTGCCGCTGTTAATGTTTTTTACTGAATGACGATGTAACGGAATTTGCCCTAAACAGGGCCCGAAGCAGCAGGTAGCCTGTGTAATGCAGAACGTATATTGATAAATGATTTAATAGGACTTGCATGTAAATGATCTGAATATATCTTGTTGGAGTTTTGGTAGTTCACGAAGCGGATTTGTTGATACTGTTATGAGTCTCTATTCATGAATAAATTAAAGAAGCAGATCCAATGAATAAACTTTGAAGTATTCAGAAGCTTCGTGATAATTACCAACAAACATTAAAGCCCAAAGGAACTAATGATTCCCAATATCATGAAGAAGAGTCGCTTTGCAAGAATCAAATTCTAAGATCATCTAATATTAGTTTACTTATTGACTTATATTTTCTTATTTGCCAATAATACTTATATTAGTTGACTTTAACTTTTTTAACAAGAGTCACTGATGGATCGCGCCGGCGCTGTACAAATGTGAATCGTGATCAAAAAAAGGAAATCAAGTCGATTGCATCAGTAAATCGCAAAAAAAAATTGAACAGTAGATTGCCTAAATGTGGCGATTCGAAAACAAATAAATAAATTAAAAGTGTATGAGAAATTAAGTTCTGTTCTTACCCTTTTATTCGGAGGTGAGTCTCCTTCCGATATTGTCAGAGAATCATAAGGACATGTCGTACCGTTGGATAATTCAAGATCAAACACTTCAGCAAAGTCAATGAGAATGATCTAAAAAATTAAAAAGTAACGTAATAAAATAGTACTATTAGCCACTATCGTTGCCAAAATTCCTAGAAAACTGATCAAGTTGTCATGTATCAATCTATCGTATGTTGTCAGCGATGGCGATATTAAAATGACATTACGTCTGAAACATAAGAACTAATGAATGACGTGGATTTGAGCCCCTGCGAAGTATAACTGGATTCGATAAACGAAAAAGACTTCATGTAACAATACATGCGAAAAGGGCGGTCAATATATTTCACATGCTTTGGACAATGCTCGAAAACCTTACCGGTTACTCATTAGCACTACATTGGAGGAGACACGACAAACGAACGACAAATCTCGTAAATAAATAATACTGTGAACATAGTTAACTGTATACTGTGAAATAAAATTTCATAATAATTAGGGATTTTTTTGGCATTTTCTAATGCGTTTCTCCAACTTAACACGTATGAAAAAATATTGCAAAAGAATATATCCTTTTCCATTAGAAAAAATTGTTAAAAGTACATTGTCAAAATTGTAATTATCATATTGAGTTGCTTGATTTTCACGTAATTGATGCTGAAACAAAACCTCATAAAATTATATTGTTATTCATTGATCATACACCACGAAAAAAGCCTTGAGTTTGGGAGTATAACACAAAAATTACCTTTCCAAATGATACTTGTACAATCCATGTTATATCAACCAGGGTGTGGTAATTTGTCAACGGATAATCAGGCGAAGAAATAATTCCTTCATTTTGCTCCAAATTAAATACGGCCTCGGTGACAATGGCCTTGTCTAAAAAAAACAGATTTGACAAAAAATATATATATATTGTGAAAATCGAATGCTAATGTAATAATTATAATAGATTGTGTTACAACAAATTGTTCCACACTTAGATTACTTACAGTAATTTTATATTTCAAAACTTCGAAATCGCTACAGTGCTCATTGTGAATGTGTGATATTTGGGGCGTTTGACTTGCCTTAAAGACGCTACCCTGTCAGAAATGTTTCCATTAAGCGTAATTTATTAAATATGAGCTACTGATGGATCGTATCGCTTAGACACGGTCCATCTGTGGTTCATGTTTGATTAAAAAAGTTACTGATTGGTTATCCAAGATTGACTAGTTTTTGACAGTCATATTTTTTATGTTCCAATACATTTCACCAACAATGTAGGGCCTACATATCTATTTATATCATACCTTGAATGACGTGACCACAGTTTTCTATTGGAACAACTAGGGCAACCCCCGATACGTCTGGAACAACTAGGCCACACCCTCGATAAGTCTGATATTTCTGTTTCGTTTGTTTACCGTGTGTTTTTATGTATTTATTTACAAAACCAGCCTCTTTTGTCTAGCGTTAAATATACGCAGTGAACTGTTAATATCCAAAATTAAATAATACAAAGAACATTGAAATTCAGCTTATTTTGTATAGTTATGATTAATTATGTTGTGTTTAATATATTTTGTAGACAGTGGCGTACATTTGAGAGAAATTTGCGATCAAATTTTGACGTTATTTTTCAACAACTAGCGCTTTTACGGAACATCGGGAAGAAATAGCCTTAAAATCGCGCGGCGCCGCAAACATTTTTTGAAAAATAGATTTTTTGAGTCTCAAATTAGATGAATAGGTGTAATAACTTCAGCTCGCAGCTTCACAGCGGTTTAATTCTTCTTGCCGATGCGTTGTGCCGTGTTTTTGCAATAGGAATAATGGTCACATGCTTGTGAGTGCAAATCTGCGCAACGAATCGAGCTAACCTCTCATCTGCTTTACGAAACATAAAGAAAACTGCAAGCGCAGTAGTGCACTGTTGCGCTAGCGTATATAACGCTAGGTCAAAATGAAACAAACCTCAAAGCGCAGCCTACGAAAGCGTGCATTACGTCGTTACGACGGAATAGGCGTTGAACTATCCTATTTTTCAGATGCGGTATATTGCGTTCATTCGAAGTTTTAGCAAATACAAGGCGACAAATTTTACGATAACACGACGACCCCCCCTTGTGACTCATTCTTAACAAAAAAAATTTGGTAAAACGACAATTGATTTAAAAAGAAATACAGACCAGCTCTGTAAGTTTATGCTTCCACTGTTTATGTTTTATAAGCAGGAACAAAAAAATTCTAGTACGCCGATAACCTCTCAGAAATTGTAGCAAGACAAGCTTTATCAATGGGTCACTGATGAATTGTCATCAGTGGCATATGCTTGGAAAAATAAAATCCATGGTGGGTTAACGCAATGTCACGTCTCAATGGCAAAACCAAATTACCAGGACAAAAATAAATGCCGATAATTCACGTATGCAGCTGCTGATTCCTAGAACAATAAACGCTTGATAAATTTTGGAACGAAATTTTTATTTTAGTTTTTCTCGAAATCCAGGTAGCCTAGGCTGGAGGGAACGCCGCAAACTAACGGCCACCTAATGGCAAATAGCTACTTCAAATTTTAGTACGGGAAACTGCATTACAAGTGGAAAATTTCGAAAGCAAACCTGAACCACCTCTATATTGTAGTGCACTATAATAAAATGTTATGGGCGATGACAAAATTATGTGGCACTTCTTTGTTTTCTTTTAGTGCCACGGAATACATTAGAATATGTCTATACTCCGCACCTACGATATATACTGATTTTTAATAGACAGATTCCAAGTGTTGCTTGACACTTACACAAAAATTTTATTTCAGTAGCGTTTGAACCAAAGTTAGACTTTTTCAGACAAGTCTTACATTTACGAAACATGGGTCACAGATAAAGCGTGCTTCTTCAGCGTGTTCCATCAATTGTCCAGTGACTCTCAAATCATATTTAATATTATACTCATAAGCACCCGTGTAAGTATATTATCACTCCTAATATAAAATCTTTATTTTGAATGAAATGGAATGAATTTACAAATAATAGTTATTCAAATACATTTTTTTTGTTTGAAAAAAACTAATAAAACGTAACATATAATTTTTTTGCTAGAATTCTGTACATGTTAGGGCATTCCTCCAGTTATCGATCTAGTAAAAATTACTTCTGCACACAATCGTGGATTCAGAAATGCAGAAAAAATTTTTTGTGTTGTAAGAGGCAACTGGAAGGAAACAAAGAAGTGGTATTTGGTTGGACTATCGTCCATGGCAGATATCACTCACTGCAGTTTAATACATTTGTTCAGTCCTGGATGTTTTATATTCTGTAGGGGGCACTTGCATTCAGTTCATTTTGTACTAGCTCTTTTCAACTCGAGTAGTCGATAGTTGGTTCATTTCAGTCGGAGCTTACTATCTTACTTAAAGCGGATTTTAATACAATAAAACTATACAAATATGGTTTGTTAAGTCACCGAGGCGCGATTCGTCAATGAACCATGCTAGACAAAACAAAATTACTGCAAAATATATGGAGATTCTTTGCCAAAAAATCCGATCGTTTTTATACAACCTTGATAAAAAAGATATAAAAAACAGAACAATTTCTTACCTACGGATGTAAAATTCATGGAAAAACCGCGTTTGGTAACTGAAGCGTCAGACAAAAATGTTAAAGTTAGGGAATTACTGTCAGAGACATAACTAGGATGAGGCTCCGTGCCACAGAAGATCTGAAAAAAATATATATATCTGATAAATATAAGAATAAATATTAATTGCGACATTATTATCATTTATATTATTATTTATCTAGTATATCCAGTTTACCGAGTTTTTTTTAAAGTACTTTTACCTAATTTCACAGATTTACACAGTTCAACTTACCGATTTTTCTGTTTCAAGTTTTACCAAGTTAATTTACTAGGTACCTGGTTCAAAAAGTCGGTACATAGTTTGGAAGACTATTTAAATCATATATTCAATATTTAGAAATAAATCTTTAGTTACTAATCCCATCAATGAGATTACTGTCTTGTCGTGAAGGATGGGCTTGTGTTACTGGTGGAGGATATTTTCTCCTGTCAGGGGCACCTTATCTGGAAGTTCTACAGGTGGAGTGTACTAAATGTAATCCTAATCTAAGAAATGGTAGAGAGTTTACACTCTCGCCCAGGGTAGATACCACTCATAGGAGTAACTTCGCTTCTTGTTTCTAGAGCAATTTCTAAACTTAATTCTAATGATCCCTCTAGTCCCGACATCATTCCCTCGGTAATTTTAAATTTCTCCAGAAAAATATCTCCTATTTTGGCAAAATTATTCAGTATGTACCTGAAAGAATGCACTTTTCTTGCTACCTCGAAATGTTCGATGATTGTACCAGCTTTTGAAAACTAACAAAGTGATTTACAAGATCGGTCCCAAACTTTCTTCTGCAAATCTTGACGCATCGTCGTAACGTTGCGCACTTTGTTGATTTTATCGATATTATAACGGCCGCCTTTGTTCCTAAAATCTTTTTGCTATCGTTCCTCGGAACAAAATTTTTAACCCGTCAACTCGATAAGCTACTCCCATTTACTATGGAATTTCCATAGTGTCACAGAAAATTTTATGCAAGTAGTTTTTTTCCACGAATTTCTTTGATTTGGAATTTATAGCCTTCACACTACTTTCCTGATCGTGTGGATTTGCAAGTTTTCAAAACTCGAGTCAATAAGTAACTTTGCGGAATAAAGGTTCTTCATCCTTCGTTTCTGCCGTCATGTAGCTTTTTACACAACAGCGGTTTTGGATGACTCTGGTTATTGAAAGTCTCTTAAAGCCTTGCTCTGAGCGTAATAAAAACTATTTCGTTCACAAGCTGCTACAACTCACCGTACTATTTGGGGTGACTTCCGAAAACTCTATATAATCAAAACAAAACATAAAATCCTCTTCAACATCGAATAATTCTTCAAACTTGACAGCAATTCGCTAAAGAAAAATATATATAATTTTCATTTGTAAGCTAGTATCGGCAATCATTGTTTAACATATCGAGGAAGTGCGTGTTTGACCTAGTATGTGTTTGATTTCAAATAGACCGAGGTATTGTCCCATGTTTTTTCAGGTGCTAAATTGTGAGAAGTAAAACTAGATAATATTAATTCAGCAAGCTCCTTTGTACTGTAATATCACAAAATTATTTCCGGAATAAACATTTAATTTGTAAAGCATAAGTCACAGATGGACCGCACCCCAGCGAAGTTATTCGAATCAGTTATGAATTTATCTTGGTAACAAGAATTTATAAAAGGAAGTGGCATTTGGCATATTCTAATGACAAAATTAAATTGCATGTAAGTTTTTTCATATCACCATTAGTGAATTCGTAATTATAGATTTTTTTTTATTTTGATAAAAAGGGATAACAAGATTTGTAATGGTAGTTGGGTGATATCACGTGTGCATAGATACTGATTTGAGCCAATTGAAAAAAAATAATAATAGAATCAAATTCGATTTCTAAATCTTTCAGTGGGACAATCCATCATCCGCTCATAATGGATGATGCCTTTAAAGGCCCACTTAAAGCTACTATTGAAGCTGCTACAGTATAAAATGAACATAGTTTACAAAGGTTAAAATCACAACTCCGCTGAAGCAGCATGAATGAATGAAGCACTGTAGAAAAAGTGCAGTAACATTACTGCTCTTTGATAGTAATTGTACGCGATGATGTAGAAATAAACCCATAGAATCATTTTTTTGTCCAAGTGTGGGCTGTCGATGGAAAGCATCTCCTAGTTGCATTCATCAACAGTTCGTACTTTTATACATACAATATACAATGATTTCATCAACAAGGTGGTTTTGCATTTTGGATATGTACAATTATTGGAAATGAACAGTAAATGCACTGCACATTTGTCACAGTGTAGTTAAAACTTGCCATGTCACTAGGGACATCTATTCTCCAAATGCAATGAAGATGGTTTTCGTATTCGTTTGGATAGTTTGGCGACCTGATTATTCCTTGCATATCAGAAATGTCAACTCCAAAACCATCACATGCGGAAGCTGCGTCTAAATATATAATATATATATTGGTAAGGTAATAAGAATTACTAATAGTAAACCAATTGAAAAATCACCTTTAAGTAAATCTCGAGAAACAATACATAGCTCATCGTTTTATTTGCCGGAAAAAAAAACTCGTCACCAAAATACCATTCGTAATTTAATATATCGCATACACAATTATAACATTTTCGTGCTTTTAAATAATTTAATCTAACAAATAGCAAAGATATATAGGCAGTTGATAGTTATTTTTAACAATGTAAAAATCAGAAATACATTGCAGAGCAATAAAATCTTGTATTAAGTATAAGAATTCAATTTGCATAAAATAGTAACACGCGCATGTCCACCCGAATCCAACCACATAGTTGATTCATGAGCATTCACAGGCGAATCTCATGCTTAATCTGAAAAATTATGTATGCATGCGCAAGCCGTGTCGACAAACCGTTCCATCTGTGGTTGCTTGATGATTGACTTAGTACATGGGTCACGCAAGAACGCACCTGAACACTCGAACTAATGAAGACAGTCATGAAGTCATTCCCCAAACAGATTTTGTTACACATGAAATTAACACCGTCCATGCATCAGACAAACCCACATTTTGATTATAAGGGACGAAATCATTGTATATCAGATATTGTATTCATTGTATACGATTATAAATACATGAAATTTGCATTGCACTTTAGGTTTTATAAAAAGATTACTCACCAATAATCACTTGCTCAAATGATGAGGTTGGTAATGACAGAACAACCACGCATAGCAGTGGTATCCAGAGTTGTTTTACCATATTGGTGAAATTCAAAATATTCTAAAAATATTGTAAATGATGTTTTCCGTTTAGAGTGCAGTTGCTGGTACTACATCTTTTAGTAAGTCTTTGCTATTGAGTGGTCGTTAGTTGCTTTCCTTTAGGAGGTGCCTCCGGCCTTGCTTAGAGTGAATTTCAATAAAAAATAAAAATAAAAAATTATCATTGTTTTATAATATAAATGGTTAAAAATTGAATAGTCGTAAAAGTATGATTTGTATTCAACCAAAACAAACCACAACAAAACATCTCACCACACTCTTCGTTCTCGATTTGGCCACAATACACTTTTCGATATTTGTGTTTTCAACACTAATTATTTACATTCCGGCATCTTTTGGACGCAGAATTGGAAAGCGCGTTTTTCTATCTATTGTATACAGTTCCGATTCTCGACTATTTGAATTTGGATAATAAATGTGGACAAACGAGTAGATGGACAATTTGCTGGCAAAGGGCAGTTCGTGTCACCCCTGGCTACGCCTTTTTTATTGAAACTAACTCAAAGCAAGGTCGGAAGAAAGCAGGACAAACAAGGAACATACTAGCTGCCGCTGCAGTAGAAAAGAGCTACTACAAAATGCAGTGCCATCAACTGCACTATAAATAACATCTGCCTGGTATGATGGTAAAACCATCAACCACTCCATTGGTTCTATTGGTCGCCTCTTACGACTTGCAGGAAATACGATGGTGCTATTCAAAAGCACTTGCCGACAGAGCTTCCTTCACAACCTGAACATTAACTACTACGTTCTTTCTAACGACTATAATGGCTCAAAACGTTCTGGTCCAGCTTTTCAGAATGATTTACTTCAATGACTGAATATGTCACAATTAGTGCAATGTGTGTTTAGATTCACTAATGATTCTGACACAAGCATAACCCTCAAAATAAAAATGATTCATGACTAACCGTAGCAACATTTTTGGCAAAACATGTTTTATCAAACACGCTCTACAAAATTATATTGATTCGGAATTCAAATATTATTCACTACCTTCTTTCATTCAAATATTTATTTTTTTACATCGAATATCGAGGTTCATGTGTATTGGAAAAGACATCTTAATAACTCGACTCCAGTCTAATCTCCTTTATTTAAATGATTCCAAAACTTTTCCACCAATGACAAAAATGTTCTTTTTCGGAATTTATCTACAGAATATCCTACAAATACATCAATACCAGAACGCTCTGGTAAAACGTAATAATAAGTAAAATGAATTGCAAACTAACAATTTGAAATTGTCCCATAATTACATCCACAAAAGGAGTAGATAAATCACCTGTCTACTATTCTATGCACGACTAAAGAATAAAAAAGGATACTTAAACACAAGCAGTCAAGTGTCACGAGATGCTTTTTTTTACGGTGATCCTGCTGTAAAATGTGTAAAAAATTGGAAAAATTTACTGAGTTTTCATTTTTTAATGGGCATTATCGAGTGTGATTTATGTTCGATTTTTGTTCAGATTACCGCGTTTCATTATAAGATCTTACAGTTTAGGCATAGTTCAGTGATTGGAAAACTTTAAAATGTTTAAAGCGAAGAATGTAAAATTTTAGTTAAATGAAAATCGAGAAAACCAGTGTACTGCCTCTTTTTTCCACTAACAAGTGCAATCTATGTTTAAAACTTCATTTTTTTAAGTATGGCCGATCGATTGGACCACAGCATATGTTCCGTCTGCTGCATGTTATGCTTGGCTCAAAGTAAATTAAATTGATTGCTGGATTAGATGAAGCGTGTACATCTGAAGTCACGATGAATCCAATACTTGGGATTCGTTACGCTCTATGACTTCATTATTTCGTAACACCAAGTTAACTGGGGTTCACGTACGTATACATATTTCAAAGAGACACTACCCAAATTCCCTACTTTAAAATTTTTTTTTATTGGGAAATTAAAATTGATAACTGAAAAAATCCCTTCGTTTGGGCGAAAAACTACTGAAAATTATATGAGACTAGAGTCATTTTTACAACTGAGAATATTTGCTATGAAAAAAATCAAAATTCTAGAACGAGGAATATATAACTGTGGTATTTCTGAGTGACTGTATATAGGTATATACAGAAAATAGTTGAATTTTTGGTAGCATTTCGTAGAAAGAAACATCAACACAGCTCAAGAGTTTAGAATACGCTTCGAGCTCCGCATCTCAAACGTCCTGGGTTAGAATCTCGTGTAGGATGAATATATGCAAGAGGGATTGTTGGAAATCATTCTGTTAATCGATGGTAATGACTACTTTCAACAATCTTGCTCATGTACAAGAAGAATCTGTTAATGATGCTTAAACAAGAACCTCATTTCCGACTTGGGACTGGTGTCTTCATATCCTATATTATAAAAAATCTAATTTATATTAGCAGATCCATATAGTCGGTCACGGTCATATAGTGAACAAAGATTAAAATCTGAATTGACATATTTAAAAAAATTTCTAGTAATTACTAATCTTTGCTACATAACATTAGTAAACCACGTATTTTCTCTTTACTAAACACGACTGATTCATATGGGGCTGGGGGCTGTAGAGTGAGGGGGTTAATCGAACCCAGCCAGGATATTTTAGATTTTCATATTTTATCAAGTATGAGCCACTAATGTATCGTGCCGTAGAGGCATATGTGACCTATTATTAACCGACTAAAATTTCTGACTGGAGTCTATGCAGGGCTTTCCAAAATATGCCATTCAAATCAAGATTCATCCGATTCGTTTTTTCCAGTCCTTTTAAATTGTTCATTTTTTGTTTGCTTATTATAAGACAAAAGTTGGAATAACCGATTCGGTTCGCAAAAATTATTTGATAGGGATCTGAAATAAAGATACGTCCGATTTTGGCCATCCCTGAAATAGCACAAAAATAAAGGCCATTCCAAAACTTGCCACAAAAAGGAGGATGTATATGGATAAAAATTATATCCTATCCTCCTACGTGTTTATCGTTGCGGTATGCCCTGCTTAGAACGACTTTCAATAATGCATTTCATATAGGAAAGTATTTATAGTGATTGGGAAAGTAGCCAACTAACTTGTTGCTAACCTATGTTTTTAAAATATATGTAATATATATGATTAATCCATTTGATTTATTTGATTTCTTATATAGTCGTGACAAGACAAAAAACTCCTCCTTCAATCTTTGGATAAATCATTTTCTGAAAGTTTGCTTTAAACAAAATAAACACTACCAATAAGGTCAGGCTTCAACGCAGAGTGACATATGAAAAATTTAACAAAGAAATCTTGTTATTCAAAAGATATAGTTGAATTAGTTTAAAAGCTAATGTGCACAGTGACAATATTGTAGTAAATTGACCGGTCATTTGCAGTAATTGCATATTTCCTCACGTTGGCGGTATGTTCCATCAACATCACAGAATTGACCAGTCGATTTTTGAGTTTTATTTTAAAATCACCAAATGGAATTACTGTGAAAGAACGGTGATTTTGGTGCACTTTTGTTACAGTGTGTGTACATTTTAGTAGTACGAATTTTTAGTAGACGAAACTTCGGATATTTATCTTTTATTTTTGTGGGAATGTGTGTCCATTCACCGTAGCAAATTGTTAATTCAATGTAATGTGCACCGTAGACAACGTGACAAGACTCGGTACTTTACCGAAAACCAAACTTGACAAACATACAAACGGAAGAACCGCACGGAAGAACATAGCAAATTGACACCAGCCCAGGTCAGTGGCCAGTCGGTTAAGAACGATCGTATTGTTTGAACGGCAAGTAGTCCAATTGTTGACCTTTCACCACAGTGCGTGCTCTTCCGCAAGGGAACAGATGCACAGCCACTACAAAAGTCTGTTCCTAACGGTTGTTGGCCCTCTAGTTTGTTCACATACAGGCCATAGCAATAACCCTAAACAACTGACTACATAATCACAATACAGAAATATATTACTATGATAAAAAAAAACTATTAAAAGCAAAATATGGATGATTTGTAAAAGTAGAACTTAAAATATAATTTTCTTCAAAATACCATAAGTTTTATAGTTTTTCATTCCTTCGCGAACATTACCTCTTTGAATTTAGCGGTTGAGCGGAATTTAATCTCTGCCTTCGCATTTCTTACAAACGATAGATGAAATCAAGCGTTAAGGTAATCCTATGCTTTTCTTGAGGTATTTTCTTCTTAAGCTTGTTCTGGTTTTGCCTTGTGCAAATCAAAAAATTATTTCCTTTTGTCAAGCCTTACTCAACAAAAATGCTTCGACACATTTTTGTTTCCGATTTGGGGTTACTTCCTAATTCGACTTGAGAGAAATCATTTTACTTTTGTCGGGTAATATTTTTACTCTCCTACATAAAAGAGATTATAACTTATATAACTTCAACACTTTTAACTATTGACCCATAAATATGGAAAACAGCAAATTATTTTTTTTAAGTTAAATTCAATATTCTAATTTTATATAAAATAAACTCCAAATATTATTCCATTCTTTTTTTTATGTAGGACTCATCCTGTGTCATATTTAGTTTCAAATTATTTCTTGTGAGGACCTGTCCCTGAAGTTGTAGAGTTATTAATTTTCGAAATTATTTTTCTTTTATGAAAACAGCCTATACTGTAATAGAAGTTTCGTGTACAACACTTCCACTAAATTGAGGTAACTTTAATTAGGATTTTTATTTCGCCAAAAATGAGTCACAGATAGGCTTGCGTGAGACGCGACCATCTATGATGCATACTTGACAAAGTCTGATTTTTTAATCATTTATTTTTCTATTATGCGTTTGAGTATGAACTGTATATACGAAAAAAATTAAAATGAATTGGATTTTTATATTAGAATGCAAGCGTAAGGCAATCAAAATACTCCCTGGTAGATAAATTGCAAATGAAAACTAAAATTCATACAAAATTATCGATTCAATCAATTAAAAAAAACTGTAAGAGTAAGATTCGAATTCCTATATGATTAGCACTTGATCATACAAACTGTCAGTAAAATGCACTTGAATACAGGAAGTACGTACCAATTGTATAATGTGAAATGATCGAGTAATTTTATTTTTTCTTCTGAAGTCTGAGCAAAGTGATATTGAATGAACAGAGGTACACCGGCATCCATAGTAAAGGTAAGGATTGCCTCGATTCCGCCAAGCGTACTTCACTGTCAGTTATTACACAGCAATATTTGATCATATCCATCGGAACGTATTTTCAAAACACGGGCAAAGCTAGAATAATTCATAATGCGAATATAAATCAGTAGTCCCATAAATACCTAGAGAAGATTCGCAGAATAGCATACACTAACAAAGACCAATATAACAAAATAATCCTTGAAACCTCAAAGCTTCCTGAAATTTCAAGAAGCGTGTTCCACCAATGACTCATGTTTGATAAAATATAATTGGTGCAATATTCTTCCGGCAGAGAACTTATTGTGGTCCTATAGATTTACCAATGGAATAAAATTATTAATGTAAATTGTAGAAGCATTTTACTATAAAATGCTTTATACCACAAATCTGCATGGCTACATCCAATACATATTTTCAATATACCTATAACAGCTTGCCAAACATTTAGGAAATTCGAATATAGAAACTATGACCCTGGAAACTTAGCGTCAAAAGCAGACCCAGCACTGGGGTGCGCACGAATATTCATTTATGTCTTCAGCAAAGTCAAAATCTCTGTAAAGATATACGGGCTTTAGAATAGTATATCCTGCGTCTCGTGAGCGGCGACTAAAAGGAGGCAAATTGCTGGTACAAGATCTTTTAGTAGCTCTTTGCTATTGAGTGGCCATTGGTTGGTATCCTTTGGGAACTGCTTCCGGTCTTGCTTAGAGTGAATTTCAATAAAAAAGGATGGTTTTTGATGGTGTTTGTAATATAAAATTGATAACAACAGAATATCAAACAAAAACACTGCCCATATGTGTCGTGTACAGGAGACATTTTATCTAAGAGAAGTCAAATCCTTGCAAAGATGTGGTATTTTATCTCTAAAAATATTTTACAAAACAAAAGGTTGATTGGGCTATATATCATAAAATGATGCTTCAATTGTTCTACACCAACTGGAGCATTTATTGGGAGAGATTAAACCCAATTTGCACCTTTTACCGACAGAGCTCTCTTCACTGTATTTCTGACTGCCAACTTATGAAAAAAATAAAATAAATGATCGCAAAACTTGTTCATTGTAGACATTTCCTTATTGTTCAGAAAACGTAGGGAAGTCTGGTTTGATAGTAAAAGCCCAGTAAAATTACTCACCTCGTTAGTTTGATTGATAAAAATACGATCCTTAATTTTAAGGAAGAAAATTCGCACAAAAACTCACAATCAGTCGGAAAACAAAATATCTGACGTTAAATGCTCTCATTGCATTCACTCTAAGCAAGGTCAGAAAGTCGCCCGAAAGGAACGAAACTAACTAATGGAGACGTACAAGACAGAGAGGTACTACAATTTCTTGGGTATTCAGAACGAGTCCGCAAAATGTTATAGTTGCTGTAGTTACATATAATCTATGTGCCTCGTTTATATAGAGGATAAATGACTTCCAGTCAATCAAAATCAAAAAATTTTGACAAAATTTTGTTAAATATGTGCTACTGATGGATCGCGTCGATGTCCATGCTTGACCGAATACTATTTTTGATTGGGCAAAGTTGTGTACGCTGCTAATCCGAGCACATCAATATCATTCGGCATGATGATATGAATTTCGACAAGACATACCTTTGATAATATGATTGCAGTTTTTTCAAGACATACCTCTTGCTGGAGGATACAAACTTATCTTATGAAATAGCCGAAGAAAAACGAGATGATGTCGCCCTTGACCTAGTCAGCTTCATTTATGCAAGTTAATACACAAAAAAAACATTTATAGTTAAAAATTTCATTTATATATTAAGCATCAAAATAAAATTAAAATGACGAGCAATGAACATTTAAAAGTATTAAAAAGAACTGTGTTAGTTAAAATACAAAAAATATAAGTGCGTTAGTCGGATGGGGCTGGACAGTTTAATTCGATGGTTCAAATCAATTCGAAACGGCAATTATTCGAACGAAGTGAATCGGTCATAAAAACTTGGGAATTACTTGGAAATTCCCGTCTCAAGATCATAATATAATCAAACAATTTATAATTTTGGTTCAATTTATATCTTTCTTTAGAAAATATGTGTGTATCAAATTTAAATCGCCTGTTTGTTTATATGATTGATAGAGAATGAGTAGTCACCGATTTGTTTATTTTAATAACTCGATCAGAAAAAAAATTTCAAAGCATCTTACATTAAGTATGAGTCACTGATGGATCGCGTCGTACGCAAAGGAAAGCCCCAAGACCCCCACAGCCCCCCAATCACTAATCTGACAGTGAATGGAAAGGAACAGCAAATGATCTTTTACAGATTCCCCAAAATTTATAATTACAATAATATCGAAATTTTTGCCCGGAAGTCGACAAAAAATATCAGGATTATCGTAATACTCGTCAATTTATTTTTCAGACGTCCCAGCTAAATATTATAAGAAGTTTCTGGCAATTTATCCGAAATAAAAACAATAATATTAAGCTTATATATTTCCAGCTGGAAATTGGCATCATGGTGACATAAAAAATAGTACATTTTATATATGGTATTTGGTGGTAACAAATTGGGATCAGAATGCCGGATCGGCTTCAATTCTATATTTATCAGTGACTATCGAAAACGATAAGAAGTGAAATTTCGTAAAGACGAAATTTTTTAAAAATGTTGAGGAATAAACATGTTGGGTGTGGATTGAAATGGGGATATTGCATAAACTGATCCTTAATAAAATTTTGAAATTTGAACAAGATTCCTCGATACATTATAAGAAAACAGATACAAGAAAAACATAAAAAGATCAAAAACAATTTCATTATTCATTTCATTATTACTCTACGAGATTTTTTCCAGTTGATTGTGATGATTTCGCAAATAATTCCAAGTGAATTTTGTGCCAAGAACCTTTGTGATAAGCTTATTCAAAGTAAGTTCGGAGTCGATACGTTTTTTTATGTAGAAGTTCGCTCTGAACAAGGCCGAAAGCAGTAGCTAACTATAACGACCATTTGAATGTCAGGGAACAACTGCAATGTAACGTGTTGGTCACTCCTGGGTAAACTCCAGGGATATTATCAGATTAAGTAAGGCATATAGCGATGCAGTAATTTTCTATCCAACAGTATATAGTCGGACAGAACTTGTTTGGTTAGACACGGGCTACTGATGAATCGCGCCGCTGAGGCGTGGCTCATACTTGTCAGAATAAAATTTCCAACTGAGGTACATCCAAAATTGAGATATTAACAAAAATCCGCCGGTTTCTGATCACCGGCATCATTTTTTTCGATGATATGATTATGGGAAAAATAATTTTCTACAAAACTAAATTATACTTTGATAGTTATTCAAAAACATAAAAGGTTGCAAAGCAGTGTATAATTAAATGGATTAGAATTATAGAAAAATATATATAATATGTTGATGAATTCAAAGTATTTGACCCGCTTGTCGTATCTAATGAGACTGGTGTTGTTGAAATCGTTGGTATAGATGTGTTTGATGAAAGTGTAACTGTAAAAAGATAAATAATATGAAAAATCTGAAAAATCGAAAATAATATCATTTTGTAAAGTACGAGCCACAGATGGACATGTGTCCATATAGTCTAGATCCATCAGGTCATAAACATTTTTCTCCACTGAAATAATTTCAATCATTTATGAAAAATATAAATAATATACACTGCTGATCGGACGAGGAAAATTACTAAAAACGTGATTTTATTATACTCGGTAATAACAAAAAACCTAAAATATAGTGCCCGAAGAAATACCACCCCTGTGATTTAGATGTAAGTAAGAAACTGCTCACGAAATTTAAGGATTTTATACAAACATGAAAAAAATGTGAAATTCGGGAAATTCGAGAAATTTTATTCGTTAATTCGAATCGATCCGAAGCACAAGTCATTTGAAATAATCCTGAATCGTTCATAGAAACAAAAAAATTGCAAAATGAAAAAATTTTTTTATTTATTTTTAGCGAAAAAATGCTATTGATTTTGGTTGTATTTTGTCAATAAAAATGAAAATGCATGCTCTTTGACATGTAGCGTGAATTGAAAATAATTGCCGTCACGTCTGATTATTCTCTTATTAGTAATTACTAACTATAAATTTCTCAATTTCTGTAACGGAGACAAGCTGCAATAGTAAAAATGGGATATTTGTTATTTATGTGTAATATGGAATTATCGATCAGATTCCAGATTCGAAAAAATTATCCAAATCAGATTTCAATTATTTGGTTTTGACCAGCGTTACTGGCTAGACAAATCATCACAAAAGCACAGTGCTCTCTAAAATATTTTTACAAAAATTGTTATACACGAGTAATAACCATTATAATGCTATTGCTCTCACCAATATTTATATATGTCGTCTTTACCTGCTGTAACGTGATTAGTGATGAGAGCTCAAAATGGCCAGCTCTTCATTATACGCGTAATTCACATCAATATATATATATGAAAAAATTCTCAAAAGTAAATAATATATAAATATATATGTTCATTGGTGAATGAAGTAAGCAAAGGAATGCAAGCAATTTCGTACAACAGATAGTGCAGGTAATATTTCGTCTGGTTTTGTCTACTTTATGTCACACATTCTGTTCATAGAGTACTGACACATTTAAGAAACATCAAGAAACACGTGCAACACTAGCAAGATAGTTACCATTGGTAAAAATAATTTCTGAAATTGACACAACATTCGATGTATTTTCTGTTCTTGTGAAAACAGATGTGGATGCTAAAAAAAGAGTCGCATACGGAGTTTCAAGAATTTTAACATGTAGTGTCAAAGAAAGTACTTTTCAATTATATATATCTGTACAATTCTGGAGTAAAAACATACTTTTGATTTCGCATATAATAATCCCTCTCCTAATTCAAGCTTTCATGCAGTAGGACGATTAGATATGTCTGGCTAAAAGCCGATTTAACGACTACCAGGATTGAATCTGGTCGATAGTAAATCTGACGGGGTCATAAAAATGTTAAAATGTTGATTTGGTTGTGAAGCTGCTCATCCTCTGAAAGTTATGATCATCTCTAGTCGAAAATATGCGGATTGCTCACTGAATATATTGAGTATACTTAACACCAGTATATATAAATATTGACCAAACGTGTTTGGCCAAAAATGTAAAATTCATTGGGTAAGACAAAAAACACATTCAAGAAAAACACAAACATGCGACGACTAACTTTACCCGAAGTAGAATTATTCGTTTCTGAGATTGGAGATATTAGTGTCGTATTCACTGCAATTATAAGTGGGGCAGTAGATGCTAAAATAAAATGTGAAATTATTTATTTATTTTTTATATTTCCATGCAATTACATATCATTGATTTGTTTTAGTCACAGGAGGAATGCCGGAACTGAGCACGTAATCAGACTGGACAATTCAGTTCATTGATTCGAATCGATCTGAAGTACAAATTATTAGAATTCATCAAGAATCATTCATAGGAACAAAAACTTGCTGAATAAACTGAAATTTTCCTATTTCGCGACCAAATACAATCGATTTTGGTCAAACTTGACCAACAATAAAGTTTTGTTGATGTTTACAAAATTTTGCCCGCGCATGGATATGGTTGGTCGGGAAATACGCTATAATAATCTATCGCCGGATTCCGACCTTCACGCAGCAGGGGGAAAATGGATGACTGGCTGAAGCCGATTTACAACTGAGATAACCGGGATCGAATCTGACTGATAGTTAGATAGAGTCATACACGGACTTTTTATTTAAAATACTAAGATGTTGATTTGCAAGTCACGCTGCTCATGATCTGGAAATCTATAATTATCACTGGTCGAAGGTATGCGGATTACTTATATACCGAGTATTCTCAACGCTAGAATTGAGAAATATTGACCAAACATGCTTGACGAAAACAAAGTAAAACATTTAGTAGTAGGACAAACAACACACTAAAAAAACACAAACATGTCAATTTTAGCTTTACCCGAGATGGAATTATTCGTTTCTGAGGTTGAAGATATTACTGTCGTATTTACTGCCATTGTTAGAGGGGCTGAGGATGCAAAAATGAAATGTAAAATTGGTAGTTTGGAAAATTATTCATCGATATTATATCACTGACTATATTCGAGCCATGCAAGATATTCCAAAATTTACCACACATATAGATATTTGAATTAGCGATGCCACTTTAAATTACTTTGACTAAAAGATATTTTTATGAGTTTTCAAACGTTAATCTTATTTGAACTAAAAACCCTTTAAACTGATAAATACTAGATTTTCAAAAAGCATATTCAAAAAGAACATCAGGTATTTTGAATATAAGGATCCAATAATAGACCATGATTTTGTAGTCATATTTAACAAACATAAGAGGATGTATAATTTTCAACCAAATTAACTTAATTTTAAAATAATATATCGACTTCCACTATACCTTCAATAACCATACACAAAACAACACATACATGCACGAATGCCCTAATCAGAAATATCATTTTGTCAAGCATAAGACACAAACGGGCCGCGCCTGGACGGCGCGATCCATCAGTGTCTCATTCTTAACGTAAAAAGAGGCAAAAAATGAAAATTTATGTTGTTTAACATGTAGTGTAAAATAAGAATAGTTGTCTTCAAGACTGTTTATTCTAATATTAGTAATTCCTAACTATACATTTTTAATTTCCATAATAGAGACAAGTTGCCATAGTAAAAATGAGATATTTGTTATTTATATGTAATATGGAATTAGTGATCCGATCTGATTCGAAAAAGTATCCGAATCATATTCGAATTTCAAATTATTCGGTTTTGCCCAGTCCTCCTAGCTAGACAAATCATTACAACAGCACATTGCTCTCTAAAATATTTTTACAAAAATTGTTATACACGAGTTATAACCAATATAATGCTACTGCTCTCAGCAATTTTTCATATGTTGCTTTTACCTGCTGTAGCGTGATTTGCAATAAGAGCTAAAAATGGAAAAGCAGCTCTTCATTTATATATATAATTTATATAAATAGATGTTCGTTGGTGAATAAAGTAAGCAAAGTAATGCGCGCAATTGCGCTCAACAGATGGTCAATAGTGCGGGCAATATTTTGTCTGGTTTTGTCTATCTATTTTAAGTCATACAGTTTTTCATACAGTACTGTTATATTTAAGAAACATCACGACAAACACATGCAACTCTGAAAAGATAATTACTTTTGGTAAAAATAATTTCTGAAATTGACATAGCAATTGATGTATTTTCTGTTCTTGTGAAAACGGTTGTAGATGCTGAAACGAAAGAGTCACATACGGAGTTTCAAAAATGTTAACATGTTAGTTTGATAATTGAGCTGGTAGCCACACACGGTAGTTTATAAATCGCAATGCGCCAAAACACATCAAATTATTTTGTCTATGCTTGCCTGGTATCGCCTCAATCAATCAAAAGAATCAATTAAGAATATGAACGCATTACATCCCAAATCAAAGAAATTGTACGATCGATTGTACATTTTTGGTAAGCGCCAGTGAGGCGCGGTCCATATGTGACCCGTGGTTGACAAAAGAAATTTTCTGCGGGACGAATTCACACAAGAAAAACACAAACATGCGACGACGACCTTTACCCGAGGTAGAATTATTCGCTGCTGAAATCGAAGATATTGCTGTCGTATTTACTATCATTGTTAGAGGAGTAGTAGATGCTAAAACAAAAAGTAGAATCTTCAGCCCTCATAATTTTATATATTTATTATATCCGATTTATTTTTTAACCTCTCATATCTAAATTGAGCCTTTAAATAATATCAATATATAATAGCTGTGTTTCGAGCCTGTAAACGTTTTCATTCAGCATATGGTCCATAGTACAGACAATGTGTGTCTGGTTCTGTCTATTTTAAGCTGAGAAATTTTGTTCATACTATACTAGAACATTTAGGGAACATCACAACGAACATGTGCAACTAATTACCATTGGTAGAACTAATTTCTGGACCTAAGTTATAGTTGAGATATCTTCTGTTTTTTTTATAAAAACAGATGTAATGTCAAAAAATGTTAAAACGAAAGTACTGTTCAATTATTAGCGATATCTGTACAATTCTGGAGTAAAAAATACTATTGGATTTCGCATATAATAATTCCTCTAATAATTCAAATCTTCATGCAGCAGGATGACTAGATATAGATGCCTGGCTACAAGCCAATTTAACGACTACCAGAATTGAATCTGGTCGATAGTTAGAAAGTCTGACACCGAGGCAGGGTTTTAAAAATGTTAAACTGTTGATTTGGTTGTCAAACTACTCATGCTCTGAAAGTTATGATCATCACTAGTCAGAAGTATGCGGATTGCTCAATGAATATATTGAGTATACTCAACACCAGTATTGAAAAATATTGACCAAACATGCTTGACAAAAAAAAGTAAAATGTATTGGGTGAGACAAAAAACACACTCTAGGAAACACAAACATGCGACGACTAGCTTTACCCGAAGTAGAATTATTCGTTTCTGAGATTGGAGATATTACTGTCGTATTTACCGCCATTATAGATGGGGCAGTAGATGCTAAAATAAAATGTAAAACTATTTATTTATTTATATTTTATAGAGTCACACACGGACTTTTTAAAATGCTAAGATGTTGATTTTCGAGTCGCGCTGCTCATGATCTGAAAGCTGTGATCATCACTGGTCAAAGGTATTACGGATTACTTATATACCGAGTATTCCCAACGCCAGAATTGAGACATATTGTCCAAACATGCTTTACGAAAACAAAGTAAAACATCTATTAGTAGGACAAACAACACACTAAAAACACAAATAGGCGAATTATAACTTTACCCGAGGTAGAATTATTCGTTTCTGAGATTGGAGATATTACTGTCGTATTTACTGAAATTATCGTTGGGCCAGTAGATGCTAAAACAAAACGTAAAATTGTTTTTTATATGTATAATTCCATGCAATTATATATCATCGATTTGTTTTAGTCACACAAGGAATACCAGAATTGGGCATGTAATTAGGCTGGATAATTTAATTCGGTGATTCAAATCGATCCGAAGTGTAAATTATTCGAATCAATCGGGAATCGTTCATTGAAACAAAAACTAGCTGAATGAATGTATGCGCCGAGGATGCTAAAATAAAATGTAAAATTGGTATTTTTCACAATTTGATTTTATGTCACCGACTATATTTTAGCCATGCAAGAAATTTCTGAATTTTTCACGTTAAGAATAAGAAGAAGTATTAATTGGATATGCCACTTTTAAACTAAGGTCTGAATCGATTTGGATGCACGACCTATGCGAATGATTCGAATACAAATATCTGTGATGCAGTATATGGGTATGGATCAGATCCGATTGATTCAAATGTTTAAAAATTGCATTGACAAAATAATATTATAATGAGTTTTCCAAAGTTATATGTAAAAGAACTAAAAACAACTTTTAAGCTATTAAATACTAGCTTTTCAAAAACCCCTTCAAAAAATAAAATCAAGTATTTTGTTAATAATAAACCAATAATAGACCACGATTTTGTAGTCATATTCAACAAATATAGTTTAAAAAATGCATAATTTTTTTTACCAAATTAACTTAATAAAGCTATATTTAAAATGATATATTAATTTCTACTCTATAAATTCAATAAAAACATAAAGACAACAAATAAATTTGATGAATGCCTTAATCAGAAATATGATTTTGTCAAGGATGAGACACAGATGGATCCCACCTTGTAGGCGTGATCTATCAGTGTCTCATACTTAACAAAACATATTTCCGACAGAGATATACTTTTACCCGTAGTGGTGTTTATTTTGGTGACTGTATCTAAAGTTGTCGCATTTACTGAAGTTGTTGTCGTGACTGGAGTAAAGCCAGATGCTAAAATAAAAGTAATTTTTCGTTACTCGGGAAAAAAATTGAAAATCTCAATATCGACATAATTACATTGGATTTTGATCAATATTCACAATAATCCAAGTAAATGAAGTCATGTTCTGACCCGTACGTAAAATGTATGGTAAACTAAGCTACCCCATTTTGATAGGTATTGCAACATATCAAAGCAGTAAGCTCAACTCCGATCACCACATTAGCATTCTATAAGTAACACTCATAAGTATGAATCATTGTTGCAACTTTTTTTTGCTATTAACCGCAAACTCTTGCGCAATACACCGATTCTCCAACAAATTCTTTCCACGGCAAGGATTAGAATCACACACCTCGACTGCATGCCAAATTTCAATACAGCATATCCCAAAACCGAAAACAGGAAATTGAGCTTTATCGTCACATTTGGACTCCGCCAACAAACTCAGATTCATTTTTTAACTTAACTTGACAATATCTCGAAACTGCATCCTGTTATGTCTATATAGCCCGCGTTATGCCATTACGACAAAAATGATGAAACTCCTTTCACTGCAATTAGACTCCAAGCACCACCCCAACATTTATAGATGCCCAAATCAATGTAGACTATTTTTTACCATCTACTAAAAAAGTACTAGCAAACTTGAAACATATAAAAAAAAACTTTAAAAACAGATACATTCAAAGAGACAAAACGCATCAACAGAATCGAATCGATAAGTAAAAAATCTATCGATTGTAGAAGAAAATCGATGAAACGAAACCATGCAACTAAACATTTACAAATGCGAACTTCGCACATAATCACCGTTTGAAAGAGTGGCTCCTCCAGAAATCAACCCAGTTGACGTTGTTGCATTTATGTTATAATACTCAGGGATATCTGACACTTTACCAAGTCATATATGAATAAATTCACAAAAGAAAATATTGAGATGGATGGGATTCATGCTATCAATACCAACAATTCTAACTGGTCAGCAGGAATCATGAATTCTAAAGACAGCAAAACCGGAGAAAATGGCCGAATAGTCCGTCACAAAAAATGAGATCCTATTTTCTTTTATTCTCCTGTCTGACATTAAGTGAAAGCCCGTTTGCCAAACACGTTCCATTGATGCTGATTGGCCAAAACTAGTAAGAAAGTTTGTTTCTAATCTTGTTTCATCATTTTTGAAGGGATGTTTCACACATTTATTCAGTGTATGTATTAGTGATTAGTTAAATGGTTGATAAATTCAGGAATAGTTATTTGATGATACTGATACACTGTCATTAAAAAAAAATTCATCTTCCAAAAACTTTTACTGATCACTGGTCACCCATAAGTGGAATATGATAGCACAAAACAACAATACAAGTCTGCGATATTCAAAATATAACATACGCTAATTTTTATTGTTTATTGGCAGGGGTAATCGGTCTATTTTCCCCCGATGTCCGCAATTCAAAAATAGCAAGCAATTTACAACGATACATACCTAACTAAAAAAATTGGCAAAAGTAGGTCGCACTTAGTAATATTCGATACAAAATTTATGCGAGACACCCTTATACATGAATACATTAGACTAGCTGAAACTATGTATCTAAACATTTACAAACAAAATCATGTAATGTAATCACCATTTATAGTAATTGGTACAAAAGACATCTTTGTTGACGTCGTAAATATGTCATATTGCGAAGTTTGACCTGAAATTTTCGTTAAACAATACATACGCATTCTCACAAACTTGACCTCGAAGTTTCACTGACTTTGCACCCAGAGACACGGCTCGTGTACCAATAAATATTCCAGGTTGACCAGAAAGTAGAAACTAGGTTTCAGCCATAATAAATGTATTTGCTAAGCAGGAGTTGCGAGTCAGACATTTTATTTTGTCAAGCATGTGCCACAGATGCCACATCAGTAACCCAAGCGTAACAAAATATGTTTGATCGGAATTTTTCTGATTGGGATCACGTGGCCGATAACGTGACATATTAGTAATTGCATTTAAAAAAAAAATTGATTGACGTTTAGCTGAAAAAATGGTAATTACCATACTATACAGTCCCATTTTTGTCTCAACATGACTGTTTTGTACAAATAAGAGTTACTGATGGATGACTATGTCAGGATCGCTGTCTAATATTTTGTTTTTGAATAAACATAGCACACACAACGACACCAGCATGCGATAACTAACTTTACCGGAAGTATGACTTGGTCCTGATATAAAAGACGTTATTGTCGTATTTGACACTGCACTTGCTGTACATAATTTGAATCAATAATATTATTATTAAATGATAGAAATATATAAAAATAAAAATCGCGAATCTTCGCCCGATTATTGAACTAACTATACCACTATACTTCTAACTATACCACTTGCTTGAGCGCGTAGACGGAAGATTTCTACAAAATATGCAACTCACAAGGTTACCACTAGACTTCGAGTGACTTTGTAGGCATCTGTTTTAGCAAAAATATATCATTTATTCACTTGTCATAGTATAAAACCGAGAAAATGGCACGATGGCCAAGTGGGCGATGCTTTGTTCTTCCTAGCATTTTCAAATCACCAATGCTTAATTTGAAATGTCATTGAACCAGGGTATATATTATGGTCTGGTTTTGTAGTACCTAATAGGATTTTTTATCATTTCACTATTTTACCAGATACAATATCAAGTGCTTTTGCATATAATCTACATCAAGGGCCTGAAAGTAGGAATCGTCGTATCAGTCAAAGATAGGCATACGAATTTATTACTACGCTGTGTTGAACAGCACCAATCACTGCTGGACCCCGTGGTCCATTTAAGACTTGTTTAATACAAAATGACATTAGACCAATCTTTAGAGTTTGAAAGATTCCAAAGTAAAGAAAAGTCTTACATCTGCAAAATATTTAAATCCTACTCTCAAACTTCTTACTTCAACTTAACCCAATATAATATCCCAAAAAATCAAAAATATTATTTTTGGAACTATTAAGTTGACTTTATCACAGATATCTAGTCAACAAGGCGATGCCGAATTCTCTAATTATATGCTCACTGCAATAAACGTCAGTAAATTCACGAAACTGTTGACAAAGTGCACAGTCACGCCTCTGTAAAACTGTCCTTCCTGTAATTAAGAATACTATAGGATAAAGTCAATGTGCATATAGCTAGGGTGTAGTTAATTCGCGAGCCCCCCCCCCCCCAAAAAAAAAAAAAAAAAAAGAACTAACAACGATCACTTTCAAGGCAAAAACCTACGTCAAAATATAGTACCAGCAACAACATTTTAAGCAGAAAACATCCCAAAAGAGACTGGACTGCTATATTAAAGCTCAGTAAAAGGTCCTATTTCTTGAAATATTAATTTCTGTGCTATGTTGGGTGTGATTCTGGCTTTTAATTGAATTAGAACTAAAATTTCCATTACAGAAAAAAAAAATTTCTGAAAATTATGAGAATGTTGTTCAAAATCTTACTATTCAAAAATGTTGAATTTTCATTGATTACAGTTGGTATACTTGTTGTTGGGATAACGGTTGTAACAGGAGGTGGTATCACTGGCGCAGTTCCATTTGTAACTGAATAGAAAAGAAAAATACTATCAGCGATTTCTAATAAAAGCTAACTAAAATGAATTAATTTCTTAACAATATATTTCACACCAATTGTTTAGAATGAGATGCGAAACACCGCCATGTCCGGCTATCGTCAAACCTTGCTTAGCGGGCAGGATAAAATAAATAAAATTTGTTTGTGTCTTCTGAAACTGTTGTATATATTCTATATTGAATGATACACCCTTGCCTTTTTTCGGATCCATTAGCACAAAGTCATAATGGAATACGATTAGGAATATAATTGCTACGTTCCAACGGAATCAACGATTGATAGTGTTCAAGCGTTGTTGCAAATCAGGGTAGTATTTAGTTAAGGAAAGCATTTTTCTCTTCAAACATACGCAAAATTCTGATAAAAATATACCACCAATTTACCATTTCGTATCCAGTCTTCATAATAAGTTACTGTTGTATAGAAACCAGCTTCACCAGGTCTACCACAATGAAGACCATCTGTTCCATACGATACAATTCCATATTGAAACCAATTGTTGTTTTTCAAACATACCAAGGGTCCTCCTGAATCGCCCTGTTTGATTTGAAAAGTCAATTTAGCTGTATCCATTATCAATTGATTCAAATAGGATTAAATTTTCGCACTGGGATTGACCTGGACCGTGTTGGGAAATTTGGTTTATATAATTGTCATCTCGGATCGAAACTTGAAATTTCGGAAACTATTTGTTTTTTACTTTTTTGTCCTAAATTGCCCAAGATGAAAGGTATTTATGGTAATGCATATAAAAGTCGGGAATATAATAACTTACTAAGATTTCACTTGAGCTCAAGCTCAATTGAAAAAAGCGTGGTCTACTTTAACTTGGTTGTTGATAAGTTTTTTCAATGATCTTTACTTGATCGGTTTGAATAACTTGTTTCGAATTGTGAAATCCTAGCTACAACCACTGGCAATAATATCTGCAACATATCTTATTTATTTTTCGCTCAGAACCTTTATCTTATCACACTAAATATCAGAGGTATTGCCTTCTGTAATTTGGTGTGCTAGGACAAAGGTTCTGAGCAAAAAATAAACAACATATGTTGCCGTTTTATATGCATTCAAAAAATCTCGTCCATATTAAAAAATTGAACCGTGCTAGGTGTAGGAAAAACCGTAATATGAACTTACCTCACACGAATCTGCTCCTCCGGAATCAAAATATCCGGCGCAAAATAGAAAATCTCTGTTGAACGGATTCCCGTTAGCTTTTTCACATTGTTCGTTGGATATAATAGGAACACGAACTTGACGAAGTATTGTGGAAACTCCACCACTGATTTCTACAAAAAACAATTATGAGGACGATTGAAATGTAAAAAAAAAGGGAAAATGATGTTTTGTGTTCTGAAATTAAGGGCTGTATAATTTGGGCGGTACAACAGAACATCAAGCAATATGACGTGTGTCAATCAGAAAATTTTAATATTGAAAAAGAGCTGAAAAAAATGTAGCATCTACAACTGCGCTCTTTGGGTATGGAAACGTTCCATGAGAACTGAACTAATATTGTGGAGTGCAGTCACTGGTATAAGCTCTTTTACTTGTTTGATATTGCTCAGTTGCCTTATACAACATAAAAAGTACATTACGATAATTCCTGCGATATTGTGGGGCGATGGCCTGGTGGTTATCATATTGGAATCGCAGGTCGAAGATCTCGGGCTCGGGTCCCGACTGGTTCGACTTTTTAATCCATGCCCATCGCTAAACTTTGTAATAAATTGGGTGGGCTAAGTCGAACCAGAAAGATCGTATCTTTTTAACAACTCTAACCCTGTCCGGGAATAAGCGGCCTCCGGTACAGGGCCTTAATCAGCACAGGGTGGCCCATCCAAAAAGCGGCTATAACAAAATCCGGCAGAAAGGAGAAATATAATATGCAAAACTCAAAACAATCCAGCACTATGAAAACAAATTTAATTCTTATCTCACTTGTTATTCCCCATCCTGTAACTATACAGTTATCATTTGTTGAGATCAGATCTACGTTATCCAATGTTGGCAAACATACAGGTTGTACGTAATTTCCAAAAACTATACTTCGCTCTAATTTGAAAAGAGCAATGTCATAACCATTACCAATGTCTGCGTTACTGCGAAATAAATCAAGGAAATAGTGAACAATGGAGTATTTATTATTAAATAATAGGGTTTCTAGGGTCACTAGAGAATAGTGATGGCAATCTAGTTTTTATCTAAACCAGATAAAACATAAAGATATTGTCTTAAAACTAGGGAAATTATCACTAGGTATAGCCTAGTTCAACATTCAAAACTAGATAGTATTATTTTTGAACCAAGTTACTGAGTACCTATACCTAGAAATTCTAATTTAATTTATATGTCTCGAACAATAAACCTAGGTGCAAACGTACTTTTACCAGGAATTGCAAACAATACCAGAGAAATACCAACGTTTTTTCATCTGTTCCGATATGAACATTCTAATTACTGTTTGATTTAGGACCAACTCACTGATGGATCGACGAAATCATAAATTCGAAATGCTGCCAACGGTAATTTTCAATGTTGTGTTGATTTGAAGCTTTGTCTCAGGAAAGATATTTGACAATGTCAAGTTTGTCATAGTGCCAATATAAATGATAAATATGGTGGGGAGATAATTACATTGGACACCATTGCCATCACTAATGTGTAGTATTTCAATAACAACAGAAACATTTGATAAATATTTACATGAAAAACTATTATGCCTTTCCACTACATGCAAGTAATGTTTAT
Source organism: Styela plicata (assembly GCA_963675895.2). NCBI lineage: Eukaryota > Metazoa > Chordata > Ascidiacea > Stolidobranchia > Styelidae > Styela > Styela plicata. The sequence goes on along the minus strand of OZ023151.1, from coordinate 8,555,166 downwards.
TACTATATTATACATACACATATTTCGGATGTCTGTGAATTGCCGAAACTTTTATAATCTGATCTTGACTTTGATCTGTCAGGTTGTAACCACCGATACCGACTGTTATAGATGAACTGAAATATGGAATAGAATATGTTATCATCGAATTCACAGTAATTCACAGTAATAAATTCTAGTAAAACTCTGAATTTTATCCATTCGTAGCATTTGCATCGTATTGTTTGAGAAATTCACTCGGAAATGTGGGAAAACGGGAATTTATTTTTATGTCAAAGTATATTTTGTTGAGAATACGACGCATACTTAACAAAATAAAATTTTGAATCGGTTCCGTCCGGCGCAGTACAAATGTGCCTTATGCTTAACAACAAATTGAAATTTCTTTTATTGAATCATGTAACAGAAATGAGTATTCAAATAACACGATTCGGGCATGTAACCGAATATATTCGAAACTTGAATCTGAAAATTGTTCCTCTATTCAGTGTTGGGAACGAGTCACTTCACTTTGAATCCCAAGTAAAGTCGAGTCGAAGAACACACGAGTCCCGAGTCCAGTCACTGCACTTTCAAGTAATGCAATATTGTGTCACAAGTCGAGTCTCGAGTCCATTTATAAATCTATTCAACAGTAGTGACAAATTATTTTGCCCTTTTCACTCTGAAAGTACCCACTTATAATCATCATCAACGAACATGGATCTCACAGTCTTGCAACAGCAGACAACATGTTTTTCGAAAGATGATTGCACCTGCGGGTTAAATTCTTATCAAATCCGGAGTCAAATCGTGTCTGCAATTTGTCGAGTTCTCGAATCGAGTCGCTGACTCGATTCTCTCCAACACTGGTATCTATATATTCAAATTTGTCAAGATTTCAAAATTAACGACTCAAAGTAAAACTTACAGAAATGTACAATGGGCAGCGGTCAGCACCCAATCCTCGTTGACAATTGATCCCCCACATTTATATGCTCCAACACCATCCAAGATATAAACCTGCCAGGGCCACGAGCCTCGTACTGCGTAACTGCCGCCAATGATACGAGGAGACTAAAATATAATTATGAACGAATTCAAAAATAAAGGAAATTTGCTCCGGGTATTTCTTTTAAAAAAAAATAGACACGGAATAAAGAAAATTAGCTCCGGGTATTTCTTTATAAAAAAATAGACAAGGAATGCTTCAAGATTTCCCAATTATAGATTTGCTGTTATCAAGCATGGGTCATAGATGACCCGCGCCTGGGCGGCGCGATCCATCAGTGACCCATACTTGACATAATATGTGTCTTAAAAATAGTTCTGACAGAGTTTAAATAATAGATATTACAATAACGGGCAGAATAACTTTGAAATTTAGCTTTGACCGAGAATTTTCTCGAAATGACCAAAATGTGACGTGTTCAAATTTCATAAAGCTTCCTCTTACCCATAAAAACACTGGAGCTTCAAATTGTGTTCCACATGTTCCAACATTGTTGATATGGGCTGTAGTTTTAAGAAAAATACATTAAAGATGATTTGTCGAATGATCGTGAGTAGAATTACAAAAATAGTTACGAAACAGAATAGTTACAAAAATAGCGAATTAAACAAAACTTATTACGTAAAACCAGCGTTCGAAAGAAATGAAGAAACGGCCACTTAATGGCAAAGAGCCAATTACATAATGTAACACCAGCAATTGCACTTTAAGTGGGACTTATCCCAAATAAAATTGAACCGTCATAGTAAAATACAATGGGTGGTACCTGCCCTGGAGTATAATAGAACTCCCTTTTTTCGCTTTTCATAACGTACAAAAAATCGTTAAATCATTTCTAAATCCCACACCTTCCGAGCGCAAAAAATGTATGTGTAAAGATGACTTACTGCATTCGATTTCATCTCTATCTTTTGGACAATCCGTAATTCCATCACATTGCTTATATCCAGGTATACATGAACCATCCCAACATCTGAATTCACCAGATGCACACGAGGCTGGATAGTTGAATAGATAGATATAGGGTGAAAAAATTTGTGTTGATGATGCAGTTTGATGAATATACCCATCCGAACTCTATAGTTTATCAAAGCCGGATCCCAGCAAAAACTTGACTAGATGCATAGGTCATTGATGGATCGCACTGTCAAAGCGCGACCCATGCTTGAAAAAATACTGATAGAACTACTACTGATAGAACAGCGTGCATGTCTTTGAAAAGAGAAAAAAATTCTCTAAATTTACGAGAAAAGCGTTGCACTACAGCCGCCTGGGCAGAAAACGTAGAATACTAAAATGAAATTCTAGCTGTCTCGAAACGTATCATTAACAGACTGTTTCCGGTTCGATAGGTTTGGTGTCAGTGCCGCTGATACTTATATTTTCTAAATATGTATGATGAAATAAACGAGTAGAACTTACCAACAGCTTTCCATGTAAGTTTGAAACCTGCAAAACCCTCTGAACCATCACTCTTAAAAGTTAAAAGTAATTCGTTGGAACTCGATTCAAAACTACGAACAGTTTTATCCAATCCACACAACGTTTCATCAAAAACCTAGAACAAATAGAATAAATTCACTTTCCGAATAAGACAGCACATATCAAACAATAAAAAAATGAACATTTACATTTTTACACAGATTCCAGCGTATTGCTCACTAGCCAAAAATGGGCCAAATAGAGTCAGTAGGTTACAGCAAATTAAGAAAACATTTAATATTTCAGTATTTACCAATTATACGTCAGAAATTTTATTTTGCCAAGCGCAAGCTGCATGAACCACGACTACGCAGTGCGGTCCATCAGTGACGAATATAAAAAGTCGGTACGATTTTGAAACATATAGGAAGGCATTTCAGTTTAAAATATTGGATAACTGTGTATTATTTTTATTTTTAAGTCGGCGAAACCGCATTGTTATATCAATTTTTCAAAAGAATTTTATGAGTTCACCTATTAGTAGGTAAGTGATAAAGCAAAATTGATTATTAACCCTCGTACATTGATTCAGTCATACCTTTCTTGCCTTTTCATTATCTCCGTCGTGAATATTGACATAATCGAAGGTACAGGTTGGATATGCTTCAACATCAAAATATTCGAATGACGCTTCAATCAGCTAAAATAATCAAAAGAGATAAAAATCGTTCAACCTATACCTTGAGTTGGGCTAAAACGATTCATTTACAATTTAAATCTGATTTTTTTCGAATCGGAGCGAATCAGTAATTCCATGCAATAACAAATATCCCATTTTTACTATTACAAATTGTCTTCATTATGTAAAAAATAAAAAATATATATATAAAAAATAAACATGAATTACTAATATTAGCACCAACAGACTTTAATACAATCTATTTTGAATTGATACTGCATGTATAAGAGCGAAATTTTCATATATTTTAACGACAAAATACAATTGATTTTAGTCAAACTTCACTTGACATAGTTAAAAATTTAACTTTATTCAGCAAGTTATGAAGAAATTACAATAAATTCGAATAATTTGGGCTTCGGTTAGGTTCGATTTGAATCACCGAATTGAATTGCCCAGCTCAAACATGTACCTCATCAGAAGGTATATACTGGGTATACTGGGGATCACGAGTTACTGCTACGCCATAATAAGACGTAATGTAGAATCCAAAAACGGAATTCTAAAAAGAAGATACCCCATACAGAAGTGAACATCAATGGTAGAACTCGAGCATATAAAGCGGCTGTATCTCGAACATTTTTTAGAAGTATTTTAGGTGATGTTGGACTATAATAATCACATATCAAAAAATAATTATTTAATTAGAATGGAAAAGATTATACTTACCATGCCTGCCGGCGCTTGCAATAACCATGAACAATCAAAATTGTTTGGATATTTTCCATCAGATACTGGAACTTGAACTTCTCCTGATAAACCTTGTTGTACCTGCCTCTCCTGGCATTCTTGAATAAAGTCCAATGATAAGATGGTTAGTTAATGTCGAATGAATTAAATATAATTGATGGATTATAATCTTGTATTTCTACGTTAAGGCCACAATACACGTTTGCGTAGGTTGCGTTTTTCTAGATTTGTTTTATTTTAATTTTGCGTTTTACACTAGCGCAATGCTGCACATGCGTTTGTTTACATTTTCCAACGCAGCCGAATAGTTTGCTACGCAAGGTAACGGAGAGTGATCGTTTCGTTGCGTACTTTTGTGCTTTGCGGGCACAGAAATACAATTAGCAATACAAGCAATGCGAACGCGTATTGCTGTTTCTGTTAAGTTACTTGAAATGAAACGCAATGTATCGGTGAGGCAACTTTCCGGTCTTTTTGACGTTAATACGAAAATTATAAATAACATGAGCGAAATCTTATGGGTTGCTTACTTTCAATTAAAAATTTAATTTTGTCAAGGATGATTCAAACAAAAGATAAGTGAAACAGAAATTTTCCTAATGGGCCATTCCAACTAATGAAAAGGTCACAAAAAGACATAAATGGTATTGTTTTATTATAGACCTTGTTTGTTAAGTGCAATTCTCGAGAAATGTTTCATCTTGAGTGAAATAGATAGTCCCTTCATTTCATACAGCAATGCAGAGTGTTTCAATGTTCTGCATTTCGGTCGCATTTTATTTCATATAGTCCACATCTTAATAAACAATATTGCTTTTTTTTAATTTAGACTGGTATACTATACAAATATTTTTTCGAGAAGTTTCAAATGAAAATATCATTTCCATTAAAAGTAGCCTACATAATAAGTATAATATACTCACGACTTGTCACAAGAACTGAAAATGTATAGATTTACAAATAATTAATATAGGTTAAAATAATTAAATAAAATTAATAAAACGTGTCTTATAATTGACACAAGTGCTGAGACTTGGCACAGTATCTTACTCTAAATTGATTTTTGTGCCCATAATGTAATGCAAGGAGGGCATTTTGTCGATATTTTTTCTGTTTTTAAATTGTGCTATTTTCATGTTGCCATTTAGCATATTCGTGCAAAATATTGTAATTTACACTGTAACAAAAGTACCGTAAATTTACCGGTCTTTTGCAGTAATTGCATATTTCCAAAGTTAAAAAAACGCCATGTTGATGAGATTTATGCCAATTATGGGCTGTTGATGTACTGCACCTTGGCGGCGCGTTTCATCAAAACGCCATATTTGGTCAAAAAAATCAATTTTTAATTCTTTTCAATACCGCCAAGTAACATTACTCTTAAAGACCAGTGATTTTAATTTTTTGGTTGTTTGCATTTCTTGTTACAGTGTGCGAAACGGTGTCATTCGCCTTGACTTATGATAACCGCTCCACATATTCGCTTCGGATTTTAAAAACACAACATCGTTTTTTCAAATGTCTCAATAGTTTCGTTAGCAATTTTGAAAAAAAATACCAATGCCATTTTGTCGACCATGTGCCAGATAGTAGATCAATTTGAAGTAGATACCTATACTTCAACTATATCTGTGGCCACCATCGCCAAATCTATATATCTCCCATGAAAACCTATCGCTTCTGTTATAAGAAATATTTTGTCGAGTCGATTTGGGTCACTGATGGAATGGTCCGTCCAAGCATGATCCGTCATTGAGCCATACTTAAACATTACTTACAAAATTGTAATTGCTGTGAACTTCGCATAAAAAATAAAACATTCTTACTTGTATCTATCCAATTTATATAACTCGAAACTCTTTCAAAGAAAATATGTTCTCCACATACAAAACTTGATCCAAACGAAACGATTCCATATTGTTGCCAAGATCCATTAACAAGACATTGAAGTGGACCACCTGAATCTCTCTGTGCAAATGAGAAAAAGTGTCTTACTTGACAAGACATTTTTGCACAATTTTTAGAACCACATGCTCATTTCCATATTCTGATTTGTTGTTGGTAAACAAAATGTGTCATGCTTAATCTGACGTTAACTTTCTGTTTGTTTTGTTATTTTTTGACATAATCCTAATCAGCAATGTTGATATTTATATTTTATCAGCGGTTTTGTTTAAATCTGGAAACAGTGCCTGGATTATACCAACTAACGTTCACTTATATGGCTGAGATACCGCGAAATGAGGCACGCAGGATCACGAAATGGACCACCCAGTGCAGTGGGAGATATCTGCCGTGGGGATTTGCTACCCTCCGGCACGTAGTAACGTTAGAAAAAATCTGGAGTCTGCTCCTAGACAAGTAGAACTGGGCAATTCGATTGGTGATTCAAATCGATTGGAAGTACAGATTATTCGAATCATTTGTGAATAGGTCATAGGAACAAAAGCATGCTAAATGAAGTACATTTTTCCATTTTTAACGCCAAAATGAAAATACATCCCATTTAAGTCAGTTTATGCTAATATTTGTAATTTGTGACTCTATACTTCCTGATCATTATAAAGGAAACTATAATAGTAATAGTAAAAATGTGATATTTGTTATTTTTATGGAATCAACGATTCGATTCGATTCGAAAAGAATGTTTGAATCAGATTCAAATTCCAAATGATTCCGTTTTGCCTAGACCTATGCACGAACCGGTTTAGCAGGAAGCATCCCTCGACACCTTATATATCACATCTATTTAGTTATCGGTTTACTTACTAGACATGCGTTAGCTCTTTTATTTTTGTTTCCAGCACAAATCAAGTTTGTCGGTAAAGTGTTTAAATTATATCCCGATACAACATTTTTGAAGTCGTCAATGCAATCAGCATCGCTCAGTACATTAAGTTGAACTTGTTGTAATATTTGAGGTCCGGATAGATTTGGAGCAGCAACTGTAAATTAAAATGTATTATATCGGGAAATAGTGGTAATGGAACAATTTGAAAAAAAAACCTAATAACGGAAGATATGTCAAAATTCAGCACTTATACATGATAAACTTATCTAGCAGTTTAGCAATCGTTTTTTTTACCGTTTAAACATTACAAATACGAGTCTGTCTCATGGTAACCACACGTAGTTCGCACCTATAGATTGCTCAATATAAAAAAAAAAACATAGCCTACACGAATAAAGAATTTGCAGATTTTTCGATTTTTGAAATTTAGAATAAACTTAACATGGCTCATCCTCATTCCAATCTAAAATTTCAATTTGTCAAACACGAGTCGCAATCGGTGCGATCCATCAGTAATTCATGCTTGACAAAAGATGTAAGTCAAACTTTTTATGATTAGGATTCATTCCAGCGGGTTATGTAAATATTCCTATTTCGAGAGAAGTTTTTCATAAAACAAAAGTCTAAACTAACTGTTTTCAAAAATTTTCTCTCGCACCCATCTAAATTATACATTCTAAACCAATTAAAACAAGAACCTAGTTTCAAAATTCAATGCCCTAGTTAGAAATAGGCCTGGTACGATAGCACATACCTGTTACTAGGACTGGGCAAAACCGAATCATTGCGAATTCGAATCTGATTCGAATATTATTTTTGAATCGGAGCGAATCACTAACTCAATATAATTAAGATATATCTCATTTTTCTATTAAAACTTGTCTTTTTCGTGAAAATTAAAAAATGTATAGTTTTAAGTGTATTTTCAATTCAAACTTCAGTTCTGAGAGCAGCATATTTTATATTTTAACGACAAAGATTATTAGATTTTGGTTTTTCGTTAAAAATGAAAATTATAGTTTATTTAGAAAGTTATTGTTCCTATGAACTATCCGCGATTGAATTGAATTGCCAAGTCCTACCTGTTACTCCCCAGCCTGTTAAAACACAAGTTGTTCCGACTATTGGGTTGACATCGTTTAATGGAGGAAAACAAATAGGTTTGATCCATTTTGAATATTGGGCTTTTTCTGACAGCTCTAACAAAGCGATATCATCTATTCCGGGACTGCAGTAAAAAAGAATATTTGTGTATATAATATTCATAATAACAAAAAGATGTTCGCTAAAGATTGCTAATAATTGTGCTCAGTAACGCATTTCTAGATATGGACAAAATGAACTATGTGGAATTCGAATCTAAATGAATTATATTTTCGAATCGGATCATAATATCTCGTTTTCTACTATAATTTGATAAAATTTAAACAAAGAAACTATTAGGAAACAATATGCTTTCAATGCATTCTTCATCTGTAGGGATACGAATAAATATAACAGAAAAAAAAGTTGAAATAAAAAAATCGTATCATTTCCCAAGTTTTTGTTCCTATGAACAATTCGCAACTAATTGGAATAATCTACTCAGAAAGTCAGAAAACTTTTTTTACTGTGATGCATTCTTAACAAAATTAAATATACGATTGGGTCAAGACAAAAAAGTACTTATACTATCGTTGTTTGTGCTGTACTGACAGAACAAAACATATTATATTTGAGGCTATCTATGTATGCAGTAAGGAAATGTTTGGAGTGGGGAATAAGGAATAGGGAAACCAAAAAAAAACAAGCTAGCATTTTTCTTTATCTTTCAAAAGTGATTGCAATCCGGAGGCGATCCGATTTTTTTGGACGGAGAGTAACAAAAAAAACTTTACAAAAAGCAACTAACGCCGAAGCCGCGCGAAAATTTGGCGGTCTATTTTTACGAAATTTTAAAACAGTGTTCAAAATCTTGGGGATGGCTCAAGACTTCTAAAAATTGGAGGTCGTGTCACCCCATGCCGTGCACAAGGTTCCACCGTCAGTGTATGTATGACTGGGATATCTGAAAATATATTACCTTCTAAATTCTGGATTTCTGTACAATGTCTTAACACTGATTCTCTTCTCACCGAGGCTGATGTAACCAAGATCAAATTCGCCCAAAATGACGTCATAACGTTTTGATCTGGAAACAAAAAAAAAATAACTTAAAAGCAGACTCATATATAGAAACTTAGAGATGAACTAATACCTTACTGATGCAGTACTAACATATCGTTGTCGACCGGTATTAGTTGTTTTGAGTGTATAGAATCGAAATTGTCTGATACGACAGATACGTTTCGCGGAGTGAATGATATGCTTCCTACACTTTATTTAATTTTAATTTTGTCATTTCAAAAAGAAAATATTTGATCAGGGCAAACACAATATCTTAATGTTTACAAAGACGACTCTTATATTTTTCTTCGTTGAAAAAGTTCAAGAATACTCACTGATTAATGCAATGTGCTGCAGTCAAAACCCAATCTTCGTCGACCAGGGTTGCTCCACAAGATATTGCATTACTTCCTGATTCAAATATTGCAACTTGCCACGGCCAACTTCCTTCTACTGCATTACTTCCACCAACAATTAACGGATGCTGGGAGGAAAATGGGACAAAATAGTTATACTTATATATATACTTATACGATATCACACATCACAGACTTAGTGTATGTGTGTATCTAACTTATTTGATAAGGGAAGGCGGTAGAATACACGAAAGTTGCCTGGTGCCCATCATGTCGACAATGCACATGAACGATCTCGGTTTCGAGACATAGTTTACTCCTGTTTATAAGTCTATCATTAATCTATGATGTTTTTTTCAGTGACGTTAGTATTTCAGAAAGATACTAGACACCACTGGATCACGCTAAGCCACTGAATTTTGACCTTATACATTCAAGTCAAACACTTTAAAGTAATCGGTTCCGACTTGATATTTATTTATCCGGAAAATAAACCTAACTTGGGCATGTTGACTGTAGTTTAAATTTTTTTTCACTCGACGTGGCGGCTGCCCTATGTTTTTTAGTTTTATAAAACGGTTATCACAAATGAGAACTAATTATATGAAATTTCAAAAAAATACTTTATTTAAATAGTATCAAGTAATGACGCAGGGTGGTAAGAGTTTTGCCCACCAACGATAGCCCAGACTTTTTGTATTTTTAAAAAAATCCGAATAGGCTTCAAATAATCAACACTGCTATAACATAGCAAGGATGATGATTTAAGACTTTTGTATAAGTAATTCTAGTGTCTGTCAGCGTATACGTCTTCTTACCCATGGCATATCGGGTGATATTTCAGCCTTTCCACACTCCGTAGATCCAGGTTGAGCAAGCACTAAAATATTGAATTGAATCAGTTTATATTTTGCTGGAAATATTATTCAAGTTTTAAAGTTTTCTTGTATCAAAATATTTTATCAAAAAGGATTCTATATTATTGATAATGATTTAAAATTAGATTAAAGCATTTATTGATTACACTTTTATGAAATGCGAGATAGGCGCTATACGTTTGTAAGTTATAACACATATTCTTCACCAATATCTTCTTAATTGAAACTCACTCTAGTCGAAATTAGACGCTTGAATGCAACTAGCTACACTGTATCAAAAGTACAGCAAAATCAGCGTTGTTAACAGTAATTTTACTTGATAACATTAGAATGAAACAATAAAAACGATTTTTGCGACAGGTTATGGACTGTTGTTGAAATGCGCCGTCGCTACACTAACATGGATAGAAATAACCCGATTCTGTCGAATATTAGATTGATCTAACTCGTCACTATATACTTACCGCACATAATTTCATCAGATCCATCCACACAATCATTTAGTCCATCGCATTTCTTAGCTGCTGATAAGCAAGATTTATTCCAACATCGAAATTCGTCGGGCGAACAGTCGTCTAAAATAGTGTTATTGATATGTAGAGTGTTAAAAATAAAAACAACCACCTGAAATTCAGGGCACCTTCCAGTTAGAGAAGTTTTATAACTGCAGTCTTCTGTTAAGCATCACTGATGGATCGCGACGTTTAGGCGCGGTCCATCAGTGGCTATGCTTGACAAATGAACTACTGATTAGATAGATCAATTTTTGGTAACAACTGTATTGGATTATCTTACATTTATTTCCTTAATTGGCAAAAATACTCAATAAAACATTTAATTTTGTCAAACATGGCGCGCAGATGAACGGCACCACAAAGGCATAATCCCCTATAGACCATACTCAGACATTTTGTGTTAATTAGAATACTCTTACGATTCCTCTTTATATGTCAGACAATTCAAGGTAAAGATAACCTGTCGAAGTGTGTACTCAAGTTCTGAGGAAAATCATTTCATTAAATAAGGATTTTTTGGATCAAAAACATTGTGACGATAGGTGTATGTTATACCTTGAGTGCTGTTGTTAATATACACCTTCTGTCCATTATAATGAGAGATTATAATTAAAAAATAATAATAATGCCTTTCGCTCCATTATCGAAAGATTGAAGAAATAAAAATCAGCAAAACATTAAATCAAAAATTCTTAAAACCACACTAAAAGCGGACAAAAAGTAGAGCGACTACAAATTTTAAAGTTAGTACATTGATAGATTTTAAATGCTAAAATCAATTACCATCGGTGGACCACGATATTGTAAATCCAGTTTCTTCGTATGAATTATCACTGGAAAATTCAATTATAACTGAGTTTGATGAAGATTCAAAATTAGGAGGTGGAAATGAACCACAAAATCTCTTGTCCAAGTACTGAAAATAAGATTTTGAAAAAGATGTAGAAATTGAAAAAATATTGAACTCAAAATCAATCGTGTTTCAGCTATTATGTAGAATCTACAAAATGACTGAAACGCTATTGAATTTTTCAACATTCACTTTGTGAGTGACAAAATGAAAGCAGGTGGCAGCAGGTTCTCCAACAGGCAACTTAATAAAAATAATGATAAAAAAGAGTATAGTCTGCCTGAGTAAAAAGTTTTTTTTTTTACTTGGGCAGAGTTTCGTATGACTATTTTGACAATGACTTGTATCATCTTCGATCCCAAGGATCAACCTTATAAGTTCATGGTCATTTTGGTCAACTTTCCTGTTTTACGTTATCCGGTAACTCGTACAAAAAGAGCTTTTTCACTGGGTGATAGCGCAGTCTATGATGAGACATAATTCAACGATTTAATCTCCATTTTGAAATTGGCATAAAAAAAGTAGTTTTTTTTTCTATTTTTCTCAATTTTTTTTCGTTAATTTTGATAGTGATATACAAAGCCAGACATAAATCAAAATTAAAAAAAACTTGATCACGATTGTTTTACATTTCATGCAACGATTATGCAAAACTACCTGCTGGAAAAGCTATAACTCAATGAAATGATATGAACGTGTTTACCTTTCTTGATCCAGTATTTGAACCATCATAAATAAGCAAGTAATCATACGGACAAAATTCTCCTCCAAATTCAATGTTGAATGAATCTCCAAATCTGATAGTAATTTTCTAAAAGAAGTAAATAGAAGTAGAATTTTTAGATACAGAGATGTAACGACTATATTGTCCCATTTTCGAGTTGAAATAAGAGATGAAACAAACTAAGACGACTTAGGTTAAAATGATATAGTAACCCAACCAGAAAGTTTTATTTTATCAAGTATGAGACACAGATGGACCGCGTCTAATCGACGCGATCCATCAGTGACCTATACTTGACAAAAAAGATACTTCGATGATATTTTATCCGATCGGGAAAAATTCGAATTACTGAGCTGTTCAATGCAATATTTATCATCGGAAACCTTGAGTTTGCTATTCAATGACTCATCTTATAATTCCGAAACTTGATCGAGACCAAATATAGTTTTAAAATTATCATCTCTAATCAACATACCTTGTTTACTGGTGCACTGAAAAACCATTGGTAAAAACTATTTTGTCGATATTTCGGAAAACTTTCATCCGTCGAATGGGGGGAATACCAAAGCTCCATCGTTAGCTGCGTCCACTATTATCGCTCCTTCAAGTTTAACAAAAACATTAATTCATTAATCGGTTTCACCAACACTCTATGCCAAGATAATAACTACTAGACCATGACATCCAATATTCTAGAGTAATTTACTTTCCACTAATTTTTTTCATAGAATTTCAATTCTAAACAATGTCAGAAAAAGCGAGGAAAGGAACAGTACTACTGCATTCAAATTGGAAAGTACTTTGCGCACAAGTGAGCGACCTATAGAGTGCAGTGAGTGACATCTGCTCTTAGCGATGACATAACAATTTACTACCTCTTTGCTTCCTTTTCGTTCGCATCTTACGACAAGCTCAAATTACTTTGGTGAAATTTTAAAGTCTGCTATTTGTTAGATGTGGTGGTGGTTTTCATTCAGTCGAGTTATCCATTATATAGTAATTTTGTTGAGTATGATCCGTTGATGGATAGCGCCAACAAGACAGTGTCCATCTGTGTCTCATGCTTAACAAAAAGTATTTTTGACTGGTGAAAGGTCACATTGAATTTTCTAAACAATTGAGGCATGACATGATGTGAAATGTTCCCTTCCAATGTTAAATATGAAAAAATATCTCATGTATAAAAACTCACTTTCAATGCGAGTTGGTTGACCATTCTGTATAACTGTAAAAATGAAATAATTTCAAGAAAAATATAAGATACCAAGATGTAAATCTCTACATAGTAACTGAAATGATGCAATTGGATCATTCGGTGAAATCGTAGTAATTACGTGAAGCATGTGTTGTACTAAAAAGAAACTATGGTCACACCAATAGTCATTTCCAAAAAAAGGTAATATTATTTTTTGGTGACATTACACAGCTTTTTTCTTCTATAAAAGCAATTAGTAGAAAACATTATGAAATAAATGAAATTGTTAAAAATAAAATAAGGACAAGGTAAGCGACATCATAATAGTACAAAATATTCCTCCCTTTTTCAAAAGTGATTAAACGACCTTCTACTCCCACAAATGGTTAACATTCTTAAAAGACTTTTTGGCCCAAATTTCAGATGACTTACATGGCTGTATGTAGGGAAGAAATGAGTGAATACTGGTCAAATATGTTGGCCTTCCTTGTGCCCCACATTGATGAGAAAAAGAAATTATTCCAATGATTTCCCAAGTTGAATTATTCCTGATTGCAGCTGGTCCGCCGGAATCACCCTAAAAACAACGAAATTTGATTTATCCACTATCCATGGATCTTATGAATACGGTCACTCTTTATGTCTGACAATATGTTTCCTGAGACGCGGTTTATCTATGGTGCTTGCTTGACAAAATGAAAGTTGTTGTTTAATGAAATATGCTACTACTTTTCGGTGAAACATAAAATAACTTTTTCGGTCAATTATGGGCAATCCATGCTCGTCATACATCAGATCCAAAAAGCGGTTTTAATTTTGGAAATATCCAATTACTACTAATTAATTGAAATTCAACATTACAGTTAGCATTTTAAGAATGTTTTTTTACAATGTGCAAAAATGAACTACCTGACAAGCTCCCATTCCCGAACCATCAAAACCGAGGCATAGTGTTGTATCTGGTAGAATTGTATCCGGTGAAAGTTCACTAAACGATTTATTGCATTGATTCCATGGTAATACAGGAAGGCGAACTTGTCGTAATATTTCTGATAATCCAGTTTCTGTGTACGCTATGGAAATAAAAAAATCAAAAGATTCCCTGTTTATCAATGAATGAAATTCAATTGAATTTTCAATTTTGTGACTAATATTGTTAAGTTATAATTTTTTTCTGAATTTCTCATCGAATAGCTAAAATTATTGCCCACTCTCCCTATCAGAAATTCAATTGTGTTAAGCATAAGTCACAAATGGACCGCGTCTCAGCGACGCGATCCATCATTGACTCATATTTCTAGAATTTTTTACTGACCGGCTTGCTTTTCAATTATATGCTACCGAAACACGCTTAATCGAGTCATCACTGATGGATCACATTTCCCTAAGGACGTCTATCTATGGTTCATGCTTGACATTCGGTTCGATTTTTTTTTTGTAATGACATCAACTTCCAACGAAGGTCATGACATTATAAATAAAATACGAATTTTTATGATATCATGCGGAAAAGTTGAACAGAAAGTCTTGCCAATTACTATCCCTTACTTCAATACATATACGCGTAAAACCAACATACCCTAAAATTTTACGTTTTTAATGGAGGACTAGGAATCGAACGTTCCATCAAAACAACATCAGGTGTATTTTATATTGGCATGATGTCATTAGATTTATTAGACGTTCAAATGAATATAAAGCTATAAAACATTAAAACTTTTTGTTCAGTTCAGAAATCCGCAAATAAAAAGGCTTGTAGGCAAATTGACAAAAAACAGAAGTTTTATAGAAGAGCTGTAATATGTAACTGACCTGTTATTAAATTGTTTTATTTTCCAGGTTAAATTTCAAAAAAATTAAAACTTTATATATATAATATTCTAAATTCGCGTATAGATTTGAGACTTTCCTGACATTTTGTTATTGAAATTCGCTGTATGAAAGTCCGAAAGTTGTGCCGTTTATGGAAAATGACTTCTACAAACTTTAATACCGAAAACTGTTCTCAAAGTGGGAAACATCTCAAAGAGGACTAAATCGGCATAACGACGTGCAGTGAGCCTAGTATCTGCTCTGTGCGATAGAAAACACCAACTATCACTCATTTCTTTCCATTTAGTCGCCGCTTACGACCTGCATGAAATATCTGAGGACGTTTCTAAAGCCTGTATCAACAAGGTTTAAATGTATGAATGTCATGCGTTATGAAGGCACTGCAACTAATCACCGTATAGTACAGCCTATTAATTAGACTTACAATTACGGCCCCATCCAGTCACTACTGCAATTTTCCCTGTAGTTGGAGCATTTGTTGGCAAGCATATAGGTTGAACCCATTCCGTTCTATTTGCTGTTGTTGAAAGATGAAGAAGTGCTAGATCGTTTCCCTCCAGGTAACCTTGTGTGTTGTGGTGACTGTTAAAAGATTGGGAAAATTAGCACAGCCTATAAATAAATTATCGTTACAGATTATAGGAAATTGTAGATGAAATTTTAATTTCACTGCTCAGATTTTATAGGAAAATCACTGTGAGCAAAATCGAAATCAGCGCCTAAAAAAAACGAACCAGCGTCAACTTATACGACAAAGAACCATTTAAATATATAGTATCACTTATTGCCTTCTAAATGGAAAACATTGCAAACAGAGCAGAACAGAGCTATAATAAAGTGCAGTGGGTGGTAAATATATTTCATATCTTTTCAATTTTGATTTAAAGTTTTCCTATACTATATAGCTTATTGCTTATTATTCGTTGCACTTGAAAACGGTAACTAAAAAACCATCGCGCTCATCACAGTCAGAAAATTGCGTTTTCTGACAAAGATAAATCTGAATTGTAACATAGAGATGCGGAGACATCACATAACCAAAATTCAAATTTGTTCATTGTAACAAAATGGCACATTCTTACGTAACGCCAAATTGTTTGTCCAACACAACACTTGAGATGATGTGTAATCTCGTGATATGAACGTGGCTTCTAATTTAAAGTTAAGAACTACGACAATACAAACCTATGATTATTATTATTCCACTTTTGCGTATTTTCGAAAACACTTTTGTTTCGTAGCAAAGGAGTGTTATATCGATCTAATCCATATAAATGTAGTGGCAAATAATTATTTCTGAGTCAACTCGATAATTATGAGTTCATAGGCCTCTCCGCCGTAGATGACAGTTTTGAATTTAATATTCGAATCTGTTCGGACACACATCACATTTGAATGATTCGGATACTTTAGACGATACAAAGTCTTGGGCAAAAGAAGGAAAAGGAGACTCGGGTACCAGGCATTTTTAAAAAGCATAACTTTAGTTAATACAATTTCAAAGTAATTTATATTTACAGTCGTGCGCAAAAACGTCGACATGAAAATGTTGGGAACTTTTAAAATATATATTTAGAAACTACTATCGGAGTATTTCACTAAGATTAACGAAGTTTATTTTTAATTACATATTCCTCTCCGACCAACGGGTCCTTTTAATTATTATTAATTCTACATACTTTATGCAGAAAGCTCAAATGCTGCATTTGGATAATATTCCTTTATAATATTCAGTATGAATGTCAGTCAATACTGGAAGGTATCCTTGTAATTGCCGACGTTAAAAACTTATATGTTGATTGCGAATATATATTTCTCGTGTACAATAAGAAAGACTCGCTATAAAAGGCACGCCTAAACTTGCTGGCTTTAATCCAATCTATAAAGGTAATTAGATGTCTTACTTGTATTTGGGATGAACATAAATTTCATCTATCATGATCCTTTGTTCTTTTGTGACGTCAATATCCGTTGTATTATGATCACCAAGAACAACGTACATGTTATACCTAGAAATATCAAAATAATCATGATGACGTCATCCTAGACCCTTCAATAGAAACAAAAGTCATTTTTGCTTTCTGATAGCATGTCCGACAACGTTAGTTGCCCACCAATCAGAAAAGTATGTATTTGTAAGTTGGGTTAAGTATTAGCTACTGATGGACTGTCATTTTGTGGCTTATATAGTTAACAAAATAGCATTTTTGATTGGGTTTCACTGTCCTTCCATTAGTCAGTGATCGGAACACACCCCATGCATACACACATAATATATATACACTGCCAAATGAGTTGCGACATTCAACACAATACCAAAAGTTATTATGGAATATTATAATAATAAAAGTAATACAAAATGCGCGAAAGTGACAAGTAACAAATAACACGGAGTACTCGGAATCTAAGGGTTTAGTGACTATGTAATACATATTTTATATATTTTTTTTTTGGCGCTGTTTTAATGTTTCCTTGTTATATGGTGTGGTTGTTTCACATCTTATTTCATCAACATTCGATAAAACATAATCTCAATATTACCGAGAAAAATTACTGTCACAAACGAACAAACTACATTTATGTTACAACGTAAAAATGTGAACAAATTAGAAACCAAAGCACAGACCCTTATAAATCGGGAAACCGAATCTTACCCTTTGGTTACACAATGTGCTGCAGTTATCACCCATTCATATGAAATCAGTACACCACTGCAAACCATTTTTTCTGAAGACGTAACTGCTGCTTGCCAAGGCCAGGATCCTTGTTTGACTTGAGACCCTCCAATTATCCTGTGTTCCTATAAACGAAGAATATAGTTTAATAAATTTATGACAATACGCAATTAAAAGAATGGGACTTGTCTTGAGATTAGTGATGAGTATTTAAACCAATTGTATTATTGTACGGCGCGATTCATCAAATCCAGTGCAGGCTTGATAAAATATAATTGTTTCTGATTGTGTTTATCACTACGCGGAAAAAAGACAGAAAAAAATTGTTTTGTTAAGTGTGGCCGCCGAGGCGCGGTTCATCCGTGGCTCATGCCTGACAGAACAAAATTTCTCATTGGATAAGTAAGTGGTAGATTGTACAAAACACATCTAAATAATAATAATAATAATAATATGTCGTTCTCACCCATATAAAATCAGGGGCTATTTCCGGTTTTCCACATTCATCTGCAGTTGAGCTGAATGCTGTAAAAGATTAAATGTAGCACATGATTATTGTAAATTTTCTAAAACAAATTTCTGTCGACCTTGGCATTACACAAAAATACAAAATATAATCGTGTAAGATCCACGTTAGAAATATTACGTCCAATTACGTCACTCGTTCAATTGAAAAACTAGAAGTACTCTTAGCGCAGTAAAATAAAATTTCGTCTAGAAAAGTCTATCCTGGATGTATTTTTCAGATTTGCGAAAGCTAAAATTTTTTATTTTGGCTAATGAAGATCACCCTTACCGCATTCCGCCTCATCAGCAGCATCATTTGGACAATCAATATTTCCATCACATTTCAATGTTTTATCCACGCAAATTCCATCCCAACATTGGAATAAATCGGAAGTACATTCAGCTGTGAAAACAAGAATAATAATAAAATATATTAGTAGCCTCAAATACAACAACGGTCATATCAGAACCAATATTAGCGAGTATTCGCAAATTTTATGGAATCCGTGTTGTGTACTGAGTCGAGAATTTTTGTCGTCGACAGTTAGTAGCATAGTTTTACTGAATCCATTGCAGTTTCAAAACATCTAAAAAGTTATTTAAAAGCGTCTTAGTATCCATGATTTTGGCAACGATTATCTTCTGCACAAAAGCTTTACTAAACATATAGACCAATTACTTGTAATGGCAACAGCAGAAACTGCGGAAATAGGTAATCACAAATACAGTCGCTCATTTCAGAGGATTGCCCGGAGACCCTATAACAGAAGTAAACACTCAAAGAGGCAACTTGTTAGTGTTGTTTCAATATATATACCTTCTGCTGTCCAATTCAATGAGAACCCAACTGCATCGCCTGACAGAGAACCACTATTAAAAACTATCGTTAATTCATTTGTTGAAGACAAAAATCCTCTGGGAGGATATTCACCACAAAAATCTTCTTGAAACTGTTGAAATGCAACAAAAAAAATGTTAGGCGTTTCTTCGTTTTTTTGGCAATAAAAATAATTTATTTCGCGCTAAGTAAAGGCTATGGATGAATTGATCTTGCCTTGGTGCCCATGTTTGGTGACTAAATATTTATAATTATTCAGTCTCGAAAAATCTCAAAATCATAATCTATAACTCAAACTTTCATTAAAAAAAATTTTACGAGATGCTTGGATGAATCCATCTTGTTCATAAGGCCATACCTAGAACCACCGACCATGATATGTATAGATGCGATTTCCAATTAATAGGTACCGAGACCGTTATGCTTGAAATCAATGAAGCGACACAAAATTAAAATCAAGAGGTACTTTCCTTTTATCGTTAATTTTAATTTATCAAGCGTGAACCACGGGTGAACTGCGTCTTGTCCCACCAATAAGCCCATTTTTGACTAAAAATAATACGACCAATACTTCGGTAAAAATAAATCAATAGTTATCATATACCCGCATTATATTTCGACCTCATAATAATTATGTGGTATTGTTATTGAAAAGCCGGAAGAAACCATCCTTCGAAAGTAGGCCTAGTAAAATAATATAAACAAAATGCGTAGTCGACACAAAGTATATTCATTTAAAACTTTGAAATGTTATTAAAATTCACACTCCAACGAATAATAAAAATGACTTCGAAAATGACATCTAATGAATACTATAATGGCGAATATATTATTCATAGTCATTATTCAATAGTTGTACGATTTTAATAATACAATATTATATTATAAATAGTTATATATTATTTTGGGGCGTGGCTACATTTGGCGCGCATTGGTTGATTTCAATATTACACGATTTTCAGGTTTTGTTCCCATTTTTTGAAACATTTTCAGCTTGGCGCGATTCGAGCGATATACTGAGTAGAGCAAAAATTGTATAATATATATATCATAAAAAAGTTTCTGCTTTCGGCGCTCATTATGACGTCATCAAATTACAGCTAAAACTTTCTGATGCATTTCAAACCGTTTGTAGTTTTTAAATATATTTATATTCCACAAAAATACAGAACGTATATCGTAAAAATAAATAAATAAATCGAAGTATACACTTTTAAGGCCCATTAACAACGTATAAAATTGAATAATAGATGTTATACTTTTTACCGAATTCTATTTTTTGTGAATAAAGAGCTACAGATGGAACCTTGTTTCTGCGGCGCTATCTATCAATGACTCATACATGACAATATAAAATTCGGTACTAGGACATACAATTTTTTGAATTACTTGAACTGAAGAGGTGGTTGATCCATCAAAAATTTGCAAAAAATCCGTCGTGCATGAAGTTGTGTGTTTAACAAAGAAAACACTGTCGAACCGCACTACAATTTTCTGCAATTCAAAATTATAATCGTTATAAAGCACGGATTTGTTAATTTCTTTACACAATTTTTTTTTTTCTACATTGATCGACTGTTCGTCTTTGTGCCAAAAATTCGTTGCGAAATATGTTTTTTTTTATTTGCCCAAGCTAAGGTTAGAGGAACTCTGGAGAAGAGTTCCTCAAACAACAGAAGGACAATGAGATTTATATGTAAAAACCCCATTAACAAATATGGCTTTTTAAGTGTTTTTGCTTTTTAAAACGTAGAAAACCCCAAAATAACCGACAAAATAATGAAGTCAAGGACAGAAATAACATGATCTCTTTCCGCATAGAAATAAGGCATACCGTATATGTATCATAAATTTCTTACCTCTCCTTCATTTACAGAAATATGCCATATGCAATTCAAATTATTTTCGTATGGAACTGGATAATAAGGAGAGGAAATCCTTCCTGACGGACCGCTGACATAAATTGGTGTCCCACAGTCGACAGCATCTGAGCGTATCAAGAAGTTTGAGATAAATTAAAATATATATTTTCCCCATTCCCTATCTCCCTATTACAATGAAGATTCCATACAATTCACGATGACACCTTCAGTTTAAAAATTCGAATAAATGCCAAATCCGAGTGATTCGATATAGTTCGACAAATTTGTTATTTCAAAAATTTATGAATAATATTAATATATATTAATATATTATCACCAACTTTCCTGGAGTTTTAAAATAAAATATGGTTCGTAAAGATTCAATCTAAGGGAATTATGTCCCAACGTGGCGAACTTGTGGCAAAAAGTGGTATAACAATCAAAAACTCAGTTTTGTTTTGCCTTGGTGGCGCGATCCACCGGTGACTCATACTTGACAAAACATGTTTGAGTAAACTTCTTCGGACTTGGTAATTATATTTTAGAAAAAGAAAAACAATCGTGAAGTTATGTTTACACCCCGCTGCAAATCATTAAACGAGATAATGGAATAATTTTGTGAAATTACAGACATAAAATCAAATGCTTTTAAACGTTTTTGGTATACGAATGTAGAGCGTTGAAACGCCAATATCAAAGACGACAAAAAAGACATTTGTCAAAGAGATGTAGGTATATGGAATTTCAAATGACATTTTTACCAAACTGGTATACCTGAATTAGGGGACATCATAGCCTACTATTTTTGCAAAAAGTATGTGATTTTTTAGTGAAATTTATATTAAGAAGAATTTGTCACATTTGAAAAATATACCGCATTATATGCATAGATGTAAATGTAAGTTTTTTTTTAATTTTTTTTTTATTTCGGAAACTTGACCGATTTTACTCGTGTCATTGCAAAATAATAAAACAAACATATATCGAACATCCGCAAGAGCTAAATTCTGCTGAATTTCTGGCAAAACACTCTTACGTTTATAAAGTTAGGCGAAATGTTGACAAATGTGTAGGATGCAAATAATAAGACGGATTTCTTATATTCTTACAGATATTAACTTTGTGAATTTATTTTAACTGAAAATCGTCAAAGCAAAATATGGGGGATGAGATGACATCAACGAAACATTTATTTAAGAGAAGTCACGAATCAGATTTTCTGGCTTCATTTAAGAAGATGAAAGACGCCAAGTTGTGGTTTGATTTTGTGATCAAGGTTGAAGATAAATCATTTCCAGTACATCGACTTGTTCTGGCAGCTTGTTCCAGTTATTTCGAGGAAATATTTTTGAAAACTTCTGAAAAGAGCAATGTTGATTTCCACGAGCTTACTGATGTGACGATGGATTCAGTCGAGCATTGTATTGAGTTTATGTATTCGGGAGAAATAAACGTGACGGAAGACAACGCCCAGGAAATTATAAATACATCGCGGCTTTTGAAATTAGATAAACTTACACAAATTTCCTTTCATTTATTGCAAACTCATATTTCTGCCGACAATTGTTTAGCTGTTATAACATTAGCACAAGAACTCAACGAACAAGATGTAACAAGGAAAGTTGCTCAATATCTTAAAAATCATTTCAATGAAATCGTTTCTACTCCGTACTTCCCATATATCGCAAAACCCTTTTTAATTTATTGTCTACAAAAGTGGAAGCAAGATTACCAAACGGTGTGGGAAGCTATAGTAACATGGATAAAGGGAAGAGAGGGTGTAACTGAGGACGATTTGATAGAATTCATGACGGTCGCAGATGTGAAGCATTTCCCTATTGGATATAGTGCCCGCATAGTGCTCAATGAAAGCCTTGTACAAAATAGCGATAGAGTCAAAACAATTGTAATTGAATACCTTTTTTCAGATATTGATAGACTTGAATCAAGTATTGCTCCTGCGGATGCTCTATCTTTAAAAATCGCTGCTAAAACTCACAGTGATATGAATATAGATTTTAAAGTGCTTAAACTTGTAGATCAATTTTTGGTGAAAAACTTCAAATCAATTTCGCAAACATTAGATTTTAAAAAATTGTCAAAAAAAGATGTTTTGGAATTTTTACAATCGTCGGATATGCGATATTCCCAGGAAGAAGATCGATTAGAAGCAATGTTGTCATGGTCGAAACATAAACACGAAAACGAAATACAATTTGCAGAATTGTTCAAAACTATTGAACTTAAACGTCTCCCACAAGAGACGTTAAACAAGCTTAAATCGGAGCCTCTTGTAACCGAATGTAAGGAATGTGTTAACATTCTGCTCGAGTATCTTCTGTCCAACCCAACACCAGAATCAGCTATGCAACAGGACAAACGTGTTTCTGCAGTAAGTGATAAACGTATCTTATTGCTGAATGGGATCGGACATGAAATAAAAACATTAAGTTTAACAACAGCGGAATCGACTACGTTGCGAAAGTGGAAAATTTTGAACCTATCCAGCTCATAAATATTGGAAGTGATATATATATGATAACCCACACTTCAATCTTAGCTCTTTCAAAACCAAATTGTTGGCAGAAAAAAGTCGACTATAAAACCAATGATGACTGGAAACGAAGTGTACTCTGCCATGGATACATTTATATTGTTGGTAAAAAGGGGATGATATGTTACGATCCTGAAAATAATGGAGGTTCTAAAATTTCATCTGGTACAGGATTGGAAAAAGGATATTGCGTAGCAGCTACCGATAAACACATTTATGCAATAGGGGGAATGTCCAAGAATGGTTGCGAAGCTAGACAATTCGACAGAAAAACTAAGATGTGGAGAAGAATCAGTTCCATGTCAGTTGGAAGATTTGGTGCGGCAGCAGCGGCGTATAATCATAAAATATATGTGGTGGGTGGAGGATGGTACGGGGTATCATACAACTCAGTAGAATCTTATAAAATCAAGGAAAACGTTTGGCTGAAGGTAGCAGCTATGACTCTTCCACGCTCTTCATTCAGTGCAATAGTTGTTGGAGGTATACTATGTGTTGTTGGTGGAGATCACGACCCAGAACAAACAAATACTAATTCAATTGAATGTTATAATATTCGAGCACGAAAATGGGAAGTTGTTCATACTATGGAATATCAAGCAATCATATGTGCATGTGCCTATCCTCAATAACTTAAACTGTGCATGGGAGTGTTTGGGAGGTTTGATTATGGGACTTGAATACATACAAGTCGCAAATTAAAACATGGCATCATATCTATATGACTTACTAATTAGACTTTTTTGCACGGCATGTAAATTGTGAGCGGAAAACATCCCAAACATCCCAGAACTGAACCTATATATTAAAAAGTGATGAGTGGTATTTGCCCTGGACAATGACCCTTGACCAAACTTTTGTTATCAAGTGTGTATCGTAGCGGCAACACAATTTGATTTGATTGAGGGAGAATCACCTAAATGCAACCCTGCAAGTCGCCTCCAATGCTTACACAGCTCTGAATCGTGTGATATCTCATCAAATATTAAACATAATAAAATTCGACATCTATTTAAACCAAGTATTACTTCATTTTGTAACAGGAAAAGATCATATCTTTCCAGTAATTGTAACCCTGTCCGCCTATAAGTGGCCGCTGTTACGGGGACTTGTACAGGGTGACCCACTCAAATAAGTAGCTATAAAAAAAAAAAAAAAACTTATTTTTGCTTTATGCAGACAAACATTGCAAGTTGAATGCAATAAATCGGCGAATTTAAAATCTCACCAACGGTTTTATAGTTGAGGGAAAATCCATTCCCAACACCTGATACATCAGAAGTAAATTCAACCAGAATTTCGTTATTCTTCAATATGATCGGTTCCGTCTGTTTTGTACATATTGATCTCAATTTATTCTGAATTGAAATAAATTTAATTCAAAATATTATTCTGAATTTACAGTGTGGACTGTGGGCAACATACAAAATAAGGCAAATATGTGATGTTCCATTCTTTTTGATATTAGGATTGCGACTTACGAATAACGTAGGACATTTCGCCCATTACGTTTTGAACTAAATTTCATCATCCGGACGCACAAAACTATATCAAGTTATACGCACTATAAACCATGCAAACAACAAACATTTAGAGCTTTAAAACCCAATCACTTTGAAGTCGAATGTACAGCCTAATAAATTAGGTACAGGTCGTACGTTCAAAAGTGATTTTCAGAGAGTGTATTCAATCTCATGAGGCTAACGTAGAGTGCACGTTTCGTTGCGTGCGTTTGTGCTTTGTAGGCGTTTGAATACAATTAACGCAAAGCAATGCAGTCGTGTATTGCCGTTGTAATAATGGAATTGCGACTAATGATCAGTAAATTTACTGCGCCTTTGTCACAGTGTATTCGTTCTTATCGTGTTCCCGACTCGATCATGTCGGACAAAGTATGGATTTTTTAAAAAATAAAAAACACTTACGTCAAAATTTGCAGATTTTCCTTCATATATATTGATGGCGTCATACGGACATCTTGTACCAGTTCCTGATTCCATATCAAATTCAGAATTGAACTCGAATAAAATATGCTGGGAATAAAGTTTACAGATGATTTGATAACTTTGTGCGCATCCAAACATTTTTTTAATACAAAAGGTTAAAATGAACTGGAAAATGTTTTTATTATGGAAAATTTTCACCGGATCAGACTGCACCGAAAAAAAATAATCGTTGCGAAATTTTAATTTATTTTTTCTTTGAATTGATTAATCTGTATGATCCATCATCCCAACGTGACTCAAATTTCAAAATTTGATTCCGGGCCTTAGATATTAGGTAGTGCCGGACTGTCTAAACTTTCGATGAAAATCGTACCATTGCCAGCAATGGATGATTCTTCACATGATAATTACCATCTAATCAAAACAATAATTATATTTCATGTTTCTACTCCTGTTGAAAATAAGTTTAGCCAAAATGAGCATAAGCAAATTACATGTAGCTTCAACGCGGCCCATGCTCTGCAACACTAAATATAAAAACATATATGAATGAGCTAATAAAATACTTTTCCAATATCTTGTGAAAGGATCCATGAATACTTCAACAGATTTTGATATTGATTCGGAAATCCTGGAGAAGATATCGTCCCTTGTTTCTCGGTTAACGTCACTTCCACTGGACTTGGAATTTCAGAAGAATCTTTAATTTAACAAAAGTAGTTTAAAATATTTTGGTTTATTTCATAGTGTTTGAAAGAGGCTAACCCAAATAGAACTTTGGTTTACGTTACGAATTATCTGCTTAAAAGGTTAGCTCACATAGTGCTTAAAATTCCACGTGTTGCATATCATTTTGGTAGAAAATAAGCAGAAAATGAAAGGTAAAGAGAGTTATCAGACAAAAATTACTTTGTCCATTGATGTTTTAAAAATTAGCCTCGACTCTCCTTCGATAATTTCCTTTTACAACAACCAAAAAACGCCAACTTTTTGCGTTTCAATTTACCCAAATGTCTTGTTTAAATTTATGGCATTTTTAAATCATTTTCATTAATGAGTTTAATATGAATTCCACAACTAAAATAAATATAGGAGATTCTATTGAGGTACTAATTCCGTAACTTTGGGAGAATGTCGATATATATTTAGTCTATTTATAAACTTTTATTGTGCGATATATGAAAGGTAATGAAGTCGTTTGAAAGCAAGACACGGAACATATTAAATATGGAACGGTTAAAATTATAATATTCTATATTTCCAGACCTGTCGGTGCAAATTTTAAAATTCGAATAACTTTTTCCTGCGTGAGGTAAGGGACAACTGAATAGAAACAACGAATGGGTATATGAGCATACCATCGCCTATTGCAAATACCATTCACTGCACTTTATTATAGTGGTCCAGTCCTCTTTGGGATGTTTCCACTCAGAGTACAGTTCAGTTTATTGCAATAAGTTAGTGGTCGTTAGTTTATCATGGTCATTATGGATCTCCAGTTTCAGCCTCGATCCATCGATCATGATCATGTAAAATAAACTACACATAACAGTCACTTACTCGGGAAGCATCGAGTTTGCAGAAAGTATTTAACGAATAAGCGAATACTGAAGAAAAAAAAAAAAACGTACGTAACTTTGAAATTGATTACCAATAATCTCGCGTCTTAAATTATGTATAATGTCAATTTACCTATTGCTGTCCAGTCGAAAGAAAATCCTGCCCCTTCGTTAAATTCATCTGACACAAAATTTACATTCATTGTGTTTGTATCAGTGATAAAACTACTAGGAGTAATGCCAGATCCGCATATCTTAAAAAAGTTAACAGTATCGTTACAAATTTCAGGCTATGACATATAAAAAAATTGCTTAAAAATTATCTAAAAATATAGCAATTGTGATTCGCAAAATTGCAGCATTATAATAATAAGTTACGAT
The DNA here is from genome assembly GCA_963675895.2 of Styela plicata. NCBI lineage: Eukaryota > Metazoa > Chordata > Ascidiacea > Stolidobranchia > Styelidae > Styela > Styela plicata. The sequence continues at coordinate 8,527,715 of OZ023151.1, read as the reverse complement.
ATTTAAAACCAAAACAATTCGTCATTACAAAATGTTTTTGTAAAGTATAGGTCTCGAGTACCATTTTTAAGGAAATGAAGTTAGTAATGGTAGTAATTCTTTCCCAATCAAAAAATTTAAAGTTGAGACGCTGAAGGACCATGCTCCAGCGGCACTATCATTCAGTAGCCCATACCTAAAAACACATCTTAGTCAATTATTTAAAAGGGTTCTTCTTCGCCTCCCAAAAATGTTTCTTCAAACATGTTTTGTTAGGTAGGAGCCACTGATGGATTTTGCCGACAAGGCGCGAGAGATCTGTGGACTGATGCTTAAAGAAAATCTGATTATTGTTATTATGGCACTTACTTTGATCGCGAGGGTTTCCATATTCTATAAATGAATGAAGCGCGGTCCATTTAAGGAACATATTTGATGAAATAAAAATTGTAATTGACTAACTAATTTAAGACTTTTCGCGATGTTCCCTTTTGTTAGCTTGTAGCGTTCAGGACTTCCAATCGGACAACCAATCGTGACCCTTACCACAACGCGTGTGTTGTTCAATTATAGGCCACTAGTGGCTGTCGGCGCAAAACATTTGTCCCATGCGCTCAACAAAAGAAATTTCTATTATAGCACTTACTTTCATCGTGATGCTTGCATATTCAATAAATAAATAATCCCGGCATCCTTCTCTTCCAACTTCTATTGAAAAAATTTCAGCAAATTTTACAGCGATTCTCTGTAGGAAAATATCAATTTCGTTTTGATTTAGCATATATAGGGCGATAATGACTTTCCATTAAAGTGGTTTATTAAGCGTTCTTTTCCCGAAAAAGATAAATCTTGATAGTGCAATGCTTTAAATGTCTATCGATTAATTTTGTGAAAACGTGAACATGCCGACCTTGCTCTCCGAGTCAGTTTTCGCGATTGTTCCGTGCGAAACCATCGACTCTAAGCAAGCCGCTCTTATTGGAATTCCCTTTATGTAATATCGAACGCATGTGTTAAAAGCGATCTACTAACAGCCACTTATGATAAAGACCTCACAGATGCAGTACAAGTAACTGCACATGAATATTGTCGGTCGATAATAAGCTGTTGAGTAATTTATCAAAACGTTTTCACGTTCGTTCGCTAAAAAGTAAGACTCGGAAGATTATGAATATATATCAAGAGTGAAACTTCACAGTCTCTTTAATCCAAACTTTAAATCGTATTATGATTTGTATAGTTGCTTAAAAATAGAGATAATCCTGTTCAAAAAATAATAAATTTGGACGAATATTTAGAAGAACTAACTGAACAAGAAACAAAAAACAAGTTCAGCAAAAAGTTGCCACAAAAATCACTAAAATATACTAAAATATTGACTTACATAAATGAAGTAATAAGAATGTAATATTAGCATCGCGATTTATGTTTACGAAATGATTTACTCCAAGTCATATCGAGTTAATAGTGATTCAAATCGATACGATTCTAAATTCTAAAACTGTTCATAAAAAATTACCAAATAGCCAAATAAGTTTAGATTATCTGCTTTCAAGGTCCAACAACGACAGAACTTCATATACGTGACGCCGCAGGAATCTATTAGAATCACAGTGAGTTTTCTCAAATTGCTTAGAATCGATTCCAAATAACATTGATTCGAATCTATTCGATTAGAAATTCTAATACTTACATTCCTATGTTATATGTACTAGATTCATAATCATTATGCTGTGAGGTTTGAATGTAGAAATTTAATCAAATTACCGTATTTTCGGGTGTCTGAATAATCCATGAACAATTTTGCGAGTTTAAATAGCTTATCGGGTAGTCATACGATTCTATTGTACCGGAGGTTGTATCGGAAATTGTTAATGCACCTGAACATGCACCTGAATACAAAGCATAAAATATTGGAAAAGTTTAATGAAAAAAATCGTTTTTCGATTATTCTAAAATCGATTCACTTAAAAGTGATATATGCCAAATTTTACATCGTCGGTCAAACAGCAGCAATTTAGTTTAATTGAAATTTAGAAACAATATTGTGAATTTCCGATTATGTCAACATTATCTGCAAACAGGACAAAACAAATTAAATTTATAAATGTTAACTGTTCATAAAAGACACCGTTATGGAAAGCTTGAAGTTGCTACAATAGGTGCAGCAACTTGGTATTCGATTCGATTTTTATTTTCGATTAAAATAAAAAACGCTGTTACCAGTAACCGCAACACGAACTTTTGTCCGTCCACGTTACTCTTTAGACAATGAGCGCAAAAACATGGATAAGTCCCCCATGGGTGCCATAGGTATGCTACCTTCAAGACAAAAGAGCTAAAAAAAAAATCCGTCTTCCGATTATGTGCGATCGTCCGAAACACGCTAGTTTTTATTGTTAAATTGTCTTACGACCAGTCAGTCGCACGGCTAATCAAGATGCTGCAAAAATTTGTGCTTGGGGTTTGGTATGAAAAAGCGCCAGATGGATTTGCGAACAGGTGGTATACCAACATATAATGGACGTTTTCCCGACCTTTTACCAAGGCGTGTTATAGCCTTTAGCTTTAAATGGGAAATAAGAAAAAGTTTGAAGGTATGTTTTGAGAAAATACCGATTTTTGCTACCGAATGGAAATCTAAGCATAAAAATATATTTGACAACAATTATAAATTTCAGTTGTTACGTAATGATGATACATTTGCTGATTGGCTTTTAAACCGGACGTAAACAAAGAAGTCAGCAATCGGGGAAAGTTCAATCCTAAAAGTCATTCAAAAAATAACAAAATTGATTTGTCGTCATCATAGAATTCAATTAACCATTAACAAACAATTAACTTACCGTCTTCGTAATCAGGATATTCATAATCATCTTGGCATGATGATTGATGTAAAATATTAAAACCAATTAATAAAAAACACAGTGGTATGAAACATTGTAATTGCATATTGAGTATAAAAACGCTGCAAGGTGTAAAGAACAAAAAAAATTATTTCGCAGGTTAGTTTGGTCTTAATTTCGTTACAAAAGGACCAAGGTGAAGGTTCAACTACAAATTCACGAAAAAATTGCGAAAAACGACAAATCGATTTTCTTATTATGCAAAAAATGGATTTATTTTATTTTGTTAAGCATGAGCCACTGATGGTTCGCGCCTTGTTGGCGCGACCCATCAGTGACTCATATCTAACAAAACGTTGGGATTCCGTCCTCAGTATATGCATAACTAGATCTTTATTCTTATTGAAAAATATTACTGCAAGATACTTTGTAATTAATTTATGAAACACTTCTTTGTAAATCGGACAGGAAAAACATGTTTTTACATAAAAATTGGATTATGCTTTCGTACGTATTATGGGAATATTACCCATTCTGCCTACGCAACCGCGAAATTGGTTTTCTGGGGTTACAGCTGACTGCAACATAGCCACAAAATCATTGAGAAATTTTCTCTTATATAAGTTTTTGAGCAAATCAGCACGTACAAAACTCCTTTCCCCCTCAAATTTACAACTGAAAAGTGTGTCAAGTATGGCCTACTACCTTTAATACAACTAAAACTTATGTCAAAATCGTTATGTTTAAAACAATGCCGAATAATAAAAACGATTTGCAGATTCTCAAGCTTGTTCTGAAATACATGCTCACCGCATCAATTTGCCTTCACAGAAAAAGTCTGTGAAAATTCTTTTTCGCTTTATACACAAATATACTTTAATTTGCTATATCTATAAATCCATCGTATATCATCTGTTTACGCTGATATTTGCTAAGAGGAAGAAGAGTAAAATAGGTCGCCCTGGGGTTCTTCGGAAATATAGGAATATCGCCGTAACTGTAATATCATATCAATAAATTAATATTTTAATCTGTCGCAAGGAGCAAAACAATCAGTATTTTAAGAAATAAAATACGAAACAACAGAATGATCGGCTTTCACGTTGTCAACGTTCACGTTCTTATGAAAAACATATTTTTAAAATTCCACTGTAGATATTATTTTCCATTTGACTCCTTTAAGACGCTGTAATCAACTAACTATTAGCTTCATTCTTGAAGTTGTTCTAAACGCTATATAATATATTTCCGCGAAAGCGTGACACTATTTGCCTACTTTTCGTCCAAGCGCGACGCAGCGTAAACATTCCCAAAATTTTACGATGGATTATTGACCGAATCCGTTTTAACTGTGGGTCAGACTCATACTGAAACCCATACATATTAAAATTTTAGGCTGGGGGTGCTCATACATCGGGAAGCAAACAAAATGCTAAAATAGTAGAAGATTTGCTAATAATTCCATTCACTAAAAGCTTCAAACCAGGGTTAGCGACTACTTTTTCCGACACAATCGAAAGAACTTTGCTGGCACACACAGCCGATATATTTAACAATATTATTTGACAATAGCCCCAGTAATTTTTTGGTTCATGTTTTAGGGGTGAATAAACGACAATATGTAAGAATCTGATGACGTTTTTTTACGGTAACTTCTCCTAAAACCAATAGACCAAAAACATGTCTCAGTGTTTTCGGTTACCATGCAGCCCAGACGGACTGTAATTTCTGAGTCAAATGGGGGTTTCAATTAGAATTAACCTTATATATCAGGCCTAAATAAGACAATCATTCAAGACATACAAGCGCTTTATGAAAAATTAAATCCAAGACAAATTATATTCAGTCAAGTTTGTACTACTAAAGCGCCGATCATCAGTATCTGCGTTTATCTATACGAATGCGTTCATCGTTCATTTAAAGGAATACAATCACTCTTTTGTTTTAATATGACAAAAAATTACGGCTTTGCTAACATGCTTCATTTCTATTTATTCGTACAAATTCAGTAACTCCTGAAGGCTTAGCAGCAACCTACGTTTGGTGCTAGGCAAAAATCAACCGTCTCCCCTTCCAAGCAATCATAATAAGCGGCTGTATGTTAAATTTGACACTGGAGCGCTCATTTTATTCCTTCCGAATTAAACCAAAAAATGTCTTCGATCTTCTCATATATTAATTAGTATATGACATAAAAACCTAGCAAACCATCAGAACCATTATTTCATTGATTCCCAATATTAGAATCTTGGTTTTAACACGATTTGGAAGTTAATTTTTTACTACGTGCATGAGTCATTTTTGACAAAATATTTACACATATGTTTGATATTCAATTTTAACAATGGCTTCTGAACGTTGCTTCGTCATTTATTGTTTAATTTTCCTCTTTTTGTATTTTAATACGTTGCTATATTACGGGAATATATACCTTGCAAAATGCCCAAAATGTTTTCCACGACATATGTTATAATTTTCACCGTTCCCCAATTTGAATCAAGTTCAAGTTTGACCCTTGAAACGCCCTTATAAGGAAATCTATTCTAAGCTGGTTGAACTAAGCAGCAAGATGAACCTGGACAGTGTGAATTTACTTCAAATACATCATATTATAGTCTACGGACAAGGATCTGTTTTGCCTTCACAGAAAATTTATTTTGACAAGAAGTGCGCCTGTGTAGCCATACTCAAAAGTTATCAAAAACCACACATAAAATCCGTTAAAAAAATCTTCTCCGACAAAACTGAGTACGATAAGAACAGTTAATTTCTCTCTACGGAATTACGACGTTACCACGCTTTCTATACTGTCACAAGTAATCGGTATTTGCTTTATGTCTGAAACTAAGGTAGCGCTGCGAGAATAGCTCTGCTAAAAATTAAGGTAAATTTTTTATTCTGAGTTTAGACAGCCAGGGCTTAACGTCATCTATTGTGAAGATTCCAAACGTGACGAGACCCCGTCAGATGATTTAATTTTAGGTTTTTATGAGTTGAGTTTGTTTATCGAAGCTAATATGGTAAAAACTCCATACCATGTTCACTGGGGCAAATGAGGAAAGGTGAAAATAACAAATTCATGATAATCACCGTGATTTACCATTTTATCAAAAAATAAACAAATAACTACAAATATGCTAATGCAGGTTTGTTGAAATAACAATGTAATCTTCTATTCTATTAGAAACGTTTGTTTTGTCAAGCATGAGCACATGATTGACCGCGCATTGTCGACACAATAATAACAACACATGCTCACGCACAATTTTTCAAATTGGGTTTAATACGACCATATATTTTTGACACTTGTGATCAACCAGAGGCAAAATAGAAACTTTTAAATGGTAGAGGGCAAATTTGAGGAATTTCGATATGATCCAATCAAGAACCTTATAATTAGTCCTGCATGGTTTTGCCTGACGTTTGTGTTTTCTCAGACCAGGATAGACGGCGCAAAAAATTTCCTATGACAATGTTCAGGACGTGAAGCTACCTAAATATCGAAATCAGTCCATTGACAGCGAAGATGTGTGATGTGTGAAAAAAATTATGGATGAGCTCATGTGCCTAACTTATTATAGAAGTGTGAGATGCAATATTGAATTGTACCAGGTGCACGTTCGTTTTAAAGACAGAGATTAAATAACAAAATACCTATAAATTAATAAAAACGGTGTGTTTTAAATCAAACAAGGTTATCAAAACTACGGGCATCAAATCTAAAATTATTTTCCAGTACGCGCCACTAATGGATTGCGTCGATGAAACGCGGTCCATCTGTGACGCATGTTTGTCAAAACAAAATTACTTATTGAGAAAACAGGCAAATTTCCATTCTAAGCGAGCGTATCGAAACAGGCAGTTATCACAATTCTGAAAATATCTATGTCGAGAGCCCACTTTCTGAGGATCATCTATTTTGGTATAGCCATTTTTTCTGTGTATTGAAGTGACTCATTGGAAACAAACACCACCCACTACTACTCTCCATTGTAGTATTTAAGTTCTGCTCGAATTTTTAATTTTTTCTTTTCAGATACGGTGTCCGACCTTGTATGGAGGAAATTATATAAAATAATAATCATATGAAAATTCCAAGAATGAATATTTTATTCTATTTTTTACTAGGTGTTTGAAGGATCGTCAACTGCTGTATAATTATCTATCCGCTTTCGCTTCTTACTATCCGACATAAGAAATTGTATGTGTTTCGTTGAGTAAGGGTCACCGATGGATCCCGCCGCAGAGGCGCAGGTCACAAGTAATCCATGCTCAACAAAATAAATTTTTTGCGCACCCAAGAACCGAATTTTATTTTAGAGCTTTATACAATACCCACTATTTCTGCATAATAAATTTCTATCAGTTATTTACTAAGTATATCTCCATCTCACAATAAGAAACAGATTCAAATACAAATAGTGGTAAAGTTTTTATCGTGTTTATCTACAATCGACCTGACCATAACATCAGAGTCGATGGCGCCAACTATAATCGACGGGAGTCAGTTTTTGATTGGACCACGCCCTTGGCCAAACATCAACCATGGGTAAATCTGCTGAATAGGCGTGTTTTATTCACAGCCCACGCTCTTCCAGCTACGTTTGAAACTCTGTGCTTATTTTATGAGTAGTTTAGAAATTCTGTAGGACGATAATTGACTAACAAAAATACTTGCCAGTTCGTTTAGGTACTTAGCAATACTTTAATGAGAATTATACTTCAACACAAAATAGTATATTCAACTGTGAATTCAGCTAATACGTTAAAAATAATGTTTCAAGTTTTTAAATTGTATGAGAAGTTGTAAAATAATTTTTCCCATTAGCAGCCGTTGATCCAATTTCTCTAATTTCAAGTTTAATTGTTTGCACTGGCAGCGTAGCGCAGTACAATCAGTACAACTCAGTACCCTTTTTAGAGCGTAGCAGGTGTAATTTTATCGGAAAATATGATTCAAATAAGTAAAATTGTCAAGCACGCCCGGCGTGTAATAACATACACAATAGAATTTCATTGTTTTGCACCCTTGATTCTTAATTTCAAAACAAAAAGGACCTTTAGTGACAAACAAAACTAAGTGACTCAAAAAATAATATACCAATTCATATTTTGTCAAGCGCTGGCCACGAATGGATCGCGCTGCTGAGGCCCACCCTCAACAAAATCTAATCTCTGTCAGGAAAGAAAATGTTTTTTTTTTACGAAATAAGGATCATCTTTATCATGCATCATTAGAATTCTTCGGTTTGTCTTGATCAACGTTGATATGTCCTGTAAGTATAGCTTTATTATTTGTGAAGTAGTCGGTAGAATGTGTTCTCCTCCATTTAGCCCGTCGATTTGAAAACCATACCTAAACAACAAATGAATGAAATGTTACAAGACATTGCTCAGTATATTTCCTGTCCACTTTCAAACAGATTTACCTATTTTAGCTACATGCTTTTGAATTATATTTCCGAATAACATCATTTCGAATCGAATCCTGTAGAATCTAATTGGATTTAAAAAAGGAGAATACTTTATTAAACAGCGAAGTATTTTAATATATTGGAGAAATATGTCAAAATATACGAAAAATTTGAAACATATCCGGCAGAATTCTTCTCCGGACCTTCGTCGAATCATATTGAATCACGATAAAGGAAGAAATTCAATCTATTTGAGTCGATTAAATTCTTCATCCTAAACTCGACATCCTACTGAATGTCCATATACATACGAATCCTATTATAAATATATTCCACATGTTTCCAGCATTCGAGTAACAGATCATGTAAAGTCTATACATTTTAAACATTCTACATCCTCTAGATTTTAAACATGGGCGTCCGTATCTGTATACATACAGAATAGATGGGAATACTTTTTCCATGGTTAGGGAAGACTTAATAACGCCATGCAGAGTAAGGAAATCTGTTGAGTTCAGCTTATCAGATATATTATTTTTTAAAGGGCACGAGACATACACTGCCAGGTTCATACCTGTACTCTGGCTTCTGTCAAATTTGTATTCATTGCAAGATCCTCTCTCACCCCAACTGGTGGATAATGGCAGATTCTGAATGCAGATTCAAGGACAGCTAGTTGCTCTGAAATACAACACAGAATTCCAGGACATGAATCTACTTTTCAACAAATACCACTGTAAGAAAAATACAGAAAAATTACTGATCATTTGCTGTATTTTGCTTATTTCCAAAGTCGAAAACTGCAATGTCAATGAGATTTATGTCAAATATGAGCTGTTGATGGACCGCTGGACCGCACCTCGGCGGTGTGCGCTATCAGCGGCCTATAGTTGACGAAAAACGTCGCTTTAATTGTCTTATTTCAATACCACGGAGTAAAATTACTGCGAAATTGATAAGGAAAGACAGAAAACGGTGAAAATTGTAGTCATACATCTGTTATTTCGTTGCTATTTAAATATTAACGCCCACTATTAATGAGACACTGATGAATCACGCCTCCAAAGATAGGTGAACATGTGGCGCACTTGTTGACAAAATATATTTTCTCGATTGGACCGTCTGTACTTTCTCAATTATTCTATTAGCATTAAACATGATCAACAATAAGAGATTTCCTTACCGGATGTAAATGTGGTTCGACTGCGCCTTTGTTGTGTTTGTTGCTTTCCTGTGTTATTGGCTACCGGTTCTCTGCTTCGTGTCAGAAAAGTTTGAACGTGTGGGTGACTGAAAGACTTCGACATTTCTGTGTTTGTCCTATACATTGTTTTCCTTCTTTCGGCAGAATGGGTTTGAAGCAAATTACCATGAATTGCATTTTGTCTGTTCAGTGGAGCAGAATTCACCGTCAAACTTGTTTTGAGACGAGAATTTTTAGACGCCAATTCCACAAATGATGATAGATCCAGATCAGATAATGAAAACCATCGCCGAGGAAGGTAATATTTTCTGACTTCTTCCTGCGAGTTATACAAATGAATAAATATTATGTTATCGATAACCCAGTTACAAAACCTAGGTGATATAATTTTACAGTACGTGAGTTCGTTCATTGACGGAACGCTCCGCCGACACGTCGATCCGGGTTGTGGTTTTACTCAGTCGTGGCGCTTTTAGATTCAAGATACGGTTGGTTCGAATGAGCTTTTCTGTATTTGGTGTGATTTCCCAGATCAAATATTTTATTTATTTTTTGATCGTGAAACACGGAAACGCGATCTGTCAAGTTTAACAAAATTATGGGTGTAAGAAATATATATTTTTACTCGCCTGATCAAAAAATTAACTCAACGTCTGGCGTTTTTACGTATATTTATATTTCGAGAATTTTTAATGATATACTTAAAGAAAATTTGATCATTCAGTAAGCGTTTACATGGAATCATATTCGGAAAGAAGATTCGATGCGCTTCAACAGCGCGTTCTATCAGTGACGAAACATGTTTAATTTAAGCAGAATATTTCTGACAAGTTAACGATCGGGGCGTCTGAACTTGTAAAAACCATCTTATGAGCTGGAAAAGAAATAGACAGGGGAGAAATATTCATTTTTTTGTTTTCTAAACTTTAAAACCTTCACCATTTTACTAGTATTCTTTAAATTGTTTCAGATATCGCAGCACAGCATGCACATTCGGCGTATGATAAGGCTTTGGAATATAAGCAATTCCCACTTTTTCTCGGCTTTTGTAGATATCCAGAATTTCGGCGCGAAACAATTAATAAATTTTTACTTCTTTCGTGTGATTCGTTTCATCGGACTCAGCAGACGACGAATGGGAATCGCTTCTTGTGGTTGTTGCTGCCGTTTTTGCTAAAAAGAAACATGATGTTATATTAAGAAAAATAATTCATCTGTGGGTTTTTCAATACCTGCCTACAACTAGTAAAAAAAAAAAGTTTTTCTTTTGGGACAACTCAGTGGTGAAATCACGATTTCTATTTCATCTTATGTGAGACCATTCCGTGAGATCTTTGGTTATAAACAGTCGTATACAGATTTATTAATTAAGATATGTCTGTATTCTACTAAATTTTTGAAGTTAAAAATCGGGTTTTACAAATATCCAGAGTTTTGGGAATCATACGTTCTTTCAGCAATTTGCCTCTTCTGCAAATACAAATCTTGCATACTTTTCAAACTGCATGTTTGATCCTCCTGGATTTCCCCTGTCTTCGATTTTACTCCAGAGCAACCTGCTACATTGGTCATCAAATTATCAAAGAAACTTGTCACATTCTTATTCTTCATTTCAATCATCTGGAGAGATTCAGTACACAGAAATGGATTCACTGCAAGTGGGTAAAATTTATGACAGAAAGACGCACTATTTGCCAGCAGAGTATTAACAAAAAAGTTTCGAGCAAACTCGATGTTGTCTACAGCAGCAAGTTTACCATTAGTCTGTGGTTTAAATCCTGACCAGGTACCGAAATTAGTCGGAATGTCAACTGGTAAGAACTGTAAATTTCTGGTGTTCTCGGTCATCGTGTCGCTCTCTCTTTGCCATTGAAAAATGTGAATGATGTCTTTCGCTAGAGAAGCTTTTATTGTTATCGAGTAGAAAAAAATGCTAATTTTCAAACGATATTAGTTCAATCGTCCCCATTTGGAAAAATTTTGTACACACAAGTGTGAGTCATTGATGAATCTCGCCGCGAAGGGACGTTCCATCCGTGACTCATACTTGACAAAACGATTTGATGTCCCCTAGTCACAAATATTTTGCACCGATAAATTTTGCCGAGCCTGAGGCACTGATGGAGCGCGCTGCAAGGTGCGATCCATCTTTGCCCCATGTTCGTCAAAATAATATTTCTGCTCAGGATAGACACAGAATTAGGAGAGTTTGTTAGGTAATTTATCAAGCGTGGGTCACTAATTTAAAAACGATGTCATATATGGTTCATACTTGACTACGTGCAAACTGGGTGTAGCGAAAAAGGTCACAGATTTTTGTTTGACCAATTAATCTCGTCAAAAAATATTTTTAGATTATGTTCTACCGACCCTGAACCACCTATAAAACACTTCAAAAAGTGGAAATTTTCCTATTTATTAAATATCGCATCATTTCTGTTTCTAAGGCGGACGATACAAATCACTTCACTTATTGATTTTCGGAGTAATTTAATTTACATTCTATTGGAGATCGGTTCGAATGTAAGATCTGCAGGTGTTTAGCGAGATGGAAGAAGAACTAAATCGAATCAGCTTTGTAAGTAATTGGGAATTCTCCAGATTTTCAATTTTCTATTTTCTATTTGACATTAAATTCCCGTTTAAAATATTTTTCAATATGATTCAATTTTTCAATTATTGCTCGTCTTTGTTTCTCTGGAATTCCTGCTATGAATTTGCTCAATAGCATTATGAATAACAAGCAAGGTTTGAGAGTGTGTGCAACTAAAGTTGTGATGAATAGACACGTAAATGCGTGTTATGAAGTAAATCTAATAAAAAACATGAGAATTGCAAAAAGAAAAGCGTAGTCGTCGACTACTTTACCATCGGTCATGGCAGGTACCGGTACACTTCATTTTTATGGTGCAGGTACACACTCAGGGATGTTTTCCACTCAGAATTCAGTTGTTGTTTGGCGCACCTATCGGTCTTGCATTGAGGGATTTTCAATGAAAAATACTGTTTTCTATCTTATATCCCAAGTAAATGGAGTCTAATAACTTATGTTATCGATAACTCAGGTGATATCATTTTAGAGTACGTGGGTTCGTTCATTGATAGGAACGCGCCGCCGATAATTCGATTCGTTACTCGAGTCACCTTTTCGATGACTTGACTTGATAAAATTGATCCCAAATCACCATTTCAAAAATCAGGTCGTCTGTCGTTGCGTGACTTATCGGAACGAAAACGAGTCTTCCAGAAGGATATCAAACATGCAATGTACCCAGCTGCGAATTCCATGTTCGTCTACCCAAATATGATCAAAATGGTGGTTCTAAGTAAGTATGAAAAGAGAATTGGCAAATTAATCTGTCATTGCACTTGAATTTAGAAATTGATTCATGACTGGACTTGAGACTCGTAAATGTATGACTCGACTTGACTTCCGACTTGAAAGTACAGTGACTCGAGACTCTAAATTTAAATTATTTTGGCACGATCGTTCTCAACACTGGTGCATGCATACTTTAAGGATCTCAGAGCAAGACGCTTTGAAAGTCTATAAAAAAATCTCGATTTTTTTTTCAAATACTTCCGTGTTATACATCGCTATTAGATTTCACAAATTAGACTTTCTGACCGGAATTTCTTAGCTGGTAGGAGGCGCAGACAGAGCGCACCTCATTGACGCGATCTTATAGCTGGGCTCGGTAAACGATCTGAAAAACGAGTTTATGTAGTCAGTCCTCCATTGATGCCAAAGGCAATCAAATTATAACATATTTCAGTTCAGTATACATCACGAAGAAAAAACGAAAATGCAAACTTCAAGAATAAGCTTACCCAGCATTGAAAACAAGGTCGTTGTCAAATCGAAATGATCCTGCTTCTGCATGTTTCAATGTGTGGCAAATATATATCTGTAGAACTAAACTAATCCAGTACTCCGCGCATGATACTTATATATCATTTGAAAGACAGGATTTGATTCTCCTTGCTAGCGACTCTTACTTTTCGTGTATTCATTTTGAGCATTTTATTCGGTAATTGCGCAATATACAAAATTTTTAAATCTCTCAAAAAAAGAGAGGTCCAACAACCAGTTTGATATCCTACTGCCAAGGTTGTCATTTCCATCGTATACCGAATACCATACATCAGTGCCCGACAAAGTACATGTACTGTGGGTTATTTTCTGGCCGAGATATACTCAAAATTGGCTACGGAAACCGGTAAGTCATTATCCTTAGTGTTCTGCCCCAAAATGTCCAGGAAAACAAATTATTTAGAAAAATAAGGTCATCGAAGTAATAAAGTGAATCATAAGAATAAACATTAATTCTTCTAAATTATTTTATTCACAAAAAGAAAAACACAGGAAACAGGAACTAAGGATGATAACGGCAGTAACATAAAATAGTAATAAAAAGAAATCTCACAGAAATGCGAAATTTCTGCCTTATCGACTATGGGCCATAGTTAAACCACGTCAATATGGCAAGTCCAACCATGGCTAAAGATTAGCAAACAAGTGAAAATTTGAAATTAAATTTGGCAATTATTTTCCCCATCACTGTTTAATTAAACACGCCAATAACGATGAAGGGCAGGCATTGATTCTTGAAACCAGGGATGACTTTTTATTCAAGATTCAAATCTATTAGACATTCAAATATATTTGATTCTGGAGAACCGAAAAATCATTTCTGTGATTCGGCCAAGGTTTTCCCAATCAGAAATTTGATTTTGTCAAGAATGGTACAAGCACGCCGATGTGCAGCGATTCATCATTGACTAGTGTTTAAGAAAAAGCACGCAAAAAAATATTTTGACTAGTTAGAGCAAAATTATATTCGATAACTTCGATAAATTTCCATCAATATGTTTTAAAAAAAATGGTCATTTTATTAATCTCCAAATTATTTTTAAAATAGGATCAGATTGAAAAAAATTTGATTTGAATGAAGTAGTCTCATTATTTGAAATCTGTTTTGTTGTCACTGATGGATCGCACCCATTGGTGACTCATTCTTGACAAAAAAATATTTCTGATCAAGTAATAAAAATATAGAAAGGACTTAAAATCGTGTTCATAAACACTGTTATAGTTATAGTGAAAATTTTGAATGCAAGAAAAAAATATCACATAATTATAGATTAGTTGAACTGATACTTGCAAAATAATGGCTCAAAGGTAAATTACCAATTCACGCAATAGAGAGCAATAACTTGGAAGAATTTATATACAATAGTTTGCATTTCAGCAATAATGATGTATTCAAAAAAGCACACAGAAGAAAAGATGGAAATCGGGAAATAATGATCAAACATCATATATTATTAAATTTTGAATCTTATACGACACTAAAATTATATATATTATAATATATATGGAACTATTTATTGTTGTATCATGTTAAATAATATAATAATAAATAAATAACTACCAATAAATAGCTACGAAGTTCGATAACGAAAATACTGTCAAATTTCAAAAAGTTCCACTGAATTAACTATTCTCAACAATAAATCTTTCATCTACCATGGACCAGAGAAAAATCAAGTATCGGAAGCCATGATCCATCTATTACCCATTCCAATCAGAAATTTTATTTTATTACGAGACACAGATGGGCCGAGCCTTGGCAACTTGGTTCATCAGTGACACAAACATGGGTGCAAAATAATTTCCGAATCGGATTCTCTATAACACACTTGAACGTGGTGGAAAGAACTTTTAAACAAACAAGAAAATAAAAAAGGAATGCCCAAAGGGGATAAAATAAATATCATTCGGAGCATTTAAATTAAACAACTAAAATGAAGGTACAATAGAATAACATTCTGAAATCTGGCTGGTCGTTATCTAATAACTAGTGATACTGAAATCGAATATGCTAAAAAGATTTAATCTAATCCTGGAAATATCAAAAAAATTGATTCAATACAACAACATTAATTCATTACAACAACAATTTCAACATTACTTTTATGCGAATATAATTAGGAATCTTCCCCAAATTGAGAAGGCAACGTGATGGATTTTTGAGACAGTCGAATGATAATAAATTACTAAGCTTAGACTAGGTATAACCTCACAGATTAGTTAAAACAATAATAGAATATTGCTCTATTTGTAAAATTTTGAAAAATCTTTAAGAAGTCATGATTTACGCCAAATTTTAAGCCATGAACTTTGGCATACCGTATATCATCATCTCACTGCAAAATGAGTTAATTTAAGAATAATTAAAAAAAGAAAATACTTTCAATCAGAATTCGAGAATACCTGACTATCCGGACACCCCTAGCTTAAACACAGGCGATCTGTGGGTCATGCCGATTAAAAAAAATGCTCGTTTCTGCTTTGTGTTTTTCACACAATTGGAATATCCATGAACTTTAATTTGTGCCTATGAAAAATAGTCCAATGTGGAGAAAAGGAAATATATCAACAACAGAGAATTGAATTACAACATTACTTACAGTGGTAGCAATTCGGAAGACCAAATTTCAAATTTGAAAGGTAAATTGACCATTTTTGGAAAGTTCTTCAACTTAGAAACAAGAACAAGACAAGAATCTCTGTTGAATAATATTGATTGTAAAAAAAGTATTAATTATACTATACTTAGAATCCAAGTGTAGTATAATTTAATAATATTTAATCATTACCTAATAGAAATTCTTGTCTAATCAAATTGAATCAACTATGGGCTACTAAATGAATGGAAGATATACAAAAAATGCAACATATCATATGCCGAAAATATTTTATATGAAAACAAAAATTTGTAAATTTTGGGAAAAGTGGAATATTTAAATTTCTGTGAAACTTAGGAGTACTAGATAAACAATCTTAAAAATTTGACATTCATCATAATTACCTGATGAAGTATAAAAATTTGTTTGATTTCAAACTCTTTTAAATATGTCAACCTGAATCATGCCGAATCATGCCTAATCACAACGTTCATTTTGTCAAGCATACCCAAAAAAAAGCCTGGGAAAAACTTTTTTCAGCTCGGATTTAACTTAGAAAACAGAAATTTTGATAAAATTACAGATCGCAATTTTATAACACTTGTTGATGTTGAGCCATCCCTAATGCAAGATTACTGATTTACGTTCAATTTCATGGTATCGGGTAGGTAAAATATGACATTCATCATGACTTTGTGGTACAATGTATTGATAAAAAATATAGCACATCGTACTTGTTACTTCCCGTTGCCATTTGTATTTATAGTACCGGTACAGTTGTTGTTTAATTCATCTCGTAAGTCCAGAGCACCACCAACACCATCAGTCGAATTTCCTGCCCTATGCATCCATTTTCCTGTAATCAGCATTCGTTTTTCCATCAAGTTTCCCATACTTCTCACTCTGGGCATATTCGAAGTCTTTGTATCCACTACGAATAAACGGGAGAACATTCTGTTTTTAAAAAAAGTGAATTCACACACCCAGTTAATCTCTACCTACTTCCAAATACCACTACCTACTACTACTGCACTAAAATTTCAAACAATTTTTGCCACCATGATTAAACTAGATGAATAAATTGATGATAATTAATCAGACACCAACCAGCGACTACCATTTAAGCAGATTGTACTTTCATAATACAAGAAAACTTTGCTCATGTTAAACAGTTATTGGATCAAGGCAAGACTGCACGAAACTTCTCATATGAGGTCATTTACAACAAAATTCCAAAAGCTAGGTAAATACAGGAATAAAGCTATAAAAGCGTGTCAAAAAACTTTATCATTGACTTTGAGGTTCTGGGGAATTCGAATGGCGAATGTATGTGAATTGGCAACAAACAAGTTGACTAATCAAAAATTTTGCCTGGACGAACGAGAGCAAAAAGCAGTTTTGAACGAAGACCGATATTCTGATTACAATATAAGTAGAATAAAGTGAGGAAGGGTAAGTGAGGAAGGGTAAGTGAGGCGCGAATATCATTGCAGACCTGAAGAAAGTTAATATTGATATTTAGTTATTAACAGAAAAATGACCTACAAAATTTGACTATTAACATCACTATAAAAGCAGCTACATTCAAAGCAAAATCTACACAACAAAATACTATTAAAATTACCTTGGTTATTAACAATTGGTGAATGTGGTCGTTTTCGTGTAATTGCTGGTAACTTCAACCTGATATGAGACCCTGGTAAACTAAATGTTCTTTTTCTACTTAACCATTCTTCATCACTATCACTGTTGTGATCTTCCTCCACAAAAGTATCTTTCTTGATCCCATTGTGTTCTTCCACAAGATGACCTTTACCATTAACCTCAGCGCATTCTATTTGACTTACTGGTGAAGATGTTGGCTTTGGCCTGAAATTCGATCAAAAACAATTATTGTAATGCTTGCGAATCCTGAAATTCAATAGAAAAAATGATTATTGTCACGCTTGGGAATAAAATAACGTCATAGTGAAACATGATCCACCATGACTAAAAACCCTTTTTAACAGTTTTGTGAACTACTTTTTCAATGACTGCCAAAAGGGCATTTATATTATACACAAGTGTAAATAGATTCGAGAATTTAAAAAAATTTATACCGGAAATTAAGAAAGCCGTCATAGATAATTTTGAAATATCAGCATTGCATATCAAATTAGGCATTTATTAAATCAAATTTCAAATAACTGAGTGGTCCGAAATTTAAATTGAAGTTCGTTTCATTTTTCAACTATTGCATTAGGAAAGAGGAGAATACATGTTGAAGGAAACTAGAACGCAGAATTTTGTCGCATATCAATCAAATGCGCTCCAGCAGCAAATATTTCTGGACTATCTGGAATCGTTCGAATATTGTGTAGCCTAAATTCACTTAATAACATCCCAACGCTAATTTTTTTATAGCCACTTTTTAGAGTGGATCACCCTGTCCAAGGCACTGTAACAGCAGCCACGATCAGGGTTATAATTACTGGCAAGATATGATCTTTTCCTGTTCGGCGTAGCCTACCCAAGATATTACTCCCTGGGTTGAGTGGTGGGTATGGATAAGCAAGCCGGACTCGCTGGGGCTCGAACCCGAGATCTTCAACCTGCGATGCCAAAATGTATAACCAGTGGGAGTGTTGATGATGTCGAACGTTTTTGAATAAATGGAGATATTATTTGATGTGCCACTCTGTTAGAAGCATTCCAATTACTAAAGTTCTTTTTTTCCCAAAATGGTAATGCCACAAATTTACCTGTGCGTATTGACTGCTCCTGGTCCCAGATAAAATGTCTCAACTACGCATCCATACGCAATAGGTGTCAATTTTAAAACAGAATGTAGCGGACATTCTAAATAAGGTAACTCGTTTTCTACTTTATCAAGAAAATATGCCAAGATGCATCGCATGACGGCCTGTGAATAATAATGACAAAGTTTTTAATAGAATTTTACCAATATATAAGTCTGTACTGTACATTTTTTTATTATAGAGTATTTTTGAAAAAAAGAACTGATATGAATGGAAGCCAACTTAGCCACTATGCTAGATAACTTCAGAAGAAAATGACTGTCATGGGAAAAAATTTTGCTGAAAATCCGATATATATCATATGCGGAAAATAATATAATATCCTTTTCAAGTGAGGAGGCTTGATAAAATTGTACAACTTAACCAAAGAATATTACTTCGGGTTATTGGACACAAGAAGTTATCAAAAGGAAGACAAGATTTTGTATCCTTCTATTGCAGTTTGAGGTTTTTGTAAGAGAATTATACCAGCATGAAATTAAAAATTCAACTGCATTATTGAAAATACCAAATACAAATATTCACCATTTTGTCTTGTTTTTTTACAAATTTTCAATAAACTCAAAAGGTAAAAGCAGCAGCTTGTACACAATATTTATATATCATTTTTTTCAAATAAATACTGTATAGAACAATTCAGAGGGCCATACAAAAAGGCAAAATAATTTATTATACGTAGGTCATCGTCACTGTCCAATCTCATTTCAATCATTGCTGACAAAGACTTGTTTCTCGACTGTTGCTAATAACTCACTGGTGGACAAGTGGACATTGGTCATAAACAACATCACATTATTAAAAAAAATAGGATAAGTTAAACACAAATGGAGTGGCGTCACTTAGCGTGACAGAATCTTGTTTTCATACAAGTGTTCTCTAGATGGACAAAAAGGCTTCGAAATTATCAACACTGCTATTTCATAGCAGTATTGATAATTTTGAAACTTTTTGTATAATGTACAATGAAATGGCATTTTTTTAGCGAATGATTTCAGGTTGAAATAATGCTTTATGGATACATTTTTTGATGTTTATTGCAATCTCCTTCAAGTGTTTGAGTGGCCGCGTAGATGACATTCTACCAGTCTGACCTCAATTACAATTTTGGTTTATCAATCATTGTAATTACAAGTGACTAATATATATATAATATGAACAAATCACAAAGTACCATATGTTTTTTCAATCTTGAATGAACTCAAAACCCTATCAAATGCAAGCTGCAGAATTTGTGCAGCAGCTTGTGCAATCAATGTATATACTGCAATAAATTTAAAGTATGCATATTATACTCTTTATAATTATTTGATTTCATTTTTTGGCACAGATCATGACTGGACAAGTTTGAATTGGACTATTGTCGACAAAAAGTTATTTGCCACAAACGACTCATTAACAGACAAGTGGACATTGGTCATAAACAACTATCTGTATCTGAACATCATTTGAAGTGTGAACCATAGATGGGGCTATGATTTATCCATGGTTCATACACAATTTAACATCATAGCTTTTTGTACACAATAACACATCACCAAATGAGTCATTCCAAGTTTCACTGCTGGTGACTGAAGTCATGAGACAAAAGAATAAAAACGGCTTCTGGTTGAATTGCGGTTTCTGGTTGAATTGCGGTTTCTGAATGTCACGACTAGAGATGGGCCGATACCAAAATTTTCGCCGATACCGATACATGTACCGATACCACTTTCGTAATTTATATTCCGATACCGATACCGCCGATACCGAGTACTTTGTTAAATGCCTTTTTGTATCCACATACTTAAGCCCTTGTTATAGTTGCACGCCCGTACGTGAGCGCCTACGTACGTTTGTACCCTTGAACTCTTGCATCCATTTGAGTGCAAACTTTAATGGATGAAAATATAATGAATTGTTGCTGCGTTCAAGCATACATGAGTCCAAAGATTGAGTGCAAATGTTCGTGGTTACACAACTAACGTCACATCTCATTGAGACCAAGGCCACTATGCACGTGAAGTTGTCTTACCGATGCGTTGCATTACGTTCAAGCAATAAAACAAAAACGGCAATACACACCTGCATTGCTTTGCGTTAATCGTTGTTGCGTACAAAGCAAAAACGCAAAAAAGAAACAAGCACTCTGCGATAGCTTTTATAGCAAGCCGCTCAGTTTCACTGGAAAACGTGCATGCAGAGCATTGCGCTTGCGTAAACCAAACCAGGAAAAAACGCAACCTACGCAAACGTGTAGTGCGACCTTAACACCCTTTTCTGCATCAAAAAGAGCATATAGTGAGTGCATCGATGGGTTTTATTTAATACAACTCAAAGTGTAAATAAAATTGTTCACGCGAGACATGCCCCGTTTTAATTATTTTTCAGAGCAGTGGAATGCGAGGTAAATTCCCTCAAAATTGCATTCAATAATAAGGAATGAAACAAGAAAGTAAAACATGAGTCGATACAGTATGTTGGACATAATTCTTTTAAAATTTAAGTTGGTACTGGTAATGACAAAAAGCTGGCTGGCTATTTTGTACTGGCGCATACTATTGGTTATGGGCCCATTTAATGATTGATTTATAAGGTCAATTTTAGACTGAAGCATACCATACCGATATTAATTTTTTTCGGAATATGGTAAGTGACGAACACAACCTACGATAAAAATAGATTCCTGAAAATAATGAGTAACAGGGATACACGAAATTACAAGCTTTTGAAGTCAATAAACACGCTCCCTACAATCAAATTTTTATCGATTTTCACAGAAAAAAGATAATCTATCTTTTTAAAATATATTATTGAATTACTCCCAAAATATGAGATAATATGTCACAATATTTTGCAATAATAAAGACTAATTTGACGAATAATTTTTGAGAACCAAAAAATTACATAAGCCAGTCAGAAAATTTCGGCGCACATATCTTAACTTTGTAAGCTAATAAAAATAATGATAATACCTGATGACAAATTACAAGAACATTCTCGGATCTCTCCAATTCCATAATAACAGGTTCAAGTCTAGTTACGAGATCAAAATATGATTCACCCATTGGATATCTGAAAAAAAATTTGTTTGTTTGGTTGCAGTTGAGTATATTTAGCATCTATAGCCAAAATATTATTTTTTTCATGAAAATTCTACAAAAATGATTAAGTGACATTTTTTGTTTTTTAAATAAGTTGTGAAATTGTGAAAAATCATACATAACTTTTTTAAAAAAAAATTGCATGGAAACTTCAGTAACAAAGCCAATCTTCGAAAAAGTTAAGTCAACTGAATGTTGGAATTGAACCATGTATTTACGTGTACTAGACTGGCAGAATCTCAGCTTTTCAGGCACACAATGAAAATTGGTTCCATCAGAAGAAAATTCAGCAAATGGGCAATATTTCGTTACATCTTTTTGCTAGGAAATAAAAATATATTTTTTTGAATGTGTGGTAGCAAAATAACTGACGAATCGCCATTAATACCGTGAAATGACAGTGATGGTTTTGAGGCTTTTCGGACACCCGAAGAAAAACAAGCGTTTAATATTTCATATCCCAAGTAGCACAATTAACTATTCGCTTCGGGCAATGCCCTAAACTCTACCTGTAATGATATTTATCTTGATCTCGAAGTGCAAATTCTTCTGGCATATTTTGTTCGATTTCCTCATAAGTCATTCCTTCACTGACTCCAGCACTTATTTCATTCAAAGCTTTCCATTGTTCAGATGGAACGCCAATGTGTTTCGCTGTGTCTTGTGTTCTTTTTAACTGGCTTGTCCAGACCTAAATACGAATATAAATGTAAATATATATAATTGTACAATTGATATAAAAAAGACCTACTGTATTAAGTTGAGAAAAACGCACAATCATCATTCACTGAATTGATTGCCATCTAAACATGATTTCAAAAATATTATGCACAGAAGGGGCTGACTTCAGAAATACCCAAACACATATATATATATATATATATATATATATATATATATATATATATCCAGTCGGTATTACTCCCAAAATGAAACAAAGTGCTGTCAAAAATTATCAGAGGTAGTGAGGTACATATTTTGTGACTGGGGTAGACGGTGAAAGCCCACAAGTCAATTTCAACTGACAATCCATCAACATTTAATCCAAGAGTATTTTGTATCTCCAATACAACAAATGAAAATGAATAAAACAGTTCAAGATAAAAAAAAAAGCTTAGTAGCTTAATATTAACTCTCTTGGAAAATTATTCAGTTGATTAATCCATTATTAGACCATATGTTGCATTATCATTAAACAATGCATATATAAATGATTAATGAAGGGGGATAATCATGCACCATAATAGTTATAGACTGAACTGAGTAGAGTTATTGCATCTTTATATCCTAAAATCAATATTTTTAATTTACAATTATAAAAGCATCCGACCCAACACCTGTTTTAATCCGAATAATTACATATGAACCAATTCATAATAATCATTACCAGTAAGTAATAACTGACATACATTATTTATTTTCGTACACAGATAAATTAACGATTCAAACTTTCCCCATCATTGATTATTGAAATGTTATAACTAGATAGATATGACTTCACCTTAAGGTCTTTTATATCTTGATCTTGGATAAAATGCCCCAAGTTTTGTGCAAACTTTTCACCACCAGCTGTTAAATTAGAATTCCCCCCTATTCTCATGTCCAAGTTCATTTCACTTTCACCGTGTCGACAAACATAAATGGAACGTGGAGTTATGTGAATGTTCATGAGGTAGTAGATGATACGACCCTGTAACGGACATGTGCAGTTTGTTCACCATTGTTAAAAAAATTTAATTTTTCAAATAATTCACATTTGGTTAGATCTTGAAAAAACTTCTCCCAACAGTTGGGTAGAAGCATTTTTTTGAATTGAGGAGGCTAAACGAGCTGCTCAAATTGATCTTTTACAAGGACCATGTGGATATCACGGAAATCGCAGTAGCACCACAATCTACTACCACGAAGTCTTTCTATTTGAATTCAAAAAATTATTTATTCATACAGAGCTCTTAAATTCTTAAATCCAAATCAATATGATCTGGCAAATATTCAGGTGACAGAGAGTTACATAGTCCTGACTGTGAAATCTAAATGAATTTATTATTATTCAATGTATTTTAAGTCTATGCTCCATGTTGAAAGACAAACAAGATAACAATGGGACGAAGTGGCAAAATCTTTGTTTTTCTCAGGTGCCCAACTCGTTCATGCATCTTTCCAGATGACCAAAAAGCTCAAAAACAAAACAATGCTATTGATGATTTTGAAAGTTTCTGTTCATTCTGGTTGCCATAAAAACTCAAAAAAAGGCGCTTTAATATTCTACCAAGATAATAATGCATATAATTAAATATGGCCAATTTTTTTTCTGATAGTACCCACTTTCTTCAGGTGGTTGAGTAGCTGAAGAGTAGTCATTTTGTCAGTATGCAGTAGGATATCAAAAAATAACAATATGTACAGTAAAAGTAAAAAAACATAATATTGTAATATTGCCAATATTACAAACAATAATAAATTCAGATTATTAAAAAGTTAATTTTAGAACACTGAATTACTAGAATTTAACAGAGAGTATATATGGCATTCATAATACTGTAATAATGTGCATACCTGAACATGATCAGTGACACGATTTACAATGAATCTCTTTCCAACATCAATAACTTTAATATAAGATAAATCTTTATCAGTCTCTGAATCGAGAGTTTCATAAGCAGTTGCATAATGCTCAATACGTTTTATAAAATCATCCATTGCTTTGGCAGGATCTTGACCTTGATAATCCGGACCATTGAGTTTTACTTCTGTAATATTTTGTTCAATTACACTTGGATCATCGCACAGTGACTCAATAAAAAATACTTTAAATCCCCATTCTTTTGCAAAATCTAAAATTATCTGCCTTCGTTCAGCAGTTGTGTTAGTTGCATCGTAGACAGCAATTTGGCCAACAGTAGTAAGGTATTTCTTGACGTCTTTTAATGCTTCTTGAGCACATTTCGCTCTAATCTGCATTGCCTTTTTATTGTCAGGTCGAAAAAAGTCATGATCTTGGAACTTTGCACATTCATGTCGCCTGTAGTTCCCGACATTGAAAACTTTGGTTTTAACACCGACCCAATTTAAATATCTTGTCAGTTTTTTACTTATGTATGTTTTGCCACGAGCAGGCAATCCAACCATGACAATAATGGTCGGCACATTGCATATGTTTGGTGTTCGTTTTCCATTTGTTGTCGACATTATAAAAATATATAACTTAAACTGTAACAGTCAGCATGTAAAAATAGAAATTCAAAAACAGAGATTGTACAGTAAAAGTTATGAGTTCACTGCACAGCCACAGGTACGTAACCTGACAATTACATCTACCAACACAGTAGAGCAGTGGAAGGTCTCAAATCTTGGGGGAGCGTAAAAAATTGCTTAGATTAGAATTTACCTTTGCAGTTCAGAGTTGGCCTGGTGCTTTCTCAAACTAGGCCTATGCAGTGTGATTATGTTTTCATTCAGGATTTCTACTGTTCTATATCATAAAGACTTCCTATCAAATGATAAAGTCGTACTGACACTAACATGGAAAAAACCTCTTCAAATGGTACATGCGCTGAAGCAACATAGAGAAATATTTTCTCTATTAGACCTATCTTCGTTTAGTTTTAAATCATACACTACCAGTACATTGCACAGGAAAAATACAAGCCCTGAATAACTTTCAATAATGGTATATTTGAATACTGACATGCCGGCTGTAGTGATTAATTGTGGACAGCAGATCAAATTATATTCCAGCAATTCACACCTCAATAATCCAATGTCATTTGAATGACGATTGGAATTAATAATGTCACGTTATAACCCAGACGAACATGATCTACGTGGGAGGTTTTATCGAAAAATTACCTAGAATTTGACCTTTGTGAATCAATACACGCGTGAATCGATTGGGGGCAACAAGTTCAAATTCAAATCCAAGCATGCGCATACACCTGCATGATACACGTGAACCACAAAATTCATACAATAAAATTTCCACCGCCAAATCCTTATACTCTCGAATGAATCTCTCTTTCGTGTTTACAGCGTGCTTGGTGCCTGACTAAAAGCGTGACTCATGAATGTGAAACATTCGTGCTCCCTTTTCAGACGATATTGATCTAAATACCGCAGGATTAAAACCTTGATTGATTTTTTTCAACAGAAATGCACATATATATTACGTATTTAAATACTTTAAACAATCGATTTTAAGAGAAAATCACGTTTTTAAACTGAATCAATGTATCGAATAATTATGCGGTGAACACGCTCCGTCCTTACGCAAGTGAAGAATCGACCGAGGGTTACAAATGTGCGGGTTACATTCGGTCAAATGTCTCGTGTTGGGAAAATCGCGTGTGGGATTTGTTGATAGGCGTGTGGTGGGATGATGCCAACAGATAATTAATACAGTTAATAACTTTGAAGGACATTGCCTTTTTTAAAATGTAACAAACACATAGAGTTTTCTCAAAAATTTTCCCCATTTCATATTTTTTCAACAGTACATTTACATTCCCATGTGTAGACAGACACATACAGCATATTTCCATGTTCAGTTATCATTTGAATACCAGTTCATTCATGAAGGACATTGCCTAGCACCTACCAATCTTCTTGTTGATTCATATAATATAACCTGTGCATTTCTAATTTTAACTACGCTCTTGGGGTGCGGCACGCACCATTCACCATAAGTCATTGTGTCTCTACCAACAATCGTAAAAAATGTGGAACAACGAACCATCAAGAAATTACAATCGTTGTTGCTTACAAAATTTGGCAAAAATATTGGATAATCTGAAACTTGAGCATTTCATATCAACAGCACATCACAGACAACGAATGATAAGACATGATTAGAAGACTTGCATGCCTTCTGCAGCTTACCAGACAATCTTTCCCCGCAAATAGGATTAGACATCTATCTTTAGCCTTTCAGGTTTCTTCACCCCAGAAATTTAGAGTATTTTATCTTTTATTTACTAGCTTATTTTGGAACGACTCTTTTTTTCAGTATATAGTAATACCGATGACCTAACCTTTCCATTGCCCTGATGAAAAACATATGTGTGGACGTTCGAAACGTTGACAAAAATAAAACGTCGTTTGCACATCACCGGTTGAGCAATTAGAGACACTATAGCAAAACAAAGTTATTAAGCCCCTGGTTAAGGGTTGGGACCAATGGACACTTTCGCTATCAGTTACAGAACAAGCTTACAAAAAGCTATTTGTAACAAATAGACATTGACGTAAACACTAGCCTTGCCAGACTCATAAATAAACATTGTTATACCAACGTTATCCCTTAATTGGTACAAAAGACAATATTCATCGTTACTTTTATATGTATTCAAACATTGTTAACAAAAGAAAGTGTTTACAATAGACTGAAAAGGTCGATGAAAGCTAAATATAGAGGTTCAACAGCAAGTTCTTGGAAGGACACAAAAGAACATAAACCTTAAAAACAACACATGTTCATTCTTGAATCATTATCCAAACAATACATCACACATTCACAGTGCTCAAATTGTACCCATGTAAAAAAAATATATATTTGGGTAGTTCATCAGAAGTGGATCCTGGATAGATCACAGAAAAGGGCAGTAAAAATGAATGGCTCATGCTATGCAAAACTATTTTTCTAAATCCAGCGGTAACATGAATGAAATATTATTATGTTTTTCAATTATTATTTAATAAATTGATTATACAGTGATACGGTACATGTCAAATGTCGCATTGGAAAATTTCCCTTAAATCACGACTTCCCGTTTACTGAACTGTGGGGAATTATTCACTTGAAGGAATGCATATCCTTTTGTATCCTGTTATATCAGGATGGTCTAGTGTATGTCAAATCCTTCAAGTGCAGAAACATTTCTTTAGTATCGCTCTGTAAACAAGAAATAAATAACATAAGATCTATTATTTGTGAATGAGAAATTGCTTTATTGAGAACAAAAATACATATACCTTATATTCAACGTTAAATATAGAAATTGTTTGATTTGTTAGTATAAAACCACGATCCCAACAAAATTTTAGTGAGCCCAATAGACATAATGTGTCTAAAAACAAAAACAAAACTAATTTTTGTGGTCAACTAAACTTTTATGGAAGAGTCACAAAAAAAAATAAGTGCTAAGTTTTGTAGTAATCATTTTATTCCGTAGAGTATTTTACAATTTGGCCAAAATACTCAATTTGATTTCAAATCAGAGGAATATAGGAATGCCCAATTGTTGAACCATAATTTTCACTCAATTGATTGGATCACAATGAGCACAGCCTAGACCCACTTACAAGCGAACAAAGTTAGTTTCATTTAAATGTCATGTGCCTTCATTATTACACCAGGCTATTATTACATTCTGGGTTGGGAGAGAGAAATAGATTAAGAAGCAGGACTAAGAAGACCAGATTTAAACCAGATATCTTCAATAATTAAGTGTTAGCTAAGAGGCCATCACACCTATAATACGTTTTAAAGTTGTGTGAAATTGAAATGAAAGTTGTTACTGATTCATTCCAAATTCTAAAATTACCCACCTCCTTGTCACACAAAATATCCAAGCCCATATCATGAAGAGTTTACTCCATAACTCAATCAAAAAGATGAACAGGAGAAAAAGCCTAAGGCTGCAATTCACGAACAAATACACCAGACAGATTTACCACTTTTGGTCTTGGCATTACCTGATTCATGAATAAAACAAAATGTAACCATATACTAATAACGATAGTGACAGTTGTACACAATCCCGAGCTGCATTGCGATAAAATTCAATTAAAATTTTTCACCTTTCATTTTTTGGTACCATATGCTTATTATGCTTATTTTCAAATGATTATCCTTTAGAATAAAGAGCAACATTTCTACTCTCCGACAGCAAAACCAAAACCAGCTTTAAGATTATTTGCCAAACTACCGTCTTAACATGTATTCTAGGGATATATTTATTTTCCTTCAAGCAGTAGTTTTCAACATGTGGTAAGTGTACAGCTAGTGATACACAAGAGCTTCGAAACAATATGCAAGCAGTACAATACCTGATGAAGAATTTCATACAGTCAGGTTGGCCAAAATAGTTAACAAACATTTCCCTTTCCCTGACCTACTACAAATTATGACGGTGTTATGTTTTTTGTTCCTTGCAAAACCGTTTTTGGTGTTTTGCAATCGTAAGCAATTTCGTTCCAGTTTTTATTTGGGTTACTAATAATACGTTTTGTCTGGAATATAGATATAGAATCTTTCTGAAGCTAGATAGCATACAGGAACGAAAAAAAAATGATTAGGTGGGTGGTACGCCTCAAGGTAATCAAAAAGCCATGCAAAGTCTTGCACCGAAGTAATGAAAATTCTGCAAACTATTCCTGAAATTTTCGATGGGAAAAGATTATATATCTGAAACAATGGACATACCCTGATATCTCTAATTTTCCTGTGTCTCAGACTAGATATTGCTTGGCAGATGAAAGCATCAACTTCCTTTTTTTTCAAAAAAGTATAATCATTTGGACCCTAAAATTTCAAAATTATTAATTAATCAATTATTGCAATGATAAAATTATTGATTCGCTGGTTTCAAATACCCCGAAAAAATGGAATAAGCCAAGATAGGGCGTATCTTAATCAAAGAGATTGTTTAGCTACACTGTGAATATATAATTAATGGTCATAGATCATTTGAATCAAACAGATTGAATCGGTGCAACTATTTGAATCCATTATCTCCTAAACTCAAACTGTCACACGAAATTTGTGTCTAAACTTAAATATTTTGAGGATTTTAATTCCGTCATTCTAAAACTTTGTAGGAATAGAAACTGTTGGTAGGATTACATTGGCATTTAGTCAATAACGGTGTTTATTTGTAGCCCCACACAAGGATGATTCCATAAACCTGTTAGCAAAGAAAGCACACGGTCAACTGAAATTCCCAGCCAAAATGAAATCGAAAAGTTTACCAAATTCCATAATTTTGTTGTCTTTGAGTGCTTCCTCCACACCACACAAGCTTACGTTGTAAAAAAGATAATTCAATAAAAAATATAGTATAGTAAGATGTGGTGGTACAAAAAGATATTCCTCGATTCTGGGAACTAGGTCTTGGCATTCACATAAACAAAAAAATGTTCACATTTTTAGTTTCATCCTTTCACAATTCTGTTTTGGATGCCAAAGATCTTGAAGTTGTGGATAATCTAATAATTTTAATGAATGCAATGCTGATGTGATGACAATTCTAAGCTTGTGTTGGACGTAGATTGGTGCACGGATATTATTATTCTATGGATCAACCACTTAAATACCACAAATAAAAAGGCTGTCAGTGGACAGAATAATGACAAAAGTGTGAGAGTTTTTAACAAATTGAAAGAATACAAGATTATTCCAACCTCTTTGGCAGATGACAAAAATTATATGAAAGGAAAATCTTAATCTGCTTCAACCAGTCCAAGCAATGTCTTAAGAAAGAACCCCTACGGCCACTGAAGCACAATTTGCTAGCACGAATAGTGCGCACTTCGAAGTGATTGAAATTTTTATTTTCAAAGTGAGTTGAAGTTGAATATTTAGCTTTATGACGACTGCTATTCTACTAGGCTATATCTTTGTTCTTCAGTTGTAGTAATTCCCTACTAGAAGAATAATAAAAATTACTTGCAGTTAGTGATGAAGTAACTTATACATGGTTCTCTTCGACTCCGCATCGTGAAGATTTATCTCCCATGCCATTCCATAACAAATGTCCTAATATTATGATCCGTATCGGGCTGAAGTAAAATATTATAGATTTCACAACAAATGTCAGAATAAATTGTTGTTACTAAACAATGTGAAAGTGTTGTGCTATTGGTGCAATCAAATGCTTGGTGTCTAACCCAGGAAAACGTCCATACAGATATCGAATGATTTTAATCTGAATTTGCAATTGACAATATACTGTGCAACATTCACTATTAAACTTTCTTGATTATTTACCCCTTGTATTGGTTTGTTGACTTTATAATGGAAGTTTTCAAGCATTGAACTCCAGATTATAACATTAACATTGTTGACATAAATATTAATAACAAACTATTTTTACTTTATGTAAATTGATTGACAACCCTATTGTGAAGTACTTGTACACTTACATAATTTCAGCATTTCTGTTACTCAGACACACAAAAATAATGTCTTCAGAAGAAAGTCGATATTCTATATTCTAAGACTTGGGATTTGTAGAGGTTGAAATGTCTGTTTGGAGTATTTGATTATAGTGAAGTTGCACAGAACGCTTCATAACTACCAAGATGAAGATTACTTTTCCTTCATTTTTGCACTTATGTAATCCAATTCATGACAGAGCTTATTGGGTGCCAGAGTGGCTGCTATTTGGTCCCCCCAAAAAAAATGTAAAAGCAGACAATTCTTGATATAAAATTGACATTGTTGTGAATCATGATAAATGAGTAGTGGAGAATCAAAAATTTCATGTGAGATTTGACTGAATTCAATTCCACGCCAGAATGCATACTGTGAACAAACTCCTGATTTAGTAGAGCAAAATTGCGCGAAAATCAAAAATTAGATTAAATCAGGTATGGACCACATACGGAAGCAGAATAAGTAGTAAACCAAAAGTTGCATCTGTAATATTTCTGATTATAACAAGAGGCTTCCCCATCTAATACTCATCAACAAGACATGCAAGTATGGAAGATCTCCTTGGTGTGAATTTAGATGTTGGCAAATTCAATTTGTACAAATAACTTTAGTTTTCATTTCCTGTAATTTCAAGTCATTGACTGTGAAAATAGAGCATTCACAATTGTAGATAAGCATATCAGAATCATTACTTGATTGAAAAGGAATGAATCATAATATCAGACTCATCAAATTGTTGATGAAATAGGATATGTTGAATAAAAATTTTCAACTAGACTAGTTCACTTACTCAAAATACCGAAGGCTTTTCGTTCTTTCGCTTGGTATGTAATTCTTGTGTCTGCATCCGTGAGAGATAAAATGAATTTCAATTCCCAAAGATTTCAGTATTTGACATGTTGTATATTGTATTGTTGCCGCTAGAACAAAGTATATTCTTCTGTCTGGTTCTCCACCAAAATTTCGAATACTGTTGAAGATCTATATAAATAAAATCATGTTTCACTTCTCCCATCGTAAATTATATTCTGTCAAGTATGTGCCATAGATGGATCGCACCTGAGTGGTGCATTCCACCATTAACCCATACTTAACAAAACAGGTAGAAGTGTCAACCAATTGCTAGAATAAAGTGCAATGAGTTGTATCTGCCCTGTGCAATGAAAAAAACAGCTACTGCTTCTTTGCTGTTTTTTATAGTTTGTAGAAATCATAATTTGACACTTTTGTTCATGCAATATTACATAGTGAAATTTATAACGTTAACTAAATTTTGAATTGTACCAAACAACTATAATAAATAAAAATATTATTTATTGTAAAAAATTAAAAACATATCCATGATTAGGTTGTTTGGAGTTATTAGGAAAATAAGCACAACAATATACTCATCAAAGTCTTCTCTGGGTTCAGGGTTATAACTGCCAAACAATTGCCAATGTAATTAATACAGAATAGTTATTGTACTGTGTACAAGAAAAACACCAATAATAATGGTTTTGAAACATAAGCAATACTAAATAAAATCTTTCTCTTTTAAATATAACATAAAATAGGTATTTTTTAGCGTTTGGCTATATTCTGGGGAAATTGCCAGCTTAAAATGCTCAGTGCTGGAAATGTCCCAAAATTACAAAAAGTGACCAAAATTTATTTTTATCAAAAAGTTGAGGCATGTAATATATCAAATGATTAGGCTTTTACTGCATAATCAGTTTTCACAACATAATATTCATCATTCGCTATTTATCTAGTCATTTGACCCTGACTTTGGGCGAAGTTGTAAAAAAAATTTTGTTAAATGTTTTTCAAACTCTTGCCACAGAGGTTTATACAGTGATATAATGCATTTTGAGATAGATTTAAATAGAATAGCTATAAAACTATCAATCCTCCAAATTCGATGGAGCTACCCCCAATAGAATTCGAGACATAGGAATTTCAAAATCGTGGTGTGCAGTGCAGGAGGAAATTGAAGTTCATTTTATAGTGAGACACCTAGTGGATAAAATAAAAATACAGATACAACTTGTCACAATTGGCTAAAACTTAATTTTTACTAAATTTTTCATGTTTTCACATATTACAGTTATTGAGTTCGTTGTTCTGTTGATTTTAACGCCTCTTCACTGTTTTGTGCGAAGATTTTTACAATCGTAAAACAGATTTACTATTTTTAAATGAGTCTAGCTTCAAAACAAATCCAGATAGAATGTTCAAATTTGGCATGCTTGAAGATTACACCAACGTTTTGTAAAATTTTAAGTTACGAGCCAAAGACCTACATAATGTCTTCTAGTGGCAGATGAAATTTACGAAAATTTTTAACTAAAAAATGACGTCTAAAAGATGAATAATTTTCTAAACACCATTGGATAGTGATTCTGTACTGAATATCCTCTATTTTGATATATCACAAGGGTATAATAAGATAAAAAAAGAAAAGATGAAATAAGAAAAAAATGCTTCGCAGAAAAATATGTTTTTCATGATATTTGAGAAATATACTCTCAAACTAAACTATGATGGCTTAAATCTGAGATGTGACCTTGAAATACCCCCATTTACGCTCACGCCTAGTTATACTGCATAGGCCCAAGCTCAGCATAAACCGTGACAAGATTTGGTGAAATAAATCTAGACAAAGACCCAAACTTCGAATAAAGTTTACCGACCTCGCCTTGTTCGATGATATTCATGGGCCTCAGTCGAGAAAGTTGAAATGCGAGACGACCCAACGTAGACGGATGATGCAAGTGACATCAATTCCCGCCTCCCTGCACCGCGATTAGTGCGCCCCCAACATTTGATCATTGACTTCTGTCGTTTCGATTTGATGCTATCTTCGCGTATAAAATTCTTGTTTTTTTTTTTTGGGGGGGGGGTCGTGGTTTTGTTTTCCTGTAGTCAAGAGACCGAAGATTCGACCTACTTCAGAAATTAAAAACAGGATTTATTAGTGGTCAATTATTTCGACCATGCGCTAATCAAATAGCTTTTTTGTCATATTTAGCATATTCTGTACCTTTTTCGAATACCTCTTTCGAATCGAATCTCTGATGAAATAATTTCAAATCTAATATGATTCTATTTAAAAAATATTCCAACCGTTATAAGATACTATAAATTATATTATTATATAAATTGGCGTCTGCATATTGTCAATTGAGTACGAAGCAAGTTATTTAGCTAAGACGACTCAAATCGAGTACAGTCATTGAAAAATGTGACTCGAGTCTCCCGAACACTGGTCACATTTCCTACTTTTATCGGCATGCTCGACCTTATTCAACGGCTGTGATCAATACGATTGGCCGCCAACTTTTATTTTTGGTCTGCGAAGCTGGTAATATTAAACAAGTCCCCATTCTGTACTGGCGTTTGTCGGTCAAAGTGAGCAATATTCTCGGGCGCCTTATGGCGCATCTTGCATATTTCCATCACCTTAGCCTCAAATGGTATATTTTTCATGGAAAGAGCCAAAAAGAATTTGCGAGCCAAGTAGCACAAAAGCTTTGGTTGAAAATATTTTAGTCTCATTTTTAAGCACCCCTCCATACACCTTCCACCGCCAATTCATTTACACAGGTGTATATATGTGTAGTGACATCAAAAACAAAAATCAGAATTTACACTCGGAAGTTTGATATTTTTCTCGACGAACCCCTAATCGTCAATATTACTAAAAGTTGAAGAGCACGGGATATATTAATTTATTTTAATAAATGCAGCTTTAAAAGTCGAAATATAATAAAGAATGTTGACGTACTGATTAAAGCAGGTTGACCAAAAGTCAAAAAATCATATTCAAACAGTCGTTGTTACATAATAAATAGGGTTTGTTCAAACGCATTGATAAGTTTCTACACACATCAAAGTAACTTGAGATCACAATAGTATATACTAATCGGAAATTTTATTTTTTCAAGAACGAGTCACAGATGGACCGCGCCTAGGCGGCGCAATCCATCGATGACTCGAACTCAACAAAATGATATTATGGCAATATTTTTTCTGACTGAAATAATGTTCGATCGATTTCACGAGGCAAAAGAATTAATATCGTCTTCTTCGACCGACTTTTCTTCGGTCCCAATCAGAAATTAAAACTTGTCGACATGATCCATAGTAACACATACATAACAAAAGATGCTGGTTTTCCGTGGTTCAATGGTTTTCGCATATTATTTGTTCATTTTTTCGGCGCTTCCATTCAAAAGAATCATTAAATTTATTAATCAAAGGTAAGATACTAACAATTACTGGTATGCCTAAAATTGGACGATTGGTCTAGAAAATTGAAAACAATATTGAATATTCAAAAAATTTGCATTTTGCGAACCTAAGAAATTTGTATCAAGAAGACTCATACTTGGCAAATTGTTTTTGAATAGAAATGTTTTGGCCGATATATAAATCTCTCATATTTTTATTTTATTAAGCATTCCAATAGTCAAATTGTCTACGCTGATATCTTCTACATAGTTTTGTTGTTGTTTTCTCAACTGACTGCATTTTATTCTAAGATGATTGATAATAGATTGACTTCCTCCGATTCCCGATGAATTGGTTTTTTCCAGAAAATCATCTTCCGAAAAATCTTTAGTTGATTCCAGCAAACCTTTTTCGTTTTTCCATTGCTGGTTATATAAGAAAATAATTTTACAAAAACCAACTGAAGATAAAATATTTGCCAACTTTTCACCCTGCAGTTTAACAAGTGTTAAATCGTTTTATTAGCGTGTGGTTAGAAGCGGTTAAAACGAACTAGAGAAGGGCTAGGTAGCGATATGGAATACGGCTGATGCAGCTCTTCTATGGCGGTTGTATTCTGTATAAAATATTTTTCCGCCTGAGGTGAAGGACCTGGTTTTTAATTTTATTAAATATTTAACCATGTAAGTGTATATTAGTGTCTTAGGGCGCAACGGCAGATACGCACAGTGCTCTATACCACGACGTTTGGGTTCTGTGATTTGACTTCACACGTAAGATTGGCGTCTGATACGTTACGACATGGGTGTTTCGATAATCTCAAATTCTCAAGGTTATAACCCAAATCGTGGCGATCGACTCTACGATGTGGATAAGTCTATTAGAGTTTATGATTATTTTCATCCTTAGAATATATTTATTTTCCCGGATGCTAGAATCATGCGGATGAACACGATCAGAAAACTGAGCAGAACGCTAAAAAGACAATGAAAACCTATAGTAAATTCAAGAACTCCTTATATAAGTACACAAGTTCGTGGGGAAAATTCTTCTATTGAACTGAAACCGTGCGGTTTTCGTTTGTGAATGGAACATCGAGTATAAAGAATGTTATGGCAAAGTATCAAGAAGCCATCACAAAAAAACAATTTTTCAATAGGTTTCTTTAAAAACACTTTGAGTCAAAATTTGCACATTGTTTCACAAGAATGAATTGGTTATGAAATAAAAAGGCTTTTTGTGCCTGAGACAGGCGTTGAAAGATCCTATTAAAACAAACAATCGTTATATCATTTCCCAAAATCATATGCATACCTCCATCACAAACTTCATTTGCGATGTATGTTGTAGAAATTTATCGAATTCTTCTGGGAACTCCTTATCTGCGATTAGATGAGCGTTTTTGCAAATCAAATCCCTGGCCTGCAAGAAAAAAAGCATTTTCATTCAACAATGATCGAACTCCTCATTGTAGCACATATGCTTTCTATTTTTTCCGCGTGCGTATCTGTTTCATATTGCATTCGGAAACTTCTGACTGCATTGATCCGAATATTTATTAAACGGATTGATAAATTTTGAACACGTCTTTGCGTATAAATATCCAGGATGCAAGGCATTTGTTGAATAATATGGTGTAGCAAACTTGCAGGAGACTTGTAAATGCACGGATTTTGTGATATCAGGTGCCTTAAAAACCTCATCCGCCTTTACTGCATTCCGAGAAATTGAACAAACAAAGAGAAAAGAGATTACTTTTATGCGGAACTTCCCCTTGTATTATAAGTCTATGGATTCGGGAAATAACTACAAACGTACAATCGCATTCGCACCTGTTCATCCAATGGATATAATACGTTATAAACAAACGATCTCCATCTTCTAATCATGTCGGCGTCTTTTTCTTTTCTTGCTTGCTCGAGATATTTCTTTAGTCCTCCGTATTCTTTCATAACAGCTCGATAGGACGTCTCAGCAACAATTCGATTTCCATATAATGGACCATAAAGTTCTTTCAGCTGTTCAATTTCAAAACAACGAAAATGTTTCGATTGATAACATTATTTCGTATTAAAGGGGAATGGCAAACTTTTTGTAGAGAAATATTGGACAATTAGGAAAAAGTCAGCATAAAGCACGTATTATACAGGCAAGTGAGTGTTGTACAAATCGCGACAATTTTCTCAATTTCGATTCGCAAATGTAGGACATTGGCGCTGAGCTTCATTGTTCTTGTTTAAAAATAAGTAAATAACCACAGTTTGCCACAATTCTTTCTATGTCCACGTGAGATGCGCCAGTACAAATAGATCACACAGTTCATTTGTCCTCTACGAGTTAATTTCTATTATAGAAGTAAATCCTCGGCTGACAACTAGCTAACCTGTCTCGAAACTAGTTCCATTTTCATTTGTTTCCGGCTATGTATTCGATCCTGTCTCGCATTGATATACCAGGATGCGATTCCAATGCCAACAGTTGCTATAATCTTCCATTCATTGCTAATTACCCACCATTTCTTGTTTTGATCACTTCCTCCAGAACTTGACGACGCCAAAGGTAGCTGATCAGATGAAATTACAGAATTTATGTGTTTGTATTCGAATATTGCATAACAAGGGATGTCACTCTCATATATATTTATTTTTGAAACGAATTTCGAATTAAAACGTTCCTAATGTATTCTGTCTGAATTTGATTCGATCATGGAAATTTAACGCAAAGATTACAGAGTGGTCAATTCAATCAAAGAATGCGCCTTGTGAAGTATGATCTACTAATAGATCGGAGTCTACATATTTCCACAATTAAAAGATGTAGCATGGCGACAGGACTGGGATATGTTCCCTTCAATTTTGAAGAGCGAGAAGTAAGTAGTCCTTCCAACATTTTAGAATTTTGTGTGATATTGTACTCAAAGATTAGAAATTTAGGTTAGAATCATGAATTTCACGGAAAGTTCAGATCACAAAATATCTTACCCGAAAATGCTTCGGACGCCATTCCATTGTTCGACAACACTGTCGACAGAGAAGTGAGGAAAATACGTGTATGCGTAATTTCATTTCGATGTTTTCTTTACATTTATGAAATACACAACAAGTATACTATGTTGAATACGATATAATAAGAAATCAAAAAAACTAGTCATAAAGTTGATCAATAGACCTGAATAGATGCAAGGTTATTTTTTGTGCAGTATTGTAAATTGAACGCTACATTAATTTGATGGTAAGGCAGGGATTTGGATTTGGATGACAACTATACTTGCTGAAAATCGCTCCATTAAATGAGTCGAGATAAAAAACACTCCGTAAAAACACGTTAAGGTCTTGAAAAAGTTAGCAAAAGATATTTCTACACAGGAAAAAGTCAAGCCTTAATATATTTTCAAATATTCAAAATTTTGGCAAAAATGCAATTGCTAAAAAAGGCTTAAATACGCATCTAGCTTAATTACATGTTCACTGAGGTCCATATAAGTTGCGTTAAAATCCTTCAAAACATCGCTTTGGACATGTCACTCACTCACTAATTTACCATTCAGTGCTATGCTAATCTAAATAATGTGTTAATACGGCTTTTTGGTCGAATTTTGTTTTAAAATATTACATACAAAAGTTCAAAATTTGTTCTGAAATATCAAATTCCGCTAAATTCCTATACTTTCACGACGCACTATTCAAAAGAATTTGTCGATACCGGCTGCCATTCAGCTACGTATTTTCACTATTCGGTGCTTCTATGTACTAAATGACTAACTTCCTGTGACCAATAAACAAGATGACTCATAAAGCTGGAAGTTGGCATCGAGCTATCGGACGTCTCAGATTTTATCATGAAAAATTCATACTATAGACATTATTTGAGGAGGTAGGGAAGTTACTTTTGGTTACCCTACCCACGCAGCTGACAGAACAATCAATTTGATTTTGATTTTTACGGCCAGTGTATAATTACTCCTGAAATATGTTGAAAACAGCGTAAAGTTAACGTCGTTTCAGGGTGAGGACACTTAGGTGGTCTTTTTAAAAACGTACGTGACAATATCTGAGTGAAAAGCTTTCATAAAATCATGGAAATATATGGAAATGTACCAGGGCTCAAAATTTTATATATTGCATTGCACTGACCAACCGACAATTTAACATCAACTGTTCTTACACTGAGCTGAGGATCCCCATTCCTCTACTCGAGCGATTGAGAAATTCTCTGAATTATATAACGTTTGAGGTGTGCCGCAGTCTGAGGTTTCGTGATTTGATATTAAAACGAAAAACTTTACGGCGCAATCCAAATATATCAAATTGATGAAAAAAATTGAGCTGGTTTAGTGTAAATAGATTTCAAATGAATTACTACTGGCCTCGAAATAAATGAGGGGTGTGGAATTATACAAATTTAGGTTCTTAATTTTCC
This sequence comes from Styela plicata, assembly GCA_963675895.2. Taxonomy (NCBI): domain Eukaryota; kingdom Metazoa; phylum Chordata; class Ascidiacea; order Stolidobranchia; family Styelidae; genus Styela; species Styela plicata. The sequence goes on along the minus strand of OZ023151.1, from coordinate 8,488,138 downwards.
GGCTTGAAGCGCGGTAAAGCTATTTTTGCCTTTTCGCGCATAGCGCAATAATTAATTTACAACCACAGCCACAAATTTTCGACAGCAGTGCTATTTTAATATGAAGTAGAACAAAATGAATATAACCTGTTTTCTAATTTAGGGATAATCTAATTACGCTTGGACTGATGTCGTAAAACTAAAACTCAAAAATCACTCTTCAATAAGGCTCAGCCCATCACCTTTCTAAACAGATTCAGATACATACAGACAATCGCATACCTACTTGTTTTTCTAATAGCGAACTGAAGCGGAACGGAAACACATACGGCACCATCGACAAAAAGCCAATGTTTTTCGCATTCACCGTCACGTCTGATTTACTATCGATGCGTAGATGTAGTTATTTGCGAAGCGGTTATTTAATGCGCCATGTTGGGTATACAATGTTCAATCCATATTTTTTACGATTTGAAAACAGATATTTCATTTTACAAGACGGTGGGGTGTTAAAAACCTGTTGGGGCTCCCAAATATCCCATGTCTGTGAAGGAGAAGTAAATACTAACCGGGATTGAGTTCCCTATTCCCGGACTGAAACTTGCAGTGAATACTTGCGCGGTCATTATTTGTCGTATGCCCAACTCTCACTTTGGCATAATATTCCGCAGCGATGAAGGATTCCTAATTTATAGGGAGAAAACTATTAAGAACGATACGCAATTGTTGCGTACCTGCGACGCATAAAATCTGATCTAAAATGAAGTCAGACTTCATATTCTGAAACGATACACAAAAAACTATGTACAAGTTGAAAGTTACTTAAGGAATTTGATTACCTGAGTTTCCCTTTTCGTCGGCCAGTCGTACAGGGATAACTAAAAGTGTCCATTCACATGTGTATGTCTTTCTCAAACTTGTCCCAGCAATACGTCAACGATAGTTAAACATTTTCATTGCACGAATTCATATACATTTGAATGCATTCAAGTTGAAACTACAGACGTCTTCATAATACATTTTGGTTTTTAGCTCTCGGTGAGAGCTGGATGTTACGACTACATTATGACTGAATTTATTGACCCTCTCTCAATATAAGACGCTAGTCTTCATAATCTTAAAGTCCTGAAGAGAACATCTAATTATACAATTGATGATAATATGACAGGAAGCGGAATGGCAACTGAAAAATTATCGGCTTGCGTTGACTATACCCTATCCCCAATTATGGTCAGAAAATATATTAGGTCGTATGCCAAAGACACGTCTGACTTTCTGAACCTAGCTAAATACATCGGATGCATACCAGCTAGAGACGTTTTGGCAACTATGGATGTGGTGTCCTTGTACGTCAACATACTTCACGAATACAGATTAAGATCCATGGGAAAATGTTGAACCGCACAGATATTGATATCATAATCATAAAAACACCACAATGTGTACTCGAAAACAGCAATATAATCTTCGACGAAAAACACGACCTTTAATTACGGGGAACCGCGAACAAAATACCGATACATACTGCATCGAGATGACAGATTAAACAATTTATTCCCGGAACCGAAGGTTGCCTGGAATGAACGCTCGGAGACATATTGGTACGCCAGGCCAACAAAATAGATTCACACACTGTCACTGCAAAGGATGCACAACATATTGGCATTCACAAACAGCCACAAAATTCACAAACACAAGCACAACATGCACACACAGACAGATAATTGATTGCAACTCAACAAATGTGATATACCCTTACCACATGTAACAAATGCTGTGTCCAATGCGCCGTTGAAACAGGGAGATAATTGGAAAGTCGGATATCCGCGCACCTCGCAATCATAAAAACAACAGAGAAACGACCGTCGCAGAACATTTTAACAAACCCGAACACGATACCTCAAATTTTACTGTGATGGCCATCGGAAAACTTTACAAAACAGTGGGAAATAGAAAAACTTTTGGATCAGATCTATGAAAAGTCTCTAACCAACCGGGCTAAACATAAAAGATAAGCTTTAGAGCAGCGTTTAATCAAACAAGACATAATAAATAGAACAACGTGATTTTAGAAGTCTCTTATCGTCTTCCCTGATCTCTCGAAAATAATAATTGAAATTCGAACTTTAGTGTATATACTTCAGCCCTGTTATCCGGCTTTATTTTTTTCTATTATTTTGTCAAACATATATATTGTTCTTATTTTCATGTTATCACTATTACATTTCGAAGTCTATGATCTAGCGAAAGCTTGTGTAATAAGCTTTGTTGGAAATATGAAATAAGATTATAGATTATCAACGTTCTACTTCTTATTCAAAAATCCTTGGGACCAAAGTCACATACGGATCCGTTTTCACAAAAACAGTGGAACATAGGGTGAACAGTTCGTCACACACTACCCCACGAAACAAATATGATGACGCATGAAAGTTAAATGGCGAGAATGGCTTCGCAGTAGGGGGGGGGGAGTGTCTCGCCACATGCTGGTAAAATGCAATTTGTACCCCCATACTACACTCGGTGCAAACTTGAAAAGTACCAGAGCTCCATATTCTGCAATAATATAATTAAAACTCAACATCACTGCTTAGAATTATGAATACGATTCGAAATCGCTTCTGCGATGGGCTTGCAAAACAGCCTCAAAATGGCAAAATATATCGTTACGACGTTTATGGTCCGAAAACCGTGAAGCCCTGAGACGCAACTTATAATGCAGCAAGTGAATATATTCCCAGTACTGACACTTGCCTTTTGACACACAGAAGACACAACTTATAAAACAGAGATTTGTCAGCTATATTGTTAACTTAAATTAAGAGACGACCGGCGTGCGCCAGGTCAAAAACTCATATAAACAAAAACTCGTACACTTAAACAGAATAATCACGGCCATAACAAATCGGTAATCATCAATTGGTAAACACTGTCGAATGACCTAAAATGTAAACAATTTTAGTAAATAAGTAATATTATTCGGAACCGCACTACAATGGACTAATACCAGTATTCGTAACACAACCCCCCTCCGAAACTATAATCGTCTCGATTATAGAACACCAAAAGTTTGTTTAACGACTACTAGGGGACATAACGAAGACTGGTACACTCGTTCTAGAACTCTTACGTTTAATTCTAATACTTTTTTTCGTTGGGGATTATACACTTTATGCAGCATCTTAATTGCTTTTTCGTGCCCCATGTTGTACTCGGTACAGAACACTTTCATCCCCCGATTCAAACTTTGCGAAATTGCGAATCAGCTCCAACATCATATCTTCTTTTAACTTGTGAAACAAACATTTTGACGGGCCAATGCATGGACCGAGTTCATGCAATTTTTTTTTATCGCGCTGTGTATTCAGTACAATTGCGACGTAATCAGTTGGTCGCCCATAAAGCAGATCTAAAGGGAGCATAATTTCACGTCCAAACATAAGTTGACTGGGTGTGAACCCAGTGACACTATGAACGGCTGATCTATAAGACATCAACAAAAGCGGGAGCTTGAGGTTCCAAGTTGTCTGATGTTCACCAACAAACATGGCTAACTGGCGACCAAGAGTGAGATTGTATCGTTCGACCATACAGTCAGATTACGCATGAAGGGCTGTCGTTCTCGTCTTCTTAATGCCTAAGCATTCACACATTTCTGTAAATACTGTCCGCTCAAAATTTCTCCCTTGATCGGAATGAAGTTCTAAAGCGACCCCAAACCGGGATATGAACTCGTCTATCAGAACTTTTGCAACAGCGATAGCCTCTTGATTGGGAAGTGCATAGGCTTCTGGCCATTTGGTGAAGTAGTCCATGACGACCAAGAAGAGATAGCGATTTCCAGAGTATGTTTGCGGAAACGGACCCATAACGTCAATGGCTATCCGTCCCCATTGGACAACCAACGTTGTACTGATGCAAGCGAGAGCGATTACTTTTCTGGGACATTTTTTCCCAGCACAAATATTACAACCCCTACACCATGCTGTTACGTCAACTCGAAGAGTGGCCCAATAAAAACGTTCACGCACTTTTTCTAAAGTTTTATTTATACCAAAGTGACCACCAGCAATCTCATCATGAAGCTGGATTAGAACTTCTGACCGTTTCGCTTCAGGGACTAAAAACTGCCATTTTATTATAGCGCCCCTAGGAGATTCGCGTTGTCTATACAACACACCGCCTTTCAAATACAGACTATACCATTGAGACCAATATGATTTCAAGTCACTCGACATATTGGATACCTGATCCCAAGAGGGTCGCTCAGACTTCTCTTTCCAAGAAATTACTGGTGCAATGGTAGAATCACTCAATTGCTCTTCCCGTAAATTTGCTTCTGAGCATACCCGAAGTGTTTGCACAATGGCATCTGCATTATCGAAATGACCCGCGCGTTGTTCCATTCGGAAACAAAATCTGCATTCTGACACAAGATATGGGCGAGGAAGTCGAGAAAGCGCATCTGCATTTGCATGCGCTTTCCCAGCGCGGCGTTGAACATCAAAGTCATATTTCTGAAGACGTCGTAACCGCCTAGCCAGCTGACCTTACGGTAACCTTACGGTTACAGCCACTGTAACGACGCATGGTCGGTCGAAGCGAAAATTTCTGACCGTATAAGTAATGATGGAACTGGGAAACGGCTGTAACCACAACTAGCAGCTCCTTTCGAGTAACGCAGTAGTTCTTTTCGGGGCCCCGAATACTCCTACTATAATAGGCGATAACACGTTCTGTGCCGCTCTGCATCTGTGAGAGAACGCTACCGAGTCCAAATTCACTCGCATCTGTATCCACAATATACATGCCATCTGAAAGAGGATAGGCCAGAATCGGTGTCTTTGTTAAGCTTCGTTTCAATTTCTCAAACGCAGTATTACATTCTCGTGACCACACAAACCTTCTCCCTTTCTTCATAAGCTGATGAAGCGGTTTAGCGATGTCGGCAAATTTACGGACAAAACGGCGGTAATATGAACACAACCCAACAAAACTACGAGAAGTTTTATATCTAATGGTATGGGCCAGGTGTTGATAGCGTCTGTTTTACTGGGATCGGCAGAAATACCTTCGCCACTTACAATGTATCCCAAGTATGCGACCCCTCTCTGGAACAATTGCCACTTCTTTGAATTAAGACCGGCCATTTGTAGTTTATCGAATACTTATCGTAAATTTTCAATGTTTTGCAAGAAACTAGTACCGTGAACAAGTATGTCATCTAAATAGATCAAACAAACGTCCCAAGGAAGCCCTCTTAAAACAATCTCCATTAAACGTTCAAATGTAGCTGAAGCGTTGCAAAGACCGAAGGGCATGACCCGAAACTGCCATAATCCCTCCCCAGCTGTAAATGCCGTTTTCTCTTTATCATTTTGATCTACTTCAACCTGCCAATATCCACTTTTGAGGGCAAGAGTAGAAAACCATGAAGAACCAGAAAGAGCATCTAGGATATCATCTATGCGCGGCAGTGGGTAGGAATCTTTTTTTGTTACAGAATTGAGGCGCCAATCATCCACACAAAATCTAGTACTACCTAGTAAATCTAGTCTTTCTGCTTAACAAGCACTACAGGGGAAGACCAAGCGCTGGTAGACGGCTCGATTATGCCTTGAGAAAGCATCTTATTAATTTCAACTCGGGCTTTTTTTTGTTTAGCGAGGGGGATTCGACGTGGAGGCATTTTTACGGCTGACATATCGCCCGTGTTAATTTTATGCTTAATAACGTTTGTTTTACCTAAATCACCTGGACCCGAAAAGAACACATTCTGTTATTGCGTTAAAATTTGTTTAAAGATCTTTTGTTGTTCGTTATTTAATTGCATGTTACACCTGTTATACAATTCGTGTAAATGTTCGGGAAGCTCTGCAAATTTTTCAGCCTTCAAATTCGTTCGATATCTCTGAATATATTGTATTGGATAACAGTCCGCCAATATTGTACCCGATTTAAGTTTTATTTTCTGATCAGTGAAGTTGATTACCTTTCAAATTTACAAGAGTTCTACCCATCATTAGTCCATTCCGTGGACCAATTGTGCTTTCGATAAACACGACTCCTGGCACAATGCCGCTATTTGTCAAATTAACAGAAATTAACAGCAAAATAACATCGCTATTCAGTGAGGCGATACAAGAAATTTCTTACGAGACAGTGGCACCTCCATATTGATCGCTACACAATTTTACTCTACAGCACAATGAGGCCGATACACGAAATTTCTTACGAGACAGTGGCACCTCCATATTGATCAATATTAAAATGTTATCAGAAATACTGACCTTACAACGGTAATCGGCAAGAAAATCCAAACCAAGTATACATTCCTCTTCAATAGCAGCAACATACACAGTATGATAATATCCCTTAAAATTCTGCAATAAGTGTCTCCACCGTAGTTGTTGATACCTGGTCAACAGAAACTTGGCGTACAAACGGATTTTGGCGAATAGCTTGAATATACGATTCAAGCTCCATTGCCACTCAAAGTGCATCTTGCAATGTCACAGGACGAGATTACCAAATTCTCATCCTCAAATCATCATCATCAATGAGAGCATCAACAAATTGTTCTTTAGCATGAACATTTTGAGTGAGAAAAGAGGTGTCTGTGTATGTGAGCCTTGTCAGCTAACTCTGGTAAAGACTCCCCTCGTTTGCGTTTCCTATTACGCAGTTTCACACGGTTAAGCTCTTTTTGATTCGTAACACCAAATCTTGTCTCTAGAGCTTGAAGTAATGCCTTATAATCCCGTCTTTTATCATCATCTCCCATACTTCCAAGTACATTCGATGCCACACCCTCGAAGCTAGTCACCAGAAATGCAGATTTTTCCTTATAATTCCAGCCGTTTGAATCCGCAGTTGTCTCGAACTGAGCTTTGAAACCCTCCCAGTCACACTTCCCATCAAATTTGGAGGTTTTTGCTTGTGTGATCCACTGGGTATATGAACACAATTGCTTTCGTCCAATATACCCTTCTGGGAATGAGGAAAACTTGTAGGTTTAGGAGAAAAATGCACCTTTGGAACAGTACTACCTTCTGGTAGTAATAACATGTTTTCAAGACATTTAATTCTTTCTTCAAGTGAAGGTACTTTGGTTTGAAACAATTGTTCGACATTTCGTACTTTGTTTTCATGTGATAATTCTAGAGCAGTTATCTTCTGTTTGAATTTTTCTTCCATATCTATGCATTTGCTATCGATTGCATTACAATTTTCTTGCGAAAATCGCTCCAGTTTTGCTTCTAATCGAGCAAAATTTGCAGTGAATATTGAGATCATTGGTCGCAAATCCAGCATAGGTTGATTGTTCTGATGTCGAGGGCTTCGTTCTTCTCCCTCTCCCCCCCCCCCTCCTTACAAACACCGGATTTTGTTGTGAAGATGATGTAATTGGCTGGTCTAATTGTACTGCAGGTGCGATAGAACACCTGCGTCGTGCGAAGTTGAAAGTTTTGAGTGTAGAATTGAATCTTGAGTGTCGTAGCAATCCATATCAATTTTAGTTTCAGTACTACTATTTCTTTGTTTGCTTGCTTGTCTTGTTTTTATCGGCATTGGAAATTTCGATCTTTCAGCTAAACACTGCTATCACTTCTGTCACTAATGTTACGGCGTTTATAGTCCGAGAACCGTGAATCCCTGAGACGCAACTTATAATGCAGCAAGTGAATATATTCCCAGTACTGACACTGCCTTTTGACACACAGAAGAAACAAATTTGTAACAGAGATTTGCCAGCTATATTGTTAACTTAAATTAAGAGACGACCGGTGTGCGCCAAGTTAAAAACTCATATAAACGAAAACTTGTACACTTAGACAGAATAATCACGGCCATAACAAATCGGTAATCATCAATTGGTAAACACTGTCGAATGACCTAAAATGTAAACAATTTTAGTAAATAAGTAATATTATTCGGAACCGCACTACAATGGACTAATACCAGTATTCGTAGCAATATGATATAGCACCTATGGATGCGTTTATATGACCCAGTGAGTAATTTTATTTTACCAAGCATGTGCCACAGGTAAATCGCGTTTTGCCGGCGTATTCCATCAGTAAAGCTCGCTTATGTTTGGTCGTCATTTACAGTCTGGGTATAGATATTTTCAAAATAAAAAACAAAATATTTACTCAAAAGTTGTAAGATATATTACGTTCTTCTTGTGAAGGACGATCTACAAGACATTTTTTATCAACATAGTTTGTTTCATACATCCATTTCGAAACGGACGGAATAGTTTTTTGTGGGTGGTTTTCAATAACCTGTCTTTTGCAAAGACGACAAAAGGATGCTTCGTGTCCTTTAGCAATGTCTTCTTCAGGTATGCTTGGATTTATTTCCGCTTTTCTCCATTCATGATATTCCATGTATGCTGTTTTATTTTTACTCAGATATTTTATATAAGACACCAAATCAGATGGAGTTTTGAAATCGTCGGCATGGATAAATGAATGGGGAGGTGCAACTGCCTCTACATCAGTTTTAGTTGGACCCCATACAATTGGTACAAGTCCGTTTTGGTAAGAATTCCGCCACAATTTCTCGGTGACGTAGTCTGGACAATGTATCGAGTTTTCAAACGCCAAGTAGAATCTATAATCAAACTCCGATATTTTTCTGGAGTCCATTCTGACGCCATCCTTTGAAAAGCATTTTCCAAATTTATCCAACTTCAAACCGGCTTCAACTAGTTTTTTCGCATATTGTATCCGTTGCAAAGCACCGGTTGTGTGATCACAGTTACTTACAAACCAGAGAGCTTCTTTTGATTTCGATTCCAAGTATTTGCCCCATCCAAAACGATCTTCAAAAGATTTAGATATTCGGAGTGCTAGCTCGCGATTCCCAAAGTAATGACGAACATCAGAATCTCGGCGAAAATAGAATGTCAGGTTAAAGATACCATCATACGCGGGGTCTTCCAGGTAGTGTTTGAAGGTGAAAGTCTTCGATGGTGTCTCTCGGGACCAAAGAACGTAAACTTGATCCGGTCGCCTAAAGAACAACCAAGGTTAAGATGATGCTTCAAATTTGTTGAATTGAAGTCGAGGAGTGTTTTTTGGTTGAGTTTGTTTTGTAATGTTCTGCATGGCGAAGAAAAAAATGAACCAAAAAATTTTTCTAAAAATAATACCCGAGAAACAGCGATATACATCAAAAGATTGATCTGATTTAAGTCGGTGTCGACACAGAGCCATGTTAAACAATAAAGTCAGAAAATGATTAAAAAACGTGTTACCTTAATTAGAAATTAAATTCAGTCAAGCGTGAATGGACTGCGCCTCGGTCTCATACTTAGCGAAAGTAATGTGGATGGTTATTTTCCTACTGAGGCAGCGAATACACACGATGTGTGTAGCTCAGGATGGGATAACATGGGCATGCCGAACCGAAAGTTTCTATTTTTCCAACAACACTAATCCTATTCACCTGTGGGTGGCCTCTGGCAAAGAACCTCAATCATGGTGATCGATTCGAATGAGTGGCCGTAAAAAGGTGGGTAACGACGAGTCAGAAAATAATTATGAAGTGTTCACCTTGTGCTGGGATCAGGAAGATCTAATTCCTTCAGCCCAATATCGTTAAATAATACCACTGCAATACTTTCGGATAAAACGTTTCTATCGTTTGTTACTTGGCAACCCCCGCATTTTTGGGACACAACAAAATTCATTTTCTTGTTTCCGCCATTTTCTATGTCGTTCAATCCTCGCCATATAAGTATTTTCGGTGTGTAAACACCTAGTCTCATTCTCTCCTCCACTAATTGATCGGAATTTGCAGATCCAACTGCTTTGATGTAATCAATGTGAGGGACTAAAACAATAAAAAAACAGTTATTGTCTAAAGTGAATGCATTTCCTTCCCCAGTTTAGTTTTCCTATATAATCTATTTCTATATATTTTTTTATTTTATCACGTCTCGGGGTAACTAACCATTTTTATTTTTATTCGCAAACTTTCTGAACGTTTGAAGGTTTTTGACCTGATAAATTTATTTGAATCCAATTACCGTTGTCAAAACTGCTTGTCCACCCAAAACGGGAGTAAAGAAACAATTGTATTTTAAAATGAGAAGCTACATAAAACACTTACTTGGCAATGTGAAGTTTTCATAGTTTTCTGGTAGAAATATTTGACTTCTTTTTGACTCTATTTTCCTGTCCAATTTAAATTCCTCAACATTATCTTCGTCAACAGGGCTCCTTTGTAAATGCTCCAAACCGCTCAGAGTAAATACTGCTGCTGTGAATAAGACTGCCGTTACAACTTTGAAGGATACGGAATAGCCTTGATTGTGTGATATCATTTCTACAATTATGCTGTAATCTAAAGATGATTTGAATAATTTTTAAAACGATACAAGCAGTGATGTTTGTCCATTCGGGCTGCTAGGGCGAGTCCTTCTAGTTGCAATTCAGTCTACGCAGGATCGGAATCAAGAAAAATATAAAAAAGAATCAATTCAAAAAATACTACAGAGGTTATCGGAGCAAGACGCAAATAACCAAATGGTTTATTACAAAAAGTGTCCTTTATAATGAATATACTTTACACGTTTTTACTGCGTATTTATAGTGCCTGATTTTAAAACTAAAAATTTTCAAGCTAAAAGTTCAGATGGAAAACTCGGTTCAAATAATATCGGCAAATCAAATATCTGAAAAAACTATAGTAACTAACCAACTAAAATATTTTTATAGCCACTCATTGAACTACTTATTACAGGTAAACTCTGTACTTTTACATGGTATTGCTAATAACACGTCACATTCACAGCACTTACTCTATACAGAAAACATTTCCTAGGAATGAACAGTTTAACTTTTACAATACGATATAGTGGGTAGTACCTGTCGTCTAACACTCGAAACAATATTGGGATTTAACTGAGCATGTGCTACGATATTTTTAGAGGTAGTTAAATTCAAATATGTGAACTTCTTTACCTCCCAATAACTATTTTGCTGAAACAATACCGTATTCATTAAAATAAACAAATTGAGGATCTTTAAATTATTTGTCTATAAAATGATTTCGAATTTTAACTTTTTTCTTTTTCGTGCCAGTTGTCCACATACGTTTATTTTTTATATATCTACGTATATACATCCTGTATAGCGTGCAGAAGCGTACATTTTGAACACAAACCGACGAAATCTATCTCGCAAATTACCCTTGTAAATTGAACCATTTTACTTATTACGACACAGACGCCACATTATCATAATTGCGATTAATTATATGGTATTAATTTCCCAATCAAAAAACTTGTGGCCATTGATGTTGTGTTAAATGTGAGCCACTGGTGAATTGCGAGGCTGACACGTATCCTACGCCCACTTATTGAAGAAATTGAACAAATTCTTCTTTTCCACTCAGAAAAGCTTTTACGCAGACAAGTTTTGTTTGAGCATGGATCACTGATTGATCGCTTTGCCGAGGCGAGGTATACCTGTGGCCCTTGCTTGACAGAATAAATTATTTGATTGAATTTAAATGTTCACACTCTCAGTTGCTTAGATTTATATAGTTTGCCAATGATTTGGTGGTAATTTTTGTTTCGGATGATATTTTCATACCCAATTCCATCTCTCCTAAAATAGCCCACCGATAAAAAGGAACGCCAATGTGTAAATGTGTAAAAAAAGAACGACGATTTTACTGCATTTGCAACAGTATATATATAATGATAAATTTGTGCAATGCATTTTGTGATATTTTCTTTCAAGTTCATTGTGAGCGTTTTAACCAATTATAATGTAATGATAAATGAACTTGAGATGTAATTATTGAATATTTCGGATCTAAAAACTATAATGCTGCCGTAGGCTTTGTGACGCACGAGACGTTATGTCTCAAAAACCTAAGACGTAAAGCTATACGTTATTACTTAAAAATAATTACAAATCGATAATACTATTATGCATATCTGGATAATTAATCCGATATGACACGTGTCACGCTAAAGATAATTTTTTGAAAACATACTCATGCTTACATACATACATACTCGTACTTTTTACCAAATATGAAGTAAATTTACTATTTATTTGCTGTAATTCTGATTGACAGCCCATAATTGTCACGAAATGTTCATTTTTCTCTTTTACTTCAATAATATCTCCGGATGTTTCAACCCCAATATATAAATACACTTGACACCCAACTTTGAAGTTGATTTGCTACTTCGGCAAACAATTTTTCCCTCCAATATCTTTTAGGTACCGTCTGTAGATCTATAACTCATAGCCTCATTCATAACCAAACTCAAAAACAATGACAAATGCTTTCTTGGACGGTGGCGGAAAAAGCAGTCGCCATATCCCTAAAGTAGACCCACCCCTTCCCCTTCCTGACTAGTACATCCAGTACAGAGTTTTGCAACTTTTTATGCATTTGTAATCAAAACCCCATAACTCCGCACAGTCCGGCTTCTATTCAGTTTATAATTATTTTCTTTTTTGTCAACGAGTAAAGTGGTTGTGGTGGCACTTAGTGCTGTTTTCATCACTAAACGAAAATAAAGTTCCATAGAAAACTTTTTATTGCTTTAAAATTATTTATCCACAATGAAAGGTCGATATTGTCAGTGCTATTTCGATTTGGGGATTTGAACAATCGAATATCAACAAATGTCGGCTTTGAAATATATTAGTATAATAATATTTGAACTGACATTTTTCCAATTTATTTTTTTGTATTTGTAACTGAACAGCAAATTCTGAGATAAATTCTTAAGATCTATTTTGAATTGAAGTTCGATATCGACATGGTCAGCAACGCCCAAAGGAAACAAACTATTACCCACTTAATGAGGAGCTACTACAACATGTAGTAACAGCAACTGAACCGCAGTAGTAAAGTGGTATCTGCCCTGAGTGCTGGTAAAAATATCTGCCACTTCATTGCTTCGATTTAGTCGTATATTTTGGGTTACGACACGCAGAAAATCAGTTCGTTTTCATAGGGTTTATGCTAAATTACTTATAATTATAACCATATTCTGATTACCAAATTCCGAATATTATGAATTTGATCAGTTTAATCTGGCCACACCAAACAGCAAGTTTTTGTCTTCGTGGAGGCAAGTTGTGTTTAATTCATCGCGTCCTTGGGAATAGGTCTTTCCATTCCTACAATATATTCCAAGAGTGACAATAATTGTTTCTGAAAAACAAAGTGTTCACAGCCGAATGATGTAATTTCATAAAAAATGCCTTGAAAATAATATCTAAAAATAATTCATTACCCGGTTTTATTGGAAAGTATACAATGAGGTATCATATTTTGTGTATTATGTTCTTTGTGACATCATGGGAAAATATTTGAAAAATGTTACATATTCTATAATAAGTTCAACTGGAATTTTTACCTGAAAACTGAACGGGAACCAAGAAGCTGGAATGTAGAAAAATTTTGCATCGTTTCCAACCACATAACGATTACTGGGATATTTTGCCAGCAATGCATGTTCGTATGCATTTACCACCAATTCCAATTTCGGAGATACCGCCTTATTCAAGAATTCGGTGAGAAAACGACATGCTGTAATGAAATGACTACTTTATATCATATACGAAGCACATCAATGGAATTTTACTTGCTTGAGTACGAAAGAATTTATCAAAAGCTTTGTAAACATATAAGCTTAAAATTCTCCCTTCCATTAATGAATTGATAGCAATTTATTTAACTGTATTATAACTCTCTTAAACACAGTACTTGGGGAAAATAGGGAAGAGGGAGACACAAAACATTGTGACAAAGGGTTCTTAAAAAAGGACTAATGCAATTTCCTCAAATTTAAGGAAGGCGTAAATCCTCTTTTCTCCTAGCTAATAATGTTTTATTTCATACTTTTTTCGCAAAAGTTTTCTCCATAATTTTGTTTCATTTTTTCATCCAACTCCGCCCATCGTTTTTCAATTACTGAAACGACGCTCTCTACTAATCCTGTTCGAAAAAACCCTGGTTCCAATGTGTGAACGGTTATGTTGTATGGACTGAGTTCGATGCTGAAATATCAGGAAAGATATTCATAAAAGTACTATGGCGTTACTCAAATAATATTCATTACATAATCTATGAATTTTCTCAAAGATTCTTCATCCAATGAATACTTTGCATTGGTGAAATTACATAAGCATCGATTAATCCCTGCTCGTATTTTAATATTAAGAACCCTGGAAACATTCTTGCGATCGCTGGAATGCGATATCGAAAGCTATATCCATTCAGAATATAGGTAATATATTATGCTCATTTTGTAGTATCGGTTTTAGAGAAAATAATAGATGTACATTCTAAGAAAAACCAATCTGCTATTCACAATCGATAAATTTACGTTTAAAATCAAATTTATAATTAGCGCTGTTGAATATGGGTACATAGTTTAAGGCCACGAGTTACGCGTCTGCTTGGGAATGTACGGATGCACATTTTTCTTCTGAAAAGATGTAATGCAGTATAGCAAATTTATGCTTGTTACCTCAATCCGTCAGAAAAAGCTTCTATTGCATGTTTGGACATTGCATAACCCCCAACAGTCCACCCTAATCTCCCATAAATGCTGGCGATGTTTACAATTCTACCTGAAATGAAAACCAGTAACTACTTTTTGTTAGCATAATCATAAATTTATCTTGTCAAAACTTCAATTATATAGATACCAGTTTCCGAGACTATGCAGATGTACCGACAAGTATCGATTATTTTTGGTGTGTCAGTATTAACCTCAAACTTTCTAATATCGCCGAAACCGTTTGAAGGCATAAAATGACATGTATTTTTTCAGTTTTTCATATTTATCTGCACACTCTACATAATCAAAAAGAAGCAGGGGACCAAATTCAGGCGAATTGCGGTAGAGTTCACACAATCTATAGAAACTATGGAACAAGGAGGAGTTACAATATCGCCAGTAAATGGCCGAGATCCCCATCAGCCCGAATCTGATACACCAAACGCAAAATGGCTTTTGATAGTTCATCAAGCCCTTCTCAGTCAATTCACTACCCTCCCTATGAGCACGAACTTTCAGATGAAGCAATGGATCTGTAAAAACACATATATTCGAAGTAAGTCCATTTTGAAAACTTCTACCTTCCTTTCCACGTTTTATCAGCGGGAGAAAAGCCAGAGTGACGTCAAATACACCAAGTAGATTAACATCAAGAATTTGTTGACAGTCTTCTTTTCTCATCCATTCAAACGGAACATTTGTACCAGATATACCCGCATTGTTGACTACAGCCCACAAAGCTGAAAAATATTTGGGAATAAGTCTATCTGAATTTGGTAGCTTTATTCAGACAAAACTGTGTCAGAAAGGAAAAACGACGGGACCGATATTTATTTTCTAGGAACCTGTCATTAATTCACTAGACGGATTACATGATGGACAAATATGCTTGCTGCCCTTTAATACTTTCGAAATTGCAATATCATTTTTCTCGCATAATAAAAAATGAATGAAATTAGATTGAATTAAATAAAAGTCGCATTTTGGTCCATGAAGTTTGCCATAAATTATGTCTGTATTTGCCTCTGTTTCTGGTGTCTTACCTTTGTCTCCCAGATCATTTTCAACGTACGCCACAGCGTTCTTGACACTTTTAGTGTCGGTGACATCGACTATGATAGGTTTTAACAGTGAGCTGCATTTATCTTTTAGGTCGGTAACAGAATCCAAACTGAAGCAGCCGGCATACACAGTCACTCCTTTCTTGTCCAAACTTTCAGCGAGTAACCTTCCAAACCCACTGTCGCAACCTGGAAGTAAGCGAAATTTATGTTAGTCGACTAAGGCCGCAATACACGCGAAGTTGTGTATAGCGTTGAGGGAAACCAAGCAAGAACGGAAATACACGTCTGCATTGACTGCATTTGCGTAAATTCCCAAATAACCCAACGCTCAAATGTAATATATTTCATTCAGGATTTTTTTATCAATTTATTTTACTTTAAGAGCTGGCGTATCAAAAAATGAAGGAATGCATGATACCTACGAATTCTGTAACTATGTTCAAGAATTTGATTAATCCAATAAAAATACGGAATTGAGAAAGCGAGGTGAATTATAATTTGTGTGTTTCAGTATAAGCTTGACTACTGCAATCTCATTTATTCACTTGCCTGTTATAAAAACGCACCTATTCTTTATGTCGCTGATTTTCAAAAATGATCTACTGAATTTCCATAGTATAAAGAACAGAATAAAAGCTATAACTTCCCAACTAAACAAAATACCAGTAATCATTTTTGTAAGCCCGCCGTGCTAAATTCGCAAATGATCCCATTCAAGTCAATTGCACACAGTTGTAACTCGCGTTGTTTGCATTATACCCCACTGTTCAAATAATTCCGCTCGCGTAGTCCCGCACCTTCAACGGCGATCATTTATTGCAACTTATCATAATTAACATACAGTTTGCCCACGCTCTCGTATTCGGGTAGTCACGGTTGAGTTCCAATGCATTACGTCACATCTTCGACACCAAAACAGGTTACCTGGTTTTATAAGATATTTTCTACGTTCGTCGCACAAAATATAATGATTTTCTTTCTTAAGCATTGAATTTTTTTGATTATGATAGGCTTCTAAAAGCCCTTATATTTGAAAAAAGAAACCTAGATCATACCAATATTCATATTTATAGTTTTCAATTCTGCGTCAACAAATAGTCACCTGGTGTATTCTAAGGATACCAAAAAGCCTCGCAATGTTTTGTATTTTCATACAAATGGTCATACATTATTTAATTTGCTTTAATTTGTCGAATGTAAACGACTTAAAATCTATGAATTTCCTTAAATATGAACCAATGACGATTAAGCCTCAGGATAGGATTTCAGTTTGATCTCACGGGAGAGGAAAATCGAAAATGCGGATTAATCAGGGTGAAACTTTTTTGTCTTTGTTATATTTCTAGTTTTTCCTGTGTATAGACATGGTTGGTGGAGGAAGCCGTCAGCAGTACTTACGTGAACCACCGTGCTCCGTGCTCCACGACCTTTGATACGAAGCAAATTGTCGATAATTGCAATTCATACGACTGGCAAGACCAATAAATAATATATTCAAGAAAATCTCATAAAATTGTCAACAAAATGAGTATAAAAATATATGAGAGTGGTTTCGTTAGTAATTACGTGCAACCTTGTTAAATTTTTTTTTGCTTTAACTTCGAGATTGAGAATTTGTGTTTCAAAATAAAATTTGGGCACGTCTGGCTCAAGAATGATTGTGTCATTCTAAAACGATTTGACCATACAATTACACCCTGTGGGATTGCACACGATGAAGTTACACATATAGAGTTACACCTAGTAAAATTGTACATGGTCATATTGAACACACACTATTTCGCACTCAGTGGAATTGCAAACTGGATGCAATTTTCCTGGTGCGATTATCTCTTTGTGCGATTCTACGTCTTCAGTACAGTCAAAACTTGTTCCGCTCATTTACTTTCCATGTAATGGTATGCAATATCCTGCTTTTTTGCATTGGTCAGAAATACCTAGTTCATTAACTAAAAAAAGTTGATCGGGTTGAGAGATTTTTAAATGTGAAAAATTCCCCAATTTTAGCAGATAGTCATTCAAGTCAAGGTTTAAAACGGCATCATCATTATGACTACATTAATTCTTGACGTCACGAAAAAGTTCCGCCTCCTGGTTAGAACATGTTCCTACCCTATGTCTCTAATGCATTGACTATTTGATTTGCTCGTTCTTATACCAAATATTTGTGAAATTTCTATTTGGTCTTTCTACTCACTATTTAGTGAAATTTTGGAAACAAAATTTAGGTAGGGATCTCGAATGCGAATATTCAAACTTAAAGATTAAATTTTTATGCCTGAAATGGGCGCTGAGGTTAGCCACAACCAAATATATACGGTTCGATATTCGACAGTCTTTGAGACCACTTGAATACAATTCACAAACAAATTGACCGATGAAGAATACGGAATTTTGGAGGTAGAAACCAATCATAGGCTGAAAAGATGAATTACATGGTCTTCGTGGTTCACCACAGATTATCTAATTTAGGGTATACTTTAATATAAGAGCTGAAACTTAATACAACCACATACTCCAATTAAATAACAAAATATACATTCATGAAAATACTTGGTTACTTGTTAGAAAAATCCTCAATGTCTCAAAAAAATATTCCTCTTCTCCGAAAGTTGAGCGTGTAGAACACTCAGACTTGTGGAAACCAGTCGGCTGAATAGCCAACCCTGTGCGACCATGCACTTCAAGTATACAACTCTGTGTGAACCAGCGCCCTGAGCAGTCACCCTTACGCCCTTACGCGAACCAGCCACCTGAGTAGCCGGCCCTGTGAGAACCAGGCCCCTGAATAGCCAGCCCTGTGCGAACCAGCCGTCTCAGTCTGTCAGTAGCCAGCCCTGTGCGTGCCAGCTTTCTCGGTAGACAGCACTGTGCGAACCTCCGTCTCAACGAAACTTGTGTACTTTGCAACAAGGAACCTGAATATGCATTTCATTTATTTTGGAAATTTAGTTTTGTACAATATATCTATGATTTTTTATATATTAAAATACTGAAAATTAATCAATGCCAGTTTAAAACAGTCTATAGGAGATGTGTTATGTTAGATTTAATTGGACCAGAATACTCACACTTGAATAATGTTGAAACAAATGCTATTATTAAGGCTTTCGCTGCAGCGAAAGTCTTATTGAAATTTTACGTTTATTATTATTATTATTATTATTCATTATTATGATAGATGGCTCTAGCATCAAAGCTACAAAATCTAGTTCTACTAAATGACTGTTGCAAGATATATAATATGGACAGAACGAATTCAAGCGATTTTCCAAAAAACAGCTTCATTAATAGCAGACTCAAATTATTTAAAATCGTTAAATCCCAAATCACTAAACGGAAGGTGGGAAGAGCGGAAAACTGGAAAAACGGGTTAATAAAAAAAAATTGAAACTAGGAAGGAAGTACAGTACTAAGGGGCGGGAAGGACACAAAGTGGCGGAAAGTGCAAGAGCTTCTGCATACATCAACACATGGGCGGGGAAATATGCACACCGATCGGCGGGAAAGACATAAAATGTGCACAAAGTGGCGGGAAGCGTGAGAGATTTTGCATACATTAACATATGGGTAGGGAAATGTGCACTACTAATCGGCGGGAGAACAAAAAATTTGCAACTTGAATAGAAGTGCATCACTAAATGGCGGGAAGGGCATAAGTTGGCGGCACTGATCTGAAAAAAACGGGGCGGAAGGTTCGAGAGCTTTTGTATACATCAAGACATGAGCGAAATAATATGTGCACTAACCGGTGGGAAGGCGAGAAATGGCGAGACCTTTTGTATACATCCACACATCGGCGGGAAAATATGCACACCGATCGTTGGGAAGGACATATAATAGGCACAAAGTGCGAGGGCTTTTGTATAACCATGGCATAACATCATCACATAGGCGGAAAAATATGCACACTAATCGGCGGGAAAACAAAACATTTGCAACTTGGATGGAAGAGCAGCACTTAAGGGCGGGAAAGACACAAAGTGGCGAGAAGTGCGGGAGCTTTTGTATACATCAACACGTGGGCGGGATAATATGCACAGTAATCGTCAGAAAGGCGGGAAAACAAAAAAATTTGCAACTGAGTAGAAAAGGATATTCTAAATCATATTAAATTGTCACGATTATAACGCACGGCTAATTAAAACAAGTGCAAATCACATTATTTTAATAAACTCTTGGGGCAAGTTTTGGCCAGTTCAAAATGACCGAATTCCTCCTTGTTTAAAGAGGACAGAAAGGCATAGCGACACAGGGATACGAACGAGCGTGCAGTAAAAATTACAGACCCTTGGCCATCAGGGCAGTCAACAACAACAATACCAAATAAAATATTCTTCTCTCCATCCTACAGAATTTACTATTCTTGTCTATTTTGCAAAACAATTTTCGTCATCAACTTATTGATATTTTATGGTTTTGCTTTAAATTAAGCCTCTTTTCACGGAACAGTCTTTCTATAGCATGCACAACCGCTTACAGAGAGGCATAAAAGATGGGTGAGTAGTTAGTCCCTAAAATTGCCTGATAGACCTGAAATTGAAAAACAAAAGCATACAACTGGGAAAGAACTAGAAAATATACAAAATCTCTGAATAGAAGATAAAGCGAAAAATACATTGCAGTACTTTCAAATAGTGAATCGCCGGGCGCCGTTACGAATATTATTTTGACTGATTTTTTTCACAGCGCAGACGACGAAAACGGTCAGTATTATTTCAAGATCTATTTTGGATTCTGTTGCAATCAGATACATCGAAACCTGTAAAGGAGTCAGAAGAATGTAGTTGAAACTGCCATATCACCAATTTCTTTTTTGTTGTTTGCCACTTGGAGTGCTAGTACTCTATTATTACTCACGATTTCTATGTCACCCTGCACCGTAGTGTTGCGTGTTCAGTGTTGCAATCTTCGCTTTTACGAGCACGCCGCGCAAAATGCGTTTTGTGGCAAACCTGTCTGAGACTTGAACTTAAAATTTTGTAAGAAATTATGCCGGTGCACGCATTATATTAAATGGGTTTCTGAGCAAAAAGATACATCTTCAGAGAGGAGTTAGACAAGGAGAGCCTTTGAGCCTCTTTATGCTGTATGTTTATAATTTGCAATTGAACCCTTGGTCAGGTATATAAACAATGATAAACAGATCTGCGGAATTATGATACCAGGAAATAAAGAAATCAACTGTTTATAATGTGTTATTTCAAAATTACTGTTCAATATCTTTTATGTAATGATGTTTTAGTTGTAATATATAGAATATATGGGTCTCATGAAGTTTAGTACCATATATCTGATTATCATAATAATTTCCCATGTTGCAAGCGACTCATCCTAACCCGGGAGACAATGCCGGATACTTGCAGCATTGGCGCCCCCTAGTTAGGATGAGAATATTCTGCCAGTTTTTATTTTAATGACATTCGGGAATATGGTACTAAACTTCACTAGACCCGAATATATATTGCAGTAACTTAATTAATTTTGTAAATTTTTCGGGTCTCATGAAGTTTAGTACGGTACTGTAACCATATATCCGATTATCATAAAAATTTCCCATGTTGGAAACTACTCATCCTAACCCGGGAGACAATGCCAGATACTTGCAGCATTGGCGGCCCCTAATTAGGATGAAAATATTATGCCAGTTTTTATTCATTGAATGCTTAATAATTGATTGCATGTAAATAACATGATCATCAACAAATTGAAATCAAATGATCAACAAATTGATTAAAATCAAATGATGGAAAAAAAAACCTGGAATTTTTAAAAATCGTAACTATTTTTTATTATTATCTTGTAATCTGTATTTATCATGCCTTAATTATGGGTGTTCAAAAAACAAACAAAGAAATTAGAAATTAAAGAGGATGTAACACTGATACCCCAAACAAAAGCATCAATTAATAAATAATTATGCATGCTTCAAGATTATGAAGAATAAACCGGATTAAAGTTAAATAAAAGAAAAACAAAACTGCTAAAATTGGGTATTTGGAAAAACAATGAACAAATTAAGGATATAAAAGAAGATGGTTTAGAGATTTTAGCTGTAATTTTAAGCAATGAGGACACTACAGTAATCAATTAGAAAAAATGTATAGATAGAACTAAAGAAATTATATTGTATAGATGCTGGATGAATTGAATAGGATTAGACTTAATTTAGAGGGAAAATGCCTATTAATTAAAATGAAGATATTACCCCAGTTCTTGTATATCTCTAAAGTATTTCCAATGTCGTATACTATAGGTAAAAAAATTAATACTATAGTTGAGAGGTTTGCTTTTGATTTATACTCTTACTAAACAATTCATTTATAATTGTATTAATCGAATACTTATCACAAATTGGGAGATATTTTACCAGCAGACTTGCCATTGAAAAACATCGAAATAGATGTCCTCGTGTAAAAGGAATTGGATTTATTTGTAATTGTAATTAATATTATATAATTTATATATGTCTCTGGTTAATTATCAGTACATGAACTTATATAGTGGAAACATTCCTATTTTATTTATTATACTGAAAAACAACCGGCCCAATATATTACTGATCCTTCAGACAGTAATTATAATTATTTATTCACATTATTCTATTTGTTCACAACTAATGAAATTCTGTTTTCTTCCTCTTTTCCTTATTTAAATAATTATTAAACAACGGTGCATTGTATACATAATGATGTCAACTTCGAAACAAAATGGATAAAACACTAATTGATGGAAATTAGATTATACAATGATAAATCTTAGTTATTTATAATCAATTATATCAAATATAATATATTGATTCGTTATAAATGTATTTGTTATAATTTTTCATCTTATCTATTCTTATGTAATTTCAACCACTTCCGTGGTTAAAGGGAAAAAAAACTGATTAGACTTGTTTTATAGACACGCCTTTCAGTCAGGCAGTTTGCTGATTTTAGTAGCTGCATTTTAGGTTAGGGTTTACATTTCAGTTACTCAATTTATATCTATGTTACTGCTACCCCCAAAAAGCCTTGCTGAAGGGCACGCTCGATGGTGCAACGTTCAAGCATCGGCCTTCCAGACGATATGATCGCGCCTAACAGACTGCCGGGGTCCAACCATTCAGTGGGATGGAAATATTAAATATAGTCCATAGCGCAACAATTTTCGCCGCATGGTTATCGACATCGTCATCCATGCGACAAAGTGACACTTTTTTGTACCTAATAATATTTTGTTTTTAAATTTTATACTGTTTAGTATTAGGCTTGTTTCCTATTATTGGGTCAATCAATCTGAATTTGAACTTGAATATTTGATATCATCAAAATAATAAAAAAAAATTCGACACATGCACTAAAGAAATACACTTTTATGTTTACTGTAATAATGGGTGAATAACAATTATGTTATGAGAATTAAGTTTGCCAAGCATGACCTTTACATCTTACAACTTATTATCTGTCATCATTGTGATGCTATTGTTCTAAGTGTTATAATCTCTGTCACATATTTCAAATTTGCACCCTGGGGGGGAAATGTTGGTGGGACTAGTTTGAAACTCCGTATTTAGATTATTTATCAATGGCCTAATATAACTGGAAGGCTGTTTTGAGACATTTTTCACTCGCTACAGGTCGTTTTTGGGGGAATTAGAGTAACCGTATTTTACCTATTCATCAGTCTTGTCAACTGGCATTCTAACATATATTATAAGTAATGAGTGGACTAAAGTATACGAGGAACACATGAAACAAAAAATGAGTAAACCATTACAGCCAACGTGGCCAATACCTGCTGAGGGGAGTAGATACAGATTTTTGTGGAGGTATTCGTCAGCGGCTGCTATCTCATCTGTTGGAGTTATCGGGAAAATTTGGCTCTGCAAGTTCAACACTATGAAAATTTATATGGAGTCTACATTATATGATGCCATTGACAAACGACCTCCCAACACAGCTTTGATAACTGTGTCAAATCATTACAGTTGTATTGATGATCCTTTAATTTGGGGATGCCTAAGATGGAAATCTTTTTTCCAACCTTCTAAAATGAGGTGGGGTTGTGGTGCTCATGATATATGTTTTACGAATAAATTACACAGCTGGATTTTTGGACTTGGTAAAGCTGTACCTGTTATAAGAGGCGATGGTGTTTATCAGAAGGGAATGGATTTTCTATTGAATAGACTGAATGAAGGTAGATGGGCACATATTTTTCCTGAAGGTCGTGTTAATCTAAGTAAGGAATTTATCAGGCTCAAATGGGGTGTTGGGCGTTTAATAAGTGAATGTGAACGCTCTGTCATTGTTTTACCTTTTTATCATATAGGTATGGATGATATCCTGCCAAATAAAAGGCCATATATTCCCAGAATTGGGAATAAGGTAACAATTTTGATCGGCACCCCATTGGAGTTCGATTCTCATATAGCTAATTGGAAGAGGCTAGGTTGGAGTAAAGAAAACATCAGAAAAGAAGTAACTAATGCAATACAAGATGAACTTGGAAGATTGAAAGTCAAAGCATATAGCTTACATTTTGGCAATGAGGCCTCATCATCATAGTTTTTTTCTGTTCTTATAATGCTAATTTATTCAAAGCTAACAAATTTTATTACTGTTCGCGTGTTTTGGAAATGTTTATGTTTGCGAAAGGTTTATACAGATCGATTGCTTTCAGAGTTACCAGAAAATTTTCTTGTCCCACTGATATAAAACAACTGCATTATTTTAAACATTTTTGGTGAGGGACAAGTTGGAATTAAAAATCTAATTTGAACTTGAACTAATTTGAACAAGATGCTGTGTTTGCGTAATATGCAAAGGCATTTCAGAGTGTGCATGTCTGGTCGTTCTGCATGGAAGAGATAGCGGTTTGAATCCTATCGGATACAGCTTCTAGCAACCATCTCCATGCACAGAAAATATCCGTAAACCAAACCCCTTCTGACTCTGAACTGGTAACTGCATGAGTGATTGAGATTGCCATATTAATAAGCTTCAGCGACTTTTCTCACCTGCAGTATAAAAAAAATACCCCAATTACATGTCTTAATGATTATGAATTCACATACATATGCTTGTTGTTATAAAATTGGCTAATGTAAACACTCATTTTTAGTGATTTTTTTACTGTGATGCTCTGTGTGTTTATTTCTAACATTTTCAAAAACACTAATGTTATATTCAATTTTGCAATGCATTCTCGAATAGCAAATTGTGCCATATTCTGTAAACACTCTGAAAAAGCAATGGTATCCAGGCATAATTGTGTCGTAATAAAATGATCCCCGGAAGCTTGTGTCCAATAATTTATATTCGTGAATACAGGTCATTTTTAATTACTACCACAGCTTATTCAAAAATTGGATTGAATTCTTTAACCAAATAGAAGCTTTGATAACCATCTAAAATAAAATATAGATTTAATAGAACATTCACGTCTCGAAGTGTATATTATTATTGTAAAACAAGCATTTGCTTCTCAATTTTTCTGCAGAAAATGACATGAACTTTTTGACACCCGAAGCCAAAGGTAACTCAGATTCGGTATGTAGCTTTTCACATTATGTCATTGAACATAATTTTTCATTTGCACACTCACCAATATTTTATTACAACATATGTAAGAAAGTTATGCTATAGCCATGTCTGTGATATGCTTATAACATTTGTATCCATATGCTTGTGAGCAGTTAAAATTTAAATATTGTTTGAACTTTAATTACAACAAAGTGATAAATTAAACTGAATTAGTCTGGCTGAATTGGCATATGCTTATCCATGCCCACCACTCAACCCAGGGTGTAATAACTTGGGTAGGCTAAGCTGAACAGGAAAAGATGATATCTTTTCAGTAATTGTAACCCTATCCGTCTATAACTGGCCGCTATTACAGGGCCTTTAACAGGTTGATCCACTCTTAAGAAGTGGCTATAAAATAAAATACGTAAAGATCTATCCATCTGAATGTAAATAGTCCTGGAGTCATGCTCAATATAACATGTGCAGCGGATAACCGCACTATGATATTTTGGGCCTAGACTCTCAAAGCCCGACAATATAGCTCTGCCACAAATCAACGAGTGTTGTACAACCTTCATAGGCGCAATTATGTGAATTTTATTAAGCAATGATGTGCACATTTAATTTATGTGTATTCATAGAAAAAAAAATTTGAGACAACTAAACATACATACATACCTGTCGCAAATTGAAAACTACTTATTCTTGTCTTTCTCCCTGTATTAGTTTCAATATGACTCATTGTTTCTCTCTACTAAATATGCTTGTTGATTTTCACATAACCTTTTCTTATTTGAGAAGTAAAAATATTATTATTTCCCATATTTCTGCATTCATTTATACTGAAACCGCTTTTGTGTGCTTCCATTTCATTCACAATGTTAACCCAACATCGCTATTATCAATAGCAAGTTCTGTAGTTAAGTAATCAAAAATGTTGGCTATTACCTGTCCATACTAAAATTATGGAATTAATGAGATTTTAAAGTAATTAAAAGTAATTTTTCTATTTTTAGAATTTCAGAAATATTCGTGCTAGCTTCGGCTTTTTAAACTAAACTAATACTATTTTCAAACTATATATCCGATCGGCAATATTAGTGCTATTCCGAACTAAATATTTGTTTGATAGTTGAATAGAGATCAAAATGGAAGGGTCAACAAATGTCTGTGATGATGTTGACGTTTGCCGAGAGGTTCTGGATAATATTATGGATGATCTAGAAACAACCAGTATATCTTCAAGAAATACACCAGATAAAAAGAAATCTAGTTGTGAAATGTGCCACAAAAATCCTCCCAAGTATAAATGTCCAAAGTGTTTTTTAAAAACTTGCAGTCTGCCTTGCGTGAAAGGTCATAAAGAACTGAATAACTGCGACGGTGTTCGATGTAAAACTGCTTATGTTCCTCTCAGTGCTTACAATGAAAACATAATGCTTAGTGATTACAGATTACTTGAAGAAATTGCAAGATGTGCTGACAATAATGAAAGAAATATTATAGAATCTCCTCCAAACTCAACAAAAGGGCATGCAACTTCAACTTAGAAAAGCAAGATCAATGAATATCAATCTCAAACTTCCACCTTTTATATTTGCTCAACACAAACAAAACAGTACGTTTTACCATTGTAAATTACGTGCATTTTTATGGCATATTTTGTGGCATTTTCCTCGTTTTAATCTTTCTTTGCACAAAAAGAGGATAATAGACTCAAAAACAGTAAATGGTGCACTATCGGAAAGCTGCAAGTCAGAAGCTTGCAGTGATTCAAGAATCGAGCCATATTTAAGTGGCCCGGATATATGTATTTACATGAAAAGAACTGACTTACCATCCAATGAGACAAAGTATCACAAGATTGATCCTGCCTTGACGATAAAATCAGCTTTGCACGGAAAAACTATTGTAGAATTTCCACAATTCATCATTGTTATGCCAGAAGAAGCTCAAGAGTATGAAAAAAATCGCTTTGAAGATGATCTCAGAATAACTTCAGTCGATCTTAATCCTAATAACAGCATTGATAATTCTGTAGATGTTGCTTCTCCACCAAAACGACAGAAAAGTCGAGCCATACTTTCAAAACGAACCTTATATAAACAATGATAATTTTGAAACATTTCCGTAATTTCCTGCTGTAGTATAAAATAGGTGTTAATTGCACCATGAAAAATTATTGTCGAATTGGACAAAAAAAATTCCTCTATATTACGTCGCTATCATTCTATTTTGCTCCATATGGATTTGAATAATCATGATCAGCACCATATTTTGCATCAAATAAGCCAAATTTTAAAATCTTATTTTAGGTATCCATAAATTCATCTCTGTGCCTTTTTAAACTATCTATATTATTCTATTTTATAGAAGTGCATTACACAATTTAAGATTGTAAACATCTGATGTTTTGGCGATGGAATTAACTAAGGCTATTGTCTGAGAACATATATATACTGATATTTCAAATCATGTTCATTATCAATCATTTCCATGTCTTGTTCTTGAGATTTAGCATTAAAATCAATACAATAACATTTGTTATATTAATCATTGTCCTGCTTTTCCGTTTACCCAAATGGCTTTAGATATTAACTACCTTTTCAAAGTCGAAAAATGCCCATAACTGCGATTGGACTCGAGGGTAGTGCTAATAAGTTGGGAATAGGCATTATGAGAGATGGAGTGGTTCTTTCAAATCCTAGACACACCTATGTCACACCTCCCGGTGAAGGATTTCTGCCGAGAGACACTGCTAATCATCACAGAGAATGGGCATTAAAAATATTAAGGTAAATATATTTTAGGTTTTACTTTCGGGACCAGTGACTCAACATTTTGAGTGGGCATGGGGCCTTCATTCGAAACTTTTAGTGTTCATGAGTATATCTTATGCAACTGTATATGAATTTTTTTATATAGGGTGTGAATGTTACCCAATCATAGATTTTAATTTGTTGATAACGAGTCACAGATGGGCCATGCCAGACTGGCAGAATGTCAGCTACCCAGACATCCGAAGAAAAAAGATTTTATCAGATGGGCACATTTCATGATGTATCTGTGAATAAATGATTAAAATTTCTCTTACTTGGAGCAACCGAACTGTATGAAAAGGTTCCAAATCATCAATACTACTAAGACGCCTGAAGAAAACCAAAATTTCGCCACCCTGAACAATGCCATGGCGGTGTGTTTCATCATTGACCCATACTTTTGAAAGATGTTTGGACAGGAATTTTCTGATTGGTTAACCCCTGATTCTAGCTGTATGATAATCTATATATAATTTCTATTTCTTTAGGCAAGCCCTGGATGAAGCTAATGTTCAACCATCTGAAATTGACTGCATTTGTTATACGAAAGGTCCAGGTATGGCTGCACCTCTTCTCAGTGTTGCAATTGTTGCTCGGAACCATAGCACAGCTGTGGAACAAACCTCTCATTGGAGTTAATCACTGTGTTGGACATATTGAAATGGGAAGATTGATTACTAAAAGCAAAAATCCAACAGTGTTGTATGTCAGTGGCGGGAACACACAGGTCAGTATGTTTATTGTATGTAGATTGTTGCATTAGACCATAATGATGTTTCAATGTTTTTTCTTTATCATGACCAAAACTAGTCAAATACATTCATTTATATGTTATTTCATCCATATATTATTTCTTTTATTTTTGACTTCCCGCTTTCATTAATTATCGTGCAAAAGTTTGTCAGTTTTAATTTAGGAAATAATAGATATATAATAGGACTCTTTGTCTACGATTTAAGTGTGACTAACTAGTATCCTTATATGCCTTTGCGAGAGTCGATCTGTATGCTTTTTGCTATGGAAAGAATGTAAACTAAACAAGAAGGGAAAGAGTCTTTCTACACACACACAAATTTATTTCTGTAACGTTTCATCTGACCTAGCTCAGATATCTCCATGCAAGCATTTTCAAGAATGCTTGACTGAAGAAGTTTGACCTTGATCAGACGCAATGTTACAGAAACAAATTTATGTATGCTTGTCTGATCAAGGTCAGGCTTCTTTAGTCAAGCTTGCCTGTAAACTTTGGTCATATAAAACGTTGCCGAAATAAATTTTGTGTGTGTGTGTGTGTAGAAAAACTCTTGAACCTCTTGTTTAACATTCTTGCTTTTACTGATAAATAAAACTAATTTTTAAGAGATACTGGCTTTTTATGGTTTTCAAAATTATTTTTTTCCAAAACCGTAAAAAAATATTCAGTGCTTTGCCATTTGAAGAAAAAAATTCTGTTTTAATATTTTAATCATTAGTGCTGTTTTGAAATTTTATTATTTTGTCCAGCCACAGTGTGTCACCAATAACATGATTTTTCACAACCAGGTCATAGCATATTCTGATAGAAGATACAGGATATTTGGTGAAACAATTGATATTGCTGTTGGAAATTGTCTGGATAGATTTGCAAGACTATTGAAAATTTCAAATGATCCAAGTCCTGGATATAACATTGAACAACTCGCAAAGAAAGGATCAAAATATATTGCTTTGCCATATACTGTGAAAGGAATGGATATCTCATTCTCAGGTAACTTAAATTACGGTTACCTACCGCCAGTGATACCTGGTGATGTAATCCTAATCAGATGTCTGGAACATAGACATAGTGTCTTCCACAGTTTAAAAAATCTATCAACAACCCAAAAGGCAAAATTAAACCAAACAAATGCTAATACAAAAAATAAAGTGCTAATACAAAACCTAGTCCAAGTTTCAAAAGAGCTTTTTGTTTATTCTGGAAACATCTATTCAGAAAAAATTCACTACGTTCTTTACTGATGTCTCATTGTCTTAAAGTAAATAAACAGAAAATTAACAAAATAGGTTATGCATAGTGTTATCTTAATAATAATTGCAGCAACTCCATTCCAGCTACCAACAATTTAAAATTCCAACAGGTATTTTATCGCATATAGAAGAGCTTGCAAAGAAGCAACTGAAAAGTGGGGAATGTACACCAGAAGATCTATGCTTTTCATTGCAGGAAACAATTTTTGCAATGTTAGTTGAAGTAACAGAGAGAGCGATGGCACACTGTGAATCACAAGAAGTTCTTATTGTTGGTGGAGTGGGATGTAACTTAAGATTGCAAGTATAAAAGCTTTTTATGCACTTCTTTATACACTCTTATTGCAAGATAACTACGTTATTATCATAACATTTAGCAAAATATATATAACGAAAATCTGGTCAACGCATACGCCAATCTGCCGAACCATATTGTAGGTACATCAGTATGCCAACGGTGATTTTTCTCGCGTCAGGTGGAGCACAGTAATGGTCTTGTCAGAAAATAATTACTATTGTTTTACATTTACAAAATCAACCAGGAAATGATGGGGATCATGGCAGGGGAAAGAGGAGCAAAATTGTACGCAACAGACATGAGATTTTGCATCGATAATGGCGCAATGATTGCGCAAGCTGGATGGGAAATGTTTCGTTCTGACCCTAAACAACACATTACACCAATTGAAGAGTCAACATGCACCCAGCGATTCCGTACCGATGAAGTTGAAGTTACATGGAGAGATGAGGACTGAAGCTAAAAAGAAATGTAAATCAGAAATCTAGTCTTCAGATAACTGTAAGCCACATAAGTACAAACATGCCAAGGGGTATGCGGTGTTCAGGAGTGATGTGATGATGAGAAAGATCAAGTATTATCATTATCGTTTCTATACTTATTATGACCAAATATGTGTTACCAATTACCAAAGCTGTCATGTTCCAGAAACTAAAATTTATTATACAATATGGAGGAAATAAATTTCAAGAAGGCTTGACGGATGATTTAAGAATTCTGGAGTGTTAAAGCAATTTGCTGATTAAAAATGGATTTTGTCTTGCTATGAACTACAGTTAAATTAGATACACAAAAAGTTTGTTCTAATTTGGATCCTGTTCCGATCAACATGAAATTAAAAAAGAAATTAAATGTATATTGTTGGTGATCACAGTTCACCCCTCGGCTCTAGGTCCACATTTGGTAATTCTACCACGACCCACCAAAAGGGAGGGGGAGACGCAGATTGTTTTTAATTAACTTGTATTTGAATATGCGTTCAAACTAAAATTATTTGAACCATAAACGAATATTAAGTGATTTAAATTTGCAAAATTTTCAATCCATCGTTAAATCAATGAGAACCCTGAGCCTGTTTCTCTGCAATGAGACTGTTCCATCTGGGGATAATAGGAGATAATGACACTCTAAGTGTGTTGCTTACGTTCAGGTTATTCCGTTGTTTTGTTTTGGTTGCTGCCATTACAGAAAACCCCGCTTCACACATATAGGATGTCGGAAATGGTAATAGGCTTTTAAGCGCTGTGGTGGCGATATCCAGGTATTCTGCCAACGCCAGCAAAAATACTCTGAATAAAAACAAAAGCCTCCAAAAAACTGAATGTAACAATCTCCTGGTTAAAGGGCATCGGGCTGCTTGAATAGTCAAGGGATACTAAATTAGGAAAACTAGCTGATACGCTCAAAATAACAGAATTGGCATAAAAAGGGCTTGCGATGTAATAAACCAAGGTTGTGACGTGACAAAAGGGGTTCCCACACTAATTAACAATTCCTTGTGCGGACCGGCACCAATTGACCCACGGACCGGGGGTTGGGGACCACTGGTATATATGATGATGTAAATGTACCACTGGTTCCAGTGTAGTATTTTTACCAGCTAGATTCATTACAGTGCCCAAACCATAGACAACTGCCAAATTATAGCAATGTTATGGAAAACAGTGAATTTTTCTAAACAAACGATCTTTTTGCAGAAGACCAGCGTTCCTATTGAAAAATAAAATAGTGCTTCCAATGTTATAGTAATGATGTCCAAAGGGTATCTGATAGTGTATTCTTGATTTAAAGTAGAATATCGGCATTGCTGTTGTTTTCTTTTTTCTGTTTAAATTTAAAACCACTGCAACAAAAGACAAATGATAGATACTCTCTTGGTTTGCCAAGACATTGTGATTGTCCTTTAAAATTTAGAACATATTCGGTTATTAATGTGTGGGTCCGTCATTCCCTACAAGCTGCATGCACAGTAGTAGTCTGTTGTGGAAGGAAAAAGTTCTTTGCTTGCGATTGAAAAAACTTCAGCTTTACAATAATGACCTGCCAGACTGATCGCTCAATGAACATCTTTGAATGAACCCTAAAAAAAATATTCTCAAAATTTTTCATTTTAACTTATTACATTTATAAAAAATCTTCAGCAGTGAAATTCAACAAGTGCATAGAATACTTTCGTAAAGAATGCCAAGACACATTCGTCAATATATATAAACCGATCCATCGGAAGGACCAAGATAGGAAGTTGCAATAAGCACTATGTCAATTAAAGTCCACACACCCACACCTCCGAAACTGAATAGTTTGCCAATACCTTCTTTCCAATAACCCAAATAAAATCTATCCACACCAAATCCTCCAAGTGTTATACTCAAGATTAATGCTGTTGACCATTTATACCCTGATGTCCAGTTACAATATGTCATCTTTGAAAATTTACGTTTACCTAAACAAAACACATTTTCATTCATCGTACAGTTCATTTTCACTCTTTGTCGCGGAGTTGCTGCAACATTGCAAGATGTATTCCTTTGCTCACAAGTATACTGTTCTTCCGGTATGGTCAAATAGCAGTATTTACATATAAATTCCCGCTTCAAAGTTCTGCTACCTGTACAAGGAGATGTATCAACTACCTTACAGGAAAAGTCAACATATTTTCCATAGGTGCAATTGTTTGTTGTGTTACAGACGTAGCAGGAAGCTGATAAATTATTGCATGCTCCCGAACATTCCACACTCTGCAATATTTTGGGGGTTGTTGTTTCAGTTTGCGTGGTTGTAGTGGTCGAATTGATAACATGATCAGTCGTTTGCCAAGTTGTGTTCCTATATATTGTAGTTGTCAAAGTAAGCGGATTACTTGTGTAACTATATCCAGCAGATGTTGTCACTTCGGCATAGAGTTCACAACAATGAAATAACACTGACATGGCCAGAAATGCATACCTATATTGTAGAATCTGAAGTGTGTTGATTATTTGCAGCAAGATATTTATTGAATGCATATTACTCTCTTTTAACTGCCATATGATAAAACATTAAGAAAAAAAAATGTAAACATATATTGCATGTATTCTACATTATTGGGCATTATACATGCTCTTATTCTTTTTTATAGGGAAATTTACAAATTTTGAGACTTTTACCTACTTTCAAGATATCTTGGTGAACTCCTCCTGGAATTTGGTCAATTGATGGGGCATATAGACCACAAAACCACAAATTTCATATGCTGATATTACCTTACCTATCCCCCATCCGGTCCCATCTACCTCCTCCCACCCCCCCAGGTCGAAATTTTAAATCTGTCATTGCAACACTTGGAACAGTAACATCACCATGATGATAGACGTAACTTAGATAATAATTAATCTATGTCACAATGTCTAACACAATTTATCACATTGGTCTGCTGGACGCCTCAGTGGTTCACGTAAGCGCCGCTTACGGCTTCCTCCACCAACCAGGTCCATGCGTAGGAAAAAAGAGAAACACGGTAATCAAAAACCTTCACCCAGATGCGGAACTGGTATCTGCACGAGAGGTCGCGGTTTGCCATATGGTTCAGCTGTATTCTTGGCTTTACTCTCCCGCAGGATAAAAATGATATTCTATCCTAAAATGACAAATCACACACACATGCAAAATAAAAAATGTACCCTTACAGGAAATGGGAAAAACTTAAAATAAAGTTTAACGTGCATTGACGCACCCATTTATCAAAAACAACACTCTCGCAAAAAAACTCCATTAACAGATCTGAGATTGAGCAATAAGGGCAAGCTATCTTAACTTAAAATCGGAGGTAATCAATCGGGCGTTAACTTAGTGCATACTGCAATCAACGTGTTTTGCAAACGATGTGTTTGGGCAGGTACACAGAATGAAACAAGTACAAACACAATTTAAAAAGCGTAAGTAAAAGTTGACCACAACGTGAACTTCCCTCTCCCGCAGAATAAAATGAAATTCCATTCTATGTCGATAAAGATGCCAAGAACATTGTTGCGGTGGCGCAATGGGATATATCTAATATTTTCGTCGCACCGAACAGTTAGAGCAGCCCAGCTCGGTGGCTCAGTCGGGTACGCCCGATTGTATTGTCCAGAAGGCTAATGCTTGACCGTTTCACCACCGAATGTGCCCTTCAGCAAGGTACTTCGTGGGTAGCTGTAACATAGAACATATGCACAGTCACTACAAAGGTATGTGCCCGACGATTGTTGGGTACGGTATAAGCCCTCCGGAAGGTTCACGGACAGGCCATAGCAAATAATTCTGAAAAACTAAAAAAAATTAACAATTGGAGTTGGCCCGGGTCGGTGGCTCAGTCGGTTAAGAGCGATCGTATTGTCCAGACGGCCGATGGTTTGATGCTTGACCGTTTCACCAACAAGCGTGCCCTTCAGCAAGGCACTGAATAACTTAACTTAGGTTAGCTGTAACACTGAACATAGAACGGATACAGGATACGCACTACAAAGGTCCGTACCGGTACCTAACGGTTGTTGGGTATAAGCCCCCCAGGTAGGTTCACAAACAAGCCATGGCAAATAATACAAACCTAAAAAATGGACAGTTAGGGTTGCCTTAAAACTTCTATTCCAGCATGAGCTTAGACCGGCCAACACAACTAGGCTACACTGTACAGGGCCGTTTGATATGGTTCGACTATTTTCTTTTCGGTCGTTTTGGTAATTAGAGTAACCCTAAATTTTATTGTTTGCCAGTCAATTCGTACCCTGATGAAATTCGCAATGATTTTCCTGCAAGAAGTCGAAGAAGACCAATTTATTCCATAGGACGGAGCTGGTATTTTAGTTCAAATCGGAAAAGGACCAGATGTTAAGCGCCTATGCATCTTCCCCTGACCTATGACCCCCACAATTTTCAGCCTATACCTTACAATCAACGATGGAAAAGGAAAAGCTTATGTACAGCTTATATAAAGCTCATGTACTTATACAATGGGAAAAGTTTGCCGGGGTATTTTAAGAATATTACTGGTTCCGAGTTTTGCTGCGTGAGTCTAGGCGAATCAAATTTTGAGCAAAAACAAATGAACTGAAAAAACAACTAAGCATTCCCGACAGTCTGTTGTTTACGCTTTGCAATTAGTGTATTAATAAGTAAATCAACTTAATCCACGTACCATTAAACAATTCATAAACAAAAACCCACAAATATATCAAAATATTGAAACGGCGACGTGTTTACAAATCAGTCTGAGTGAAAAAATCGGTCTGGGCGAGATTTTAAAGTTATATTGTTACGTCATCACAAATATTTAAGTGATAAGGCTACCACCCGGAAGTAAAATCAGTGCTTGGGGAAAGGTCCATTAACGATGGAATGATCAAACTAGACATAGACATATTTATTTCGATTTCTTTATAAAAAAATAACCCAACAGCACGCAAAATTAAATAAAAAGAAACCAGGAAGGTGAGTAAAACCCAAAATAAAGTTGATGAAGTACGAGACGCACTCACCTACCCCCATGTACTCACGCCTATACACAAACAAAAACTGAACAAAACAAAAGGCGGAAAAACACGAATTGGCGGGCAATGGGGGGAGTCCTATTACCCTCAGCCAACCGGGAGATTTCTTGTTCAAGGAAATTGGGCGTCAAACCAAAACAAATACACGACTAAAAATCATATCGGACGTTTTTAACACATGACAGCGGCGGGCTGTTCAAAAAGTAAAAAGCTGAAGAGGGTGTGGGGGGGGTTGGACCGTTTGGGCGCGTGGGATGGGGGTTTCCGGTGGCTTGCGGGGATGAGGGAGCTTGCAATAAAACTGAATTCAAAAAACAACACTCCAAAACAGTGCAAACAAAATTTGTGCTTACGATTATTCGGTTGAAATTTTACAACATCGATCGAATATTTAACTGAAAAATTTAATACCGTACTAAAGTTCATTCGCTTAAAACGTGGTAAGACTAGTCCAGCCCCATTCCAGAAACAATGGTAACGCTGCCTTAGCAGGTCAAAATTCTTTATTTTTGAGAATAGATTCCAATTTCATTTGCCAACCTCAAAGTCCTCTTTTAGTGTACGTGACTGTGTGGGTTAATTTCTTAAGAGCTTACCTCGTGCAAATATGATAACGAAATTTGCAATCCCAGAGGTAAACGTTGTGTACTGTAGACGACCATTTTCGCGAATTTTACTTTGAGCCACAGCTTACAAAATTTACGGGATTTTGAGCAACGTGACTATTTTCGCGAATTTTTATTTGATTTTCGTGCTATTGCACTGATACACCAAAATTCGTAAGTTTAATTTGTTGACAAATGCCAAAAACACATTAAATAATTCCTCAAATGCCTATGACGCAAAAAAGTGTTAGCGAATATTGGATAAAATCTTAAGAATTTAATTTCTTAAAAGTGTGTGTCATAGATGGATCGCGTTTTGTAAGTGCGATCCATGAGTGACACACACTAACGGGAAAGTTAGTAAAGTTCAAAAATACAACTAAAATGATATATTCTGTAGGACGTATTTGGGAGAATTGTGAAGAAAAGTCCCGCTTATGTTAAAACGTCTGAATTGTTTATTTTGGCAATCCTTCGTAACGTAAGTAAATTACAGGTATATATTACTTTGTAATTAACCTAATTCTGTGTCAGTTCATTTAGATTTATTGAGGATCTCAAGAAAAACTATACCTGATGGAGACGAGAATAACCAACAACAACAACATCAGGATCAGTCTCGAAACTGTGGTCAATGGGGCATTAAAAGAAATGATTCACGGCCACGGCTTTTATAATTCACGGCCTTTATAAAAATAGACCCCAGTAATTCTCAGGGTTACTGAGGCGGATGTAGCAAACCGAATTCAGCTGCAACTATTTGAATGAAAATATTTTTGTTATTAATTTGTTACCCTACTCCCATTTCTAAATTTGCTAAACTCTCTCAAAAAAAGTGCAATTGAGTAAAAAATAATCATATTGCCATACAGGATGACAGATTTTTGTGTTTATCTTCGTTTATCCGAAATGTATCCTTCATTTTCTTCAAGTGGATAAAAAAAACTTCAAAATCTTTTTATACAGTTTAGAATTCAGAAATGATAGTTTTTTAACTAGTGCCCGTAGTCGAACTTTCAACCACAAAATGTATTATATTATATTACCTTCCAACAATAACACTTCGATAAATTTGTAGATGACGTTGAAAACTTAATAGAAAACCGTGCCCCTCCTCCCTTAGCACCCTAATTATAACGGAAGGAAAACTACAACAAAACCATGGATAACTCCTGGCATTCTTTTTTGATCAGATCTCAAGATACCCCTCACAAATTACTTTCTGTCAATAGCACCCACGAGCAGACTTCTGTCACCCTGGATGATGATGGATATCAGCAATGCAATAGCATGCAGATACACAATTCTTTTGTTTTCATATACACATCCTTATATTTGACTCTAATGACAATGTGTATTTCTCAAGTCAATTGATCTTTACTATATTGACAATATGAATCTCTTAACTGAGTTGATCTGAATTACTTTATATAGTGATTCAGTAAATATTTGAAAGTATGCATCCCAATATACAAATATAATAATGAAAATAATATTTTTATACAAATAAAAACTTAACTGGAATCATTCAGGGTGTTGGCCATCAACGTACTTTACCACATATGTGCGGTTCGTTTGCGGCCCATACCCGAGGGATGCTGATTTGTGTTAGATAGAAAAGTGAATTATTTTATACTCATTTTTATTATTGAGACGAGATGCCGATCCAATTCAGGAAAACAAACTCAAATATTCCGATGCCCTTCTCAAGACTGTTTGAATAATCTGGATTCTTACGAGTTCAATTATTTTTATGATATATGACTGACTATTATTGTTTTAATAATTATGTTAACCTGTCATATTTTCTTCTTTTCTCCTTCCTTCATTATTTTTGCAAAACAGTACTTTTCCCTGAACCTGGGTGGCAGTTGACACCGACGACCTGATTAATGGTCGTATCGCTGTCTCCAAGTTCATACCAAACACTTTTTTCAATTTATTTAATCATTTAAATAAATATATATATGTGTTTCCGGTTGATAAATAATAATAAATCTTTCTCTATCTCTATAATCTTCCACCGGTCAATTTGAAACTATTATTGGTATATATAAGAATGTGCTTCGAGCTACGCATCTCTGGTCGTCTTGACGTAGTTTCTCATCCCGTGAGCGACGATAAATATGTGCCAAAAGTCCGCTCTGAACGACTCTCCGGTGACAGTCTTTCATGTAAACACTGCTTGCGGCTTCCTCCGCCATCCAGATTTATTCACAAGATAAATGAGAAATATGATGAGCCAAAAATCTTTACCCGATTCAGAACTGGTGTCCACACGAGAGGTCGCGATTCACCATATACTAAAACTGTATTCTCGTTTTTTTCTCTCGCAGGACGAAACCTCACCCTACATGGACAATTTTCAATGTAAAACTGATGATTACACTACTAGTATGGACATAGTGTATTTTGAAATACCAAAAATGACGACAAAAACGACAAAAAAGTTTGGCACACACGAGATTAAAGGACAGCGCAGCTTTCCTATGTTAGCAAAAAAACAAAAATAATTTAATTTTCCGTATCAAATCAGTCATTTCTTATCGCTGAATCCTTAAGAAATATTTCATTTTTTATCCTGCGGGAGAAAAAAGCCCTTTTTTTGCATTTTATTCCTGGATAAAAATGCAGTTGCCGCACAATATCATCAGATACTGTAATCGTTAAATTGGCAGTTCAAGTTCGCCCACTAATATTCCAGAGATGAAAGAAGTTTATTGCAGTTGCAGTTTACAAAAATAAAAAAGTTAACAAAAATACAGCTCAATTTTAGTTGTGTATATGGGTTTAACCCATGTTTCTTGGTAATTTTTTTTTTTAGGGAAGATCAGATTCATAATAGACGAGAAGATTGCTCGCTGGACTCCTCGCCGACACGTTGGAAAATTAGACCTACGTTCCATCCGGAGTTAATATCAACTCTGAGCACCACAGTCTTGCAGATTATTCAGGTTATTATTATTGTCACGTGATTCGAACGTTCTGCTCTGGCGGGACGAAGGAAGCTCTGTGTTCTGCGCCTGCTTGTCGCAAGGTCCTGACGAGTTTACTTTTTTTTTCTATGCGTGATTTTACTGAAGTCCACCTGATGTAATACAGGTGTTTGGTCAAGTAATGAAATCTGCTATGAATAGCTCATATCAAAACAGACCAGGAACAGTTCACAAAGATCGGATAATATCAAGTTTCCCAAAATAAAATTTTCTGATTGAATTGGAAAAATGAATTCTGATATTCTAAAATTTGTATGAAATCTTCCAGAAAACTTCAAAATTATGGTGAAAGCAAATTGGTTGCTTTGATTTGGATTGCAGAAAATATTTTATTATTGTCTTGCCAATCTCTTTTTCAATTCAACTCGAATTTTATTCAAAAATATTATTTGAATTAAACTTTACTTTACTCGCTCACACGCAATCTCATATATTGTATAGCACGTTTATATTGTCACTTGATTTTGCTTTATGTTTTTGATGATTTTGCTGCATTTTTATTTTGTTAGTTCATTTTTCTATTTTTTATTAATTTTGATGCGAACTCCTTGTGTTTATCTTTCTTTATTTTTAGTTTTGAGACCTACATATAAATTTGTTACTGATTATGGTGAAGCGAAATGGTTTATGTTATCGGTCATGTCGTATAGAAGCATCAGATCATTTCCAGCGTTGTGCTGCTGCCGTTGTTCGACTTGATCCATGCATGTGACTGTTGATATGGAATTCTTAGACGTTGTTTACAGTATTTCCTTCTCCCAAATCAGGAAAAACAACATCTATTCAACTAATTAGCATTGTGTCGAGCATATGCCACGGTGCGGTCCATTTGGGGCCCTTGCTTGACAAAATAAAATTTCTGATTGGGTTCGCAAGTCCCACAATGTTCTGTATTTAACAGATTGGTGCTATTGCAATTTTAAGGGAAGAAGAAGCCACAGATATTTGCCGATACCGATACATCGGCCCATCTCTACTATAAAGTACAAAACCGAATTGAAATGAACAGGATTTGGGTTTGGTAAAGTTAGTTACCACATTCCTGAATGTCTTGTCATCATAATTGAAACTGGCAGATTTTTCTCATCCAAGACAGAGGGCATTAATGCTGCAAGCTTATGGCACTGCCTTCTTTCTCTGTTAAAATGAGTGCTTCCAATATGAAAATTTTCATTATGATCAGAAATATGGTGAGATTCATTCGTAAAATATTTTCAGACATCAAATTTGTATATGTAAGTAATGAACTGTCACAATCATGTAGCAATTAATATTTAAGCAGGTCAGAAAGTGAATAATCTGTATTCTACCAATTATTGTCCTCTGACGGAACGTTCCACACTAAAACATCTTCCAACTACATTCCTTTTTGTTATTGTATAGTATTACTGGTGTTTTGTTTTTATCGGCTTTTATTGAAGAATTTAGTTGAAAATGTATATATTCATAACTAATTTTAACTAAAAAAACATGTTACTTTTTAGTGTGGAAATTCAAACGTTTAATCTAATAAAATCTAATGATTGTTGATCCAAAAGTGGGTACAAATTGGCCATGGATAATTCTACACTTCCAATAGAAGACAAAACAGATCAGTCAAGTCAGTTGAGTACATTAGACTTGTATGAAGATCTGTTGATCAAAGAAAATCAAAACAATGGTGATGGAAATCGGATTTTAACAATGAAAGAGGCAAGTTTTTTTATTATTAATTAGCATAATTGATTGGCAACATGTTTTCTTGTATACCAATTTCACATTTTGTGGTTCAAATTAATATTGTAAAATTTAGTAAACACAAAAGTAGGTGAAGATTTCGGTCAAACATTCTATATAACCTATGGAGCACTTATAGAGTAGGGCTCGCAGCAACAAAATTTATTTTAGTTTATTGAACCTTATTTTGTTAAAGGTATACCTATTATATGAATATCAAAGCTTCATTTAATCAAATTGGCTGTTAGATTTATGTTATATGTTTCTGTCTATTGCCTGGATGAGAAAATCCAATTTTTTCAGGTTTTGTCAGAAAAACAATCTCTGGAAGAACAGAACAAATTATTACTTCAACAGTTGGTGGAACTGAAACAAAAGGTATCAATAGTGTCTTTTAATGGTATACAGTGGTGCGCTGTTGCTAACTTATGAAAATTACCAGTAGATGCATCTGTTGCCATCCGGATTACTGTATTTACCTGCCTATATCACACACCTGTACATTATGCACAGGGGGTTTTTGAAGCCATTTGAAAATATGTATATCCCTGCATTACGCTACCTTAGCTTTTTCTTGTCTCATGATCCTATTGGTGGGTGTTCGGCATGTGTTATTGTATGTAATCCAGCTGTTACAGTAAAATAACTATTGTCCATGGCTTTTATTCTTCTATTTACTCTCATTTCTCCTTGTTGCTGCTTACAATCACAGCCAGTCATGGTCGTGGTTCGAGGACATTCATTCTCTCTCTTATTTTTTTTTCTTATCATAATCACACAACATGTCTGTCAGTAGTTTCCTTTTGTTTTTTTTACTTACCATCGCATCCATGAAACTTGGCTGTACTCCCTTGATTTTCCTCACTTTGTAACGCAATGGGTCACACTCCCGTCTTTGCTCTACACTAAACGCCTAATTCCTTACCACGCATTCCATTAAATAATAGAGTCATAATATTGCTTCTGTATTATTGGGGTTAACTGTCAGAGTTTACTTGTGCATTTCTTGTGCCAGTCTTCCTGATTTCACCTAATTTTTCAATTGCGTTCCCAACATGAATTTCAAATGCTAATAATAAGTAAACATGCTTAGGCATGCGTAGATGATACAACTTTTTACAATTAGCACAATTGGGATGATATAATATTTATCTATTGTCCATGCTTTAAATATGATATTTTAGGACTGTTTATCAGCAATTTGTGACAAGCATTTGACGAACTTTTGAAATTAGCATATTGTGTTCAATCATTGACCCAATTATATTTTATAGAATTAGAAAGTAATACAATTGAGCGTTAGTCCACTCAATCTTTCAATATTAAACAAAACATAGATTCACTGTGAAGACCCTATTTTAATGCAAAATATTATTCGACACATTTTATGAACTTCGAGCAACGATTGATGACATTTTATCGGCAATATTCAAACCTGCGTTTGCTAATGTACGGCGTATTTTGGCAATGCCGTTGTCATAATCGTATAATTGTTTTGTGTACGGGTTTGTTAGATTTTGGCTTAGAAGTAGTTGGTTTTTTGTGGTGGACTCCCCGAGTCAAAAAAATGGGCCAGATTTGACCCGAGTGCTTGCATATCTTTAATTCTGATGTTAAAGTATTCGAATCTGAAAACTATGCTCAATCGGATAATAGGATTCGATCGCTAATTGACAGGACACAGTCTGAAATTGTTGTAAAAAATGAGAGTATGAGCTTGTGAGGCGCAGCGTTCCAAAAGTAGATTGATTACGACCCTTCTACAATGACAACAAATTTATCTCACCCATGAAGTATATGGAGAATGTGTGATGTCATACACCACCGAGCGAGTAAGGACACATCATCCTGAATTTTTTGGTAGCCTGTTTGGCGTTTTGGTGCAGGAATGCCAAACATAACATTTAGTAATGAGACTCTGGATTCAATTTTTCTATTCCGGAATAATAAAGTATTCTGTATTGCCCATCCCCATACCTGGGTATAGGGATG
Organism: Styela plicata; assembly: GCA_963675895.2. Classification (NCBI taxonomy): domain Eukaryota; kingdom Metazoa; phylum Chordata; class Ascidiacea; order Stolidobranchia; family Styelidae; genus Styela; species Styela plicata. Next base: position 8,445,095 of record OZ023151.1, on the reverse strand, counting down.
TTGTGACCAATTCTACTGCTAATAAAACCAAATTCTAGGTTGATGCGCAGTTAGTTATTAGTTCAGGTTTTGCAAATCATATCGACTCTAACAGAATGAGTTCGAATGAGACAAATTTTTTTGAATTTTGAAGAGTATGTACATCTGTCCACAGGAAATTAGTGATGAATATTTAATTCTTGATTGCAATATTGTGATGTAGATATTTTGTGTGCATTTTGTATTTTTGCATTATACTATGAGATGTCTATTCACTCACAAAAAATAATTATGATTGCAACAGATGATTTCCTCGATTTAATCAATTTTAATACAATATTGTTTTGAGAGAATAATCAAATACTTCTGGGGTAGCTATGATACATGACATCAATTCATATGTCGTAACTGTATCATGATGGAAAATTTTTATCCAGTTCAATGTTTACAGAATCAAAAATTTGAAGAAGAAAAACAGAATGTCGAAAAGAATTTCAAAACACTTCTTGCAACTGCTAAAGTTGAATTAGCACGAAAAAATAGGCTTTTGAACCATTATATCGGCGTGAAGTAAGTGTGTTGTTTTTATTTTGCTATTGTTCTGTTATTGTAATAATCAAATTATTGAGACTCTGGGACTAGATACCAAATTTGACTTTTTTCATTTTAATCGTTTGTTGCAAATTTACTCTTGCTGGTCGGATATCATTAAAGGTGAACAAGCTCCAATCCTTTCCAACTCTCGTGTCTCTCGGATTTGTCAAGGAAGAAAATTTTTTCAATTCTCCATTTTTGTGGGGATTATCTTGCTCCATTTACTAAATAGTGTGATCCAGACTAGCAAAGTGTGTCTGCCAGTCTGGTAGAATGTCAGGCCAGCTACTAAGACACTCTTTGAAAATGCTACTGAGACGCCTGGAGAAAATCTGTTCTATCTGGAAGAAACTTGGCAAATGACATATTTCTGGCTAGAAGATTTTAATGTCTTGTTTTAGGTATTTGGTAGCAACCAAACCGTATGGTAAGATCCAAAATCCACCTTCACCTGATGGAATGGCTTGAAAATTACGGACACACAAAGAATCCAAGATTCCGCCACCCTGGTGTCAGCTACATTAAGCCACCCCATAGTCTGATCAGGGATCATGTTCATTCCTAAATTCATTTTAATTCAGAGAACCTCAGTCAAGACCGAAATCTTCCCCAAAAATTAATGCATCAAGAAGAAATGATAAAACAAATCCAACAAAACAAAAGAGGTTACTCGCTTTGTATAAAGGCCGTAGAGCAGATGATCCAGGTTTGTTTTTGCTTTATGCTCTTCTGAAAAAAATATTTCAAAGATAATCCACAGAACTCGGTCTCATGTCATGATATATCAGCTATGGGTATCTGTGCCTGATGATGTTATGTCTTCATTATAGGGATTTTGGATCATATACTTTTGGGCAAATTGGTTTGACTGTTCAAATCCGATGTGTTAGTAATTGTAAGAATGTATCTGAGTATTTATTGAGTATTTGATTCAACGTCTCAGGATTAGATTTGGAATATGCATGACTAGCGGTATCCGAGATTGGGTATTTTTTTAAATGACGTACAGCTGCAAAAATACCATTCCGGTATTGTATATACTATTTTCTGCAAACAAATTACATCAGAAAATCGTACCTTTTGCAGCTATTCGGAATAGAACAATATCATCTTTTTGTTGCAAAAAATAATGAGATGTGTTGAAGGATACAATTTCATTTTATCATGTGGGAGAGGTGAACCGTAACCTCTCATGCAGACATTTCCAATCAGTAGTGAAGGTTTTGGCCTAACATTTTACCAATTTTCCTCCGGTGCATGGACATAGTTGGTAGAAGAAGGCATAAGGTCCAGCGGACCATCATCCTTCACTGAATTTGAACGAGCCATCATCCTTCACTGAATTTGAACGAGGATGTTAGAGAAAGGTAGTTTGAAGCGTATTCCCAACGTTTTTACCAATTGTGCTAATTGGGCAATCTCTATCATCTGCTTATGATCATTGTTCTATAAGATTGTCTTTTATTTTTAGAGCCTTATCCTCAAAAATCTCATGGATTATTGCAACGTAGAGGAGAGAAAATGGTTGGTGTGGCAACAAAAGTCATAGGTTCGAGTTTTGAAAATTCTAGTGTGGCTTCTACATCGATGATTTCTGCACAATATTCAATGACAATGAATCGTAGAATAAATCGAGGAAGTGATATGATTTGTGAATCTTTTCAGAATGTTTTATCTGAAACAAGCGAAATCGCTGAATCTTCAATTGTTAATTCAAATGATGGGATTGGGCTAAGAGCTCCAATACAAGACTCCAATAGACAAAGAGTGAACTCAATATCTAACGAATCAGTAAACGCTCGACCTGTAGGAAGTCTGTTTTATGAAAATCCAGTTGTTGATATCAAAGATCTTGATGTGAATGATGGAGGAGGAAATAATTCAGGATTTCAGCAAAGAAATTCAGCTCTTGCAGTTAATCTGCCATCAAGTTCTCATGAAATCTATTCTATGGATTTATATAATACGCCAACATCCAAGAAGAATAAGCATACTGCAAAAATCATCACTAACCCCAAAATCTCAAAACAATGTACAGAGATACCCAGTTCTTCTCGAACCACTGTTTCAAAGGGATATAATACTGAACCCGGACGTTCTAAACCTTCACCTGTGAAAAAAGACGTTTCTAGTAAAGGTGTTAAAATGTCTCCAAAAGTAGCTAAGAATAAATTTGTTGACACTCACCTCAGTCCCAGTAAATGTATTATTAGGAAAAATAATGAAAGGTACAGTAGCAAAACAAGATCCCCAACTGTTGGCACTGGTGCCTTTAAGAAACTCGTAACAAAAAGTGTTAGAGATTTCGAATATTCTAAATCTCCTGAAAAGAACATTTGTAAGGAAACTGTCCTGTCTGCGGAGTTGGAATCAAATCACTGTGCAAATGGAGGTGTTCAAAAAAGTTCTCCTCGTAACATTTTTAAAAAAGGGGATTACGCAAATGCACTCTCAGAAGAAGTTGTCAAAAACACAGCAGAAACTGGGAATGAAATAAATGATGGGAAAAACACTGTGAAAACTTCAAATTGTCAAGCATTGATATCTCCCAATAAAATTTGTTCGGATGTAAATATTGACCAATTGGTTGATAATACTGATAATACTACAGTTGGTTCGAATGGTTCCAGTACAGGAAAAAATCAAATTGAAAATATGCATGCTTCGTCAGCCAGAACTCGAGTAAAAGACCAGAATGTGAATGAAATGAGAAAATCATTTCTTCACAAACAATCAGATGGTGGTCCTGATTATCCCAAGCTCAAAGATAAATCTGTAAGAACAGAAGGAAAGGGCATCAAGAAACGTAAGGCAAGATGGGTGTCTACTGTAATTACAACTGAAACAAAGGGTTCAGCAGAGAAAAGTCAGAATTTTAAATTGACAACCAAAAAACAACATGATAGTGCATTTGAAAAATCTACAAATGAGGTAAATATTGATATTTCAATATCAAGTTCCAGCGACACAATAGAAATGGATACTAATAAAAAGACAATCGCTAATCCAAGTTCTGAAGGAAAACGCAAAAAACAAGCTGGAAAGAATGTCAAGATTAGCATTCAAAAGAGTGTTCTTGATCCACCTGAGGTGTTTGATTTAAGAGAAAAGCTAGAGATGACAAAATCATTGAAAGAATCTAATTCTGATAACATAAATGAAAGTACACCTATTCAACCTCCAGGGAAAACATGCATTGAAGTCAATGGCACATCAGACCTTCAAAGAGATGAAAGATCAAGTACTAACCAAGAAGTCTGTGAATCTCAAAAATCTATTGATAATATTTCGCCTAAGAAGCAGAGTTTGTGTCCCGACTTTAAGTTAAATGAAAAGCCAGCCAATGATCACCATGCCGAGCAAAATCATATGTATTTGTCTCCGAGGACATCAGAGGATGATCTTGTTATTGCAGAGAGCCAAGACTTTGTTGCAGAAACTTTTAAAAATGACAAAGATATATCAAACTTTTCTGATCATCAAAGAAAAACCGAAAATAATATTCTTACTTCTCCCACCAAAATCAGCAATGGTAATGATATTTCTAATAGCAATCACAAAGGCACACAGTCCGTTGTTCCTGAGACAAAAGCTGATAATGAAAGAACTGGACTTCTTAACAACAAGGAATCCACGAACAACAATTTTTCAAGTCTGGGACATCACACCGGTATAGAAAATGACTTTGATCCTCAACTTGAACTTGATTATGATGAAAATTCATTGATGAATCAAGACCTAATGCTGTCGAACGATGGCCATTTAAAAACGAATGCAATGATTGCAACTCAAAAAGAACTTGACAATGAAAACAAAGATGATCAATCCTTATCGGTTATTCAAAAATCCAATTGCGAAAATGTGAATTTACAGTCTTTTTCTGCCACTTGTGCAGTTTCAATCTTTTCTGCGATCAAGAAAACTGACCAGAATTTGGGTGAAGTTGATGAAAATTGTCAATTTTCCAATTCTAAAGAAACTAACCAGATGGAGAAGTCATTGCCTTCTGATGCAACATCTTTGAACGAAGGTGGTGATAATGACAACAACAGTATAAATTTTCTGAATAATGATGCCGTAGATGCTCCTGTAGTTGCAACAATACAACCGGATTGTATAAGTATCACAAGCAGTACAGTGGCTATTAGGAAATTACAACCTACTGTACAGTTAGTAGATATTCGTAAAGACTCTCCAGCATTTTCTGACGGAACAATCCATGCAGTCGAGTACAAGCCACCAAGAGATTGTGAGCTGGTATCTGGTTCCATTAGTAGCCTGTGTTCTACTGGTAAAGATAAAGCATATTCTCCAGATGTAGCTACAAAAAGAAGAACAAGCTTAGATTCATATGAAGGAACGCCAAGAAAAAGAAGAAAAAGTGCAGAAGATCGCAGTAAATCGAGAGATTTTAATCTTATATGTTGTGGGAAAAAGATTAACAAGAATAATGCAACTCCGAAAAATCAAAAATCTGTTAAAAAAGTATCCTCGTCAAGTAAAAATAAATCAAAAGACAAGAAGAAAAAATTCAATCCACCCAAGGATGAGAGAAGTTATGATGGAAAAAATATTGGTTTGAATGATGGCCTTCCTGTTGATGAAGAATATAATTTAGAAGATGATGTTTTTAACGATACTTTGTGCGAAAATGTTGGTTATGACAAAAGTTTAAACAGCAATGAAAAAAGTCGTACACAAGGTAGTGTGTCTTCAAAATCGAAAAAAAAGAAATTGCCTCAAAAGAATAAAATACCAATCAATCACTCGAATGAAGAAAATGGCAATTCTGCAGACATCAGATCAAAATGTATTTCTGAAAAATCTGATATAAGTTGTAAAACGCCAACCAAAGACACAATAGAAACTGATATAGCAAATTCTCCTGCTTTAAGTACAAGAAGTAGGAAAAAAGCATCTGTTAAATCCATGCAACCAAAAGAATCAACCATAGAAAAGCATATAAATAAAGTCAAGACAAGATTAGAATTTGTTTGTGATGCTGAAACCAACAAACAACATAATGCCGATTATGCTGAATCTAATAAAACGAAGAAACAAAATTGTGAAAATTTTGAAAAAATGAATAATGCTGAACAATGGGAAGTTTTGACTGAAATCGAAGAGGGAGAAATTTCGGATTCTCAAGCGTCTGTAATGTCCAGTCAATCAAAAAATACATTCACAAAAATATTGAAAAATGAGGAAATTTCCGATCATGGAGGGCAAAGCTTGTATACAAAGGATGCATCTACAATAGCGCCATCACTCGCTATTGAAAAGAATTACCATTCTAGATCAGGAACTCATGATAACACCAACATGATTGATATTGCAATGGAGGTCGTAGTTGAGACCACCCCTAATAAAGAAAACACTGAAGTATCCAAAAAGCTCAAGGATAAAGAAAAAAGTAAGAAGAAACGAAAACGCAAAGATAAAAAGACAAAATTAAAAGTTAAATTGAAACAGAAAAAGCGTCGCTGTAAAGAAAAAGTCCTCACAAGTAGTGCGGAAACTTCAGCTGATAAGCTTCAAGATAGTTCATTCGAAAACGATGGTTTTCTACACGAATCACCCGAAAAATTATTATCAGTTAAAGTTGGGTTTGATTCATTGTCACCTTCTGCAGAATTGAACAGATGGTTGACTTCTACTAAAAAAAATAAAAAGAAGCAGAAGAAAAATCTAGGGTCAAGCAAAACAATATCAGCGACAGATGCTATATCGCCTTCTAATTGTTTAACAGGAGTGAAGCCTGTAATTCATAAAAATATATATCAATCGATTGCTTTGCCTATGGAAAATTCTGAAAAACCTAGCAATAACACGATTGAATATACCCCTATAATGCCTCAAGACACCGACCTTGCCCTTTATTCTGACTCGCACACCAAAGAAAAGAGTGAAGCACTGCCAAATGATTCAGTCACGGATGCCACAATTCAGTCCACAAAACATAACATTCTCTGTGATAAAAGGACCACTTTAGAGACGAAATGTGACAGTGATGAAGTACATAGTATACGTTCTTTGGGTTTCACTATCAGTGATTCTAACTCTCATGGAAAAACTGAGACAAGTTCACTCGACAAAGGACAAAGTGGAAGTGTTTTAAGTATTTCCTCCGAAAATCGTCCATTTAATTTATTTAAAGGACAAAATGTAGATTCAAGTTTTGAACCATCTGTGTTTCCAGAAACAAACGTGTCAGGAAATTTCAAAAATGTGATGTTATGTTACAAGAATGCTGCTCTGCAATGGTTGATACATATGGCAAAATCAAGGTTGAACGAAATAAACCGTAAGTTTTGATTTCTTGTTTCGGGCTGGGCACTGGAGTCAAATAAAGTATTTTGCCAAATTTGCCAAATGCTCAAATGTTAAGAAAATATGTTTGATTAGTTATCGGCATAATCTGTCAGTGATTCATACTTTACAAAATATTTGCCGGCTGATGTTTTCTAACCAGGTGAACCTGGTTATTTGGGATATCCAGTGTTTCTAAAAATGGACTAACATGCTAGGGACTATTTTGAATTTTCGTTTATAATATAATAATCAGGCTATTTCTTTTGTCAACTTTTTTCTCGTACCGCCAGGCAAATTTTTGGGCTTATATTAATTTTCAGTAACTTATTTCAGTGTTGCAACCTCTTGATTTATCATTGAAGAAATTAAACAAATCAAATGTTCAGCCAATCATCAGTAAAGAAAAGAATCCAACTGTTGTGACTAACTTGTTCTCTAATGAATCTACATGTAATAACGAAATAGTCAAAGGTGAGATATGCTTTCCAGTTCATGCTAGTCGCACTCAAGTCTCTTGACAGTGACACCATAAACAGAATTTGGTTTTTCTTAGATCGATTGAAAATAATTTAAATGTAATTTTCAAGTGAGGCACTCGGCAAAAACTTTTCGCATGTGATATATTTTTAAGTAATTGCAATGCTGTTTTAAGGAGGTAATTTTATTGTCTATGAAAACTAACTGTGACATTTCGTTATATTTAGGTAAACAAAAAAATGCTTTTTCAGGCACCCAGCCTCTCATCATCGTTTCATAAACTTAATTTGTTATATTTTTCAATAAGATTTTGTTTGAATTTTTCATTGCAATATGAATAAACATGTTTTTAAACAAAAAATTAGTTTTCAAATATCATGAAAAAGCTGTAAAAATCTGTTTTGGCCGGCTAAATTTTTTAAAAATGTAATGATAATATAATCACAGTCAGCAATGGTTCATATAATGGCTTTGGATAACTAGCTAAATGCATCTTAAATAGGTTGCTTTTATACTACTTAAAATAGTCCATTGATTAGTAATTATGTGATAAGTCTGGGGGAACCAATTAAAGATTTCTAGTAGACTTCCATGTTCACTATTAATCCGCGTTCGAGAGATTGACTAAAACTGATATTCCTTGATTCACTGATGTTATTGTAATCATTTTGATACCAAACTTGGCTGGGTTAATCAGGAAATTAACAAAATGATAGAATAAAATTTCAACAATATTTGTTCCATTGAATTAGGTAGATGTAAACGTACTTTGTACTCTTTTCGAACACTTTGTCCAGTAACCGATATGACATTTGTTCATTGTCACGTCTCCGATGCATGTGTCAAATTTATGCTGAGGAGTGCATGCACAGCTTCTGATTATCATCTTGTGAAGATTAAAAGTGATATTTCAAGTTTGAGAAAATTTTTTGGAAAAAAAAAATTCGTTTTAATCTTTTTTACATATACTTAATTTAATATACCAAAAAAGTCTTTGATTATCTACTATGAATTTGTCGAATGTTAAGATCAATTCGTGAGATTTCGGATTGACTTGCTGTCAATTCATCGCCTGTAAATTATTCTATTCGAGGATGGCAAAATTGTCTCAGCTTTCACTGAGAAAGTGATGTGATTTTCTTTGACCAATTGCATAATATGAGCGAAATAGTATCTCATAAATTACAACATTACTCTCGCCTTAAACAGATCCAAATTATTGGCCGTCTCTGTTGTGATTATTCAATTAAATACTTGCAGTTGATCAATATCTGTTGATTAAAATGTAGTCAGAGTGTTTGTTGTCACGTTGAATTAAAATGATTATAATTAAGCAATGTTTATTTCCATTAATATGATACTGACTACTTCATACATGATTTATGATTGGATCCTTACAATTGTATTAACGTTAATAGTGCTCGGCGGGCTGAGAAAGATGAGAGAAAGCGGGTCAGCTTTGGTTTGTTTACCACGTGTTGTGACACGGCTGGCATCCAATGCGATGGACAATTTTTGCATCGAGTGACGGTTGGATGTTGGTGGTCCTGGTCATACACGACGGGTGCTGACCAGCATGGCTACATCCCTGTCTGTGACCTATGCTTGGCAATATAAAATTAATGTATCGTTCGTTTTTTCAGACACAGGGAAAAGAAAATTTTCAACTAATTCTGCCCTAATTGATGACAAGGATTCTCATCATAATTCACTTATCTCTACTTCAAAAAATAAACTTGCTCCAAATTCAAGTTCTGACAATGTGTTAACATCTAATGTGAGAGACCTTCCAAAATTGACTAAGCGAAGTCCAGAAAAAATTCAAAGCACAGATGTTGAAGACATTCCAAAAATTTTGCTACATCATAATACTGATTCAATATTTGACAATTCTTCATTTTCATCCAAATCATGCTTGGTCGATAATAGGAATCGGGAGCGTCATTCAAGCGCTATAGAATCAAGATTTCCGAAAGAAAAAGATACTCGCAGACATGAACATCAGGATTATCAACCAAGAGATTCATGCCGGAATGGGAAAACTGAAAATAATTTTAATAGACGTAGAACCTCTGACCATAATGACAACTATGTATGTGAAAATCGTGAACGAGGGCGAAAAAATAAAAATAATGTTGAAAGCGACAAATTGCGACAAAAATATGAACAGGAACACCATGAAAGCAAATATCGTGAAAACGTTTCAAGGTATAAATCAGAGTTGCACAACTCGAAATATCAAGGAAAATCCTCAAACTCTCATAAGCACTCAGATAACAAATTTAGAGAAGACAGGCGAATGTCACCATACGAGAGGCGTCGAGAATCTAAATCAAGTTCTAATTGTGAAAGAGAAAGATGTGATGATAGAAACAGATTACGACGGGAACGATCTCGGACGAGGTCTGCAGATACTCACAGGTCTCGTGATCACAGAGAATCAAGAAATCGGAATTCTCAGCGAAGGTAAGTCCTAAAACAGTTGGCCAGATGGATTTTTATTTCAGTCTTTTAGATTGTTTGTTTATTCCCAATCAGGGTGACTTAGTTTTTTTATCTTATTTTTTTTTGTCTGTCTCTTCTTCACATAGATAAAACAGCTTCTAAGCTGTATCGATGATTTTGAACTTATTTAATACAATTTGGTTGCTACCACACACTCAAAAAAACATATATAAATCTTCTAGATATAGATATATGAATTATTGCCCATTTTCTTCTGATTGAGAACCCCTTTTTAGTTTGTCTAAGTTGCAGTTTAGATGTCATTCTGCCAGTCTGTTTCCATTGAAAAATTTATTTTTTCTAGCTTGGAATCTCTGTGTAATTTATTCATCCAGCCATATCAGGATATTATTTCACCCCGCCATCGTATCATTCCCAAAGTATGTTGGATAAAATGTTTTATTTCCTTCATATCCAGTTTTTAATTCATTAGTAGCCTGAACTTGCTATAACAACTAATAAAATTTTTGTGAGTGACTGAATCACAACCTTCCAAGTGTACAATTTTATTTGACTCCAAATTTTCCTTTTTATAACAGGGGTTCGAAAGATGATGACAGGGAGAAACGACAAACCTGTAATTATAGAGATAATAAGTATCATAGATATCGAGACAGCAGGCAGTCTCCAAAACGTCGAAAAGTGGACAAGGAAATTTGTGCAAAGAAATCTAGGGAAAATCACCACAAACAGCAACATGAACGAGGTTTGTTTGACATGTTTCCTATACGAGTTTTTTGACTTCCTGATAAGGATGTCTTTATTCGAACAGCCAGGTATTCTGATTAAAAGTAGTTTTTTTTTTTTATTTATTTTGCAATGAAAAGGACTTGGACTTGTCATATACTGGTAATTAAGTTTCAAACGGTGTTGAATTGAAATTCACTTTCTAAATAGAATGAGGTTTCAATATTCCAGATAAACGAAATTTTCTGATATTTGACTGTACTTTGCCCACTTCACAGCAAAGTCAAAAAGATTTTGCTACAAAATGAGTTTGTTTATCGCGAGTTGTTTTAATATGAATTCTAGAACACCTGACAATTCTTAAAAGGATATCTCTAGACACACTGCTTGATTTTACTTTTTCTTCAAACAGAAGTTCGTGGTCAATCACCCACTGTTGATGATTGGAGCCTTCTTCTAAAAGAACATGTCAAATATCAGAAACAGTCTGTGACAAAGAACGAAACAGAAAGGTTGGAAATGTTTAAATAAGAGTGCAAAGCAACACAACTGGAAAAAAGAATTTATCGCATTTAGGGTTGCCACTTTTAAATAATTTAATTTTCTGAATATTGAATCGTATCATTTCAAATAGAATTTTTCTTACTCTGAGCAATTTGAAAAGTAACAACGCAAAAGTAATTGATGACGAGTTTTATTGAATGTTTTGGTAAAAAATCTCAAATCATATCCATGGGATTTTCTCCAAAACATTGAATGCATATTAGAATTATCCGAACCTAATATACCCTTATATGTTTGAATGTCAAATCAATTTACTACCTGCATGTTTTGTACTCACATGTTGGCATGGCCTACTGTGGTTCATACTAGACAAAACGAAATTAATTTTATCTCAGGCTATTTCCTATTGAAGTAAAGTATAAGTGCAAAAGCAACCATCACCAATGCACTTTTCATGTATGGTACAGACTCCCTAATCGTTTTGTTAGGCATGTGTCACAGATGGATTGTGTTGATGAGACGCAGTCAGTCCATCTGTGATGCATGCGGGACCAAAATAAATTATTGTACAGGTCAATGAGAACAAAATATTGCATTCTCATAAATTTCAAAAAAAATCCTGGAGTCAGTTTTTGTATTGGATATATATTTTATAGGTTTTTTAGTTATATAAAATATTTGCAGCAAAAAACCATCTCCAGCGAAAAAGAAGAAACCAAGGCGGGTTGCTCTGGAAAGAGTTGAAATGCCACCGAAGGCACAACAGTCTGTTGATAAAAGAAAAGCTGAAGATCTAGGTTGTTAAATAGTTCTTTTCTTGACAACTTACTCCCTGTAGTTTAGCTGTTTTAACCACAATGAACCAAGATATCTATTCATAATAATCACTTGCCATTAATTGAGATTTTTAAACATTCTGAATACCTCATTTCGAATGAAAGTTGTTGAAATTTATTGGATAAAATTTGACATAAATCGTGATTTTGTTGCAAAATTGGCAAAGTAAGATCAAATATCAGCAGCTTTGTTTATCGAAAATGTTGAAATAATACTATATTTATACGCGAAATTTCTAATAACGTTTAAACAAAACTATTAAAACAACTTTAGTTTACATCTACTAACAGCACTTATTTTTAAATTCAGTCTCACCGCTTTCCAGATATTTGTGGATGAACAGTTTAAAAGATTGTCAAGAACGACGGAAAAAACGAGCTAGATGGTCTTCAGAAGTTAGCGAATTAGAATTATCTACAGATGATAATGCCAAATTGAGTGATGTTGTTAGGTATTTATCTTTACTGAAAGTGTTTTTTTATGATTTCACGATTTCTGCAACATTATTCTTTTCATATTTCTCAGCTATTCTAGCATATCTTTCAATTGTTTAACTTTGTTTCTAAATATTGCTATTTGGGAGTCAAAAATAATTATGCCATGTTCTTTGGCTGTGTTGATGCGTTCGGCGCATGTGTTGTTGTCAGGTATACAAATGAGTTTTTTTAATTGTTCTAAAAGTGTCATCATCTGGGCTCTTTTAAATAAGTTTCTTAGTAGCAGTCAGTCAATCTGCCCTGTACTAGCAACCACGTAGACATTTACTTCCTATCCTACTCTGCAGTTTAAGTATTTCATATTGTTATCTGGTGTGCATGAATTGATCAATGAAATTTATTTAATTTGTTGATTGTTCAGCGATTAGGTTCTGTTTGTAATGTTTTCCACAAAGCGTGGTATTGCTACACTATTTACCACTAAGGGTGTTAAAAACATGCTTATGACGTCACAGTATTGCACGTCGATGCACTAAGTTAATCGAAATTATCTCGTCCATTCTGTCGATAGAGCACTGAATCATTTCCATCTTTTAAAATTGGCATGAATTCTTTTTGAAACTTCAAGAAGTCGGATTGTGAAATCTGATCACATGGTGTCACTAAAATGTATAACTGTATACAAGCTGTGACTATGAACTTTTGTAAAAAATCGTTGAATTTTTATTCAACTTTGGTCAGAGTGAATTTTAAGTAAAAAAAATTGTATCATCAACACACAAATGTTTTTTACTGAAATCTATTTTATTTCTTTCCTGAAGCATTGGCCAAGCCAAGATGAGCGAAACATCAATGGAACAGGCACATAAGATTCAAGATTCATATACTGAAGATGAGGGACAATGTCAGAGGAATTTGATACAGAATATCAATGAGTCTGCTTTTTCACAAATCCCACAAACTTCTGCCTCAAAAAAATTATTACATCAAACTTTACTGAACAATGTTGCTGTAGAAAATGGTTCCCAAAGTGATTCAAGTAATCTCTCAGGTAACAACTGTCATTAATAAACAGAAGTCCATGATCAGACAATGCTAAATAGGGTTTAAACACTATTCGAAATTATATATATCGTGATTTCACTGCTAAATGAATTAATTTACCGTTAGGAAAAATTGATCAAAATTTTAGAAAAACTCACTATACTTTTAAGGACATCCCCATAACCAAAAAGTATAAAAGTTCGCCATTTTATTCTTAGTCGCTATTCCGGAATTATCTACGTCATCATGGCAACTGAGTGAAGAATCAAGGTGTCGTTTTTATTCTTTTGCTAAAGTTATCCAAGTATTAAGTCCACTGAAATCTACGCCCGAAAAATTATTTCAACCTGAAAAACGTGAGTTAATCCACTTTTTTTGTTGTTACAATCTGTATAGATAATGTGTAAACAGGTTACGAAGGCAAAACTTCATGCTCATGTATATATTGGTTTGCCTTAAACTGAAGGATGGTTCTTCCCGTATTTTATTCGTATTTGATAGACATTCTCTAAACGACTTGCATTGAATCGTTCATCAGAAAATATCTCGGGTGTATTGGGAGTATCCTCAAATATTTACACCGAAATGCTCTCGAATTATTAATCGAGTCATAAAGTTGCAGACACTGCAAGTATCAAAGTAATTGGGGTAGGATAATAACATGATAAATTCAAGTGATGTTCAATCATTTTTCACTTTCATTCATAGTTTTAGCCTTTGCACAGCAAATTGCACATTGTTAGCTTCTTTGTAAAACAAATTACAGTACGATTTTTTTCTGATTTTCTTTTTATTTACTGTTTTTCTTTGATTATTCAGATTCTTCAAATAAAAAGAGGGTTCGAAGAAAAGTTCTTCAATCTCCATAACATCAGTAAAGTGATTACTGTTCATTGTTTTTTCTTAGTACACCATCTGCACACCAACAGAACTATATACCATCGGTTTAAAGATCATTTTTTCTGCAAGTATGGGTGGAGGTTGGTCCCTGATAAACCCTTAAATAAGGTCCCGTCTAGCATCACACAATTGGTTGAATGTTATGGCCGCACCTCAAATTGAATCGATTTAGTTTCTTTATCCAAAGTTGTATCACATTCTTCTTTCAAGACAGATTCTCAATAATTTTACATATATTGCAAAATAGTCTTTTTAATTTTGTTTTTTTTTCTAGTACTTGAGTTGAGCATCCCAGACTGGCAGAATGCTGGCTGCTCCGCTAATCAAGACTTCTGAAGAAGAAAATGGATTTCAGAAGAAAACTTAGCAAATGAGCAGGCAATATTTCACAATGAATCTGTGCTAGAAGGTTAAAATACCTTCTTTTCAGTGATAGCAGTGTTTTTTTTTATTATCTAAAGAAAATGAGATCAATACTTTGGACACCCAAAGGAAACTCAAATTCTGTAACCCTAACTTGAAGTGAGCCCTGCTAGGTATATAAACTGCATTAATGTTGTTGAACTATACGAGGTTGACCTTAGCATACCTTAGATATTCTTTTTTCCGACTGGGTTGGTGTTAAGGTTTTTTAAAAGTGTTCAACTTCATTCTTGAAATTTATATGTTGTTATATATGTGAGAAAAGTTTTTTTGTTCAAGTTAGGAATAATTATGTTATTGAAAAGTAAAAAGAAATAGCAATAGGAGTTTGTATTTATCTAAAACTTCAATTGTTTAGCACTGCCTTCATACCACCAACTTCTATCAATATTGAAACCTCAGATTTTCTTTTTTTAGAATTGTATATGTTGTTTGTATATTGCCATTCTTTTATATTTGTAATCATATTACTCCCGTATTGTTCATTTCTGCCTAATAAGTTCTTTTTCTGCATAGTATTTGTTTTTATTCTTCACGTCAGTCATTGAGGGAACGTCTTGAATGTTGCATATTGAGAACAGTGCTGGTATCGCGTTCTGAATTTTAAAAATGGGAGTGGATTTTGATGATCAGATTAGACATCATATTGGATGCTGCAGGGAATATTGCTGTTGGAAACTGGCATTTTGGATGAATCAAAAATGAGATCAGGGCTTCAAACTGGCTAAAGATAGAAAAGACCCCCCCTCTGAAATAAGTTTTGTCCCCTAGGAAAAATATCCACTTTCAAATTATGTTTATCTTGTAGGCCATGTGTCCAACAAAACTCATTGGAAACTGAAGTCTATAGAAAAATTGGTATTTCCCAACTGCCAATTATCGGGTTATTTTTACTCGCAAGTTATGGAGCAAGATCGCAAAATGTCTTCTGAGCGCTTTAAAGCGTACAAAATCCGAAAATTTTTCACGCAGCTTCGCCTGTAGCAGTTTGAAGACTTTTTGTTCGGTTTCAGGTCCTGAAATGATACCGCGATTTTGCCCTGCATTTTCGTGTTACTCAACGAGAAAGCGATGTTTTTTTTTGAATATAACAACCCAGAAAACACCGAGCTTGTTACGGGCTGACCAGGATTTTTTGAGATTTTCGAATCGTTTGCACCCGATGAAATTTCACGTGCAGAATGTCGCCTTATTCACACGCACCAGTGGGGATCCAGTAGTGAGCACCGGTGCTTGTGCCCCCCCCCCCAAAAAAAAAACTATTTGAAAAAACTAGAAGGGCAAACCAAGGATAAAACGCTATTTTTCAATAGTCATATATAAAAGAACAAAATTTGCGCGCGCGTCCATCACTTATGTTGTTGCAGGCTATTTCGTGTCATTTCGTTTTTAATGTTTATACTTTAAGTTTATACTTTAGTTTCATAAAATTTTAGCGCCTTTGACCGCCTAGTTACGTTTTATTGATTGATTTTGCGTATTTCTCGTTTATTTCGCTTTTAAAAGGAATATATATATACGCACGCCTCCGACCCGCTCATTTCTCGGTTTCAGATACATTATTGTTTGATGTTGAAAAATTGTGCCTCTAAAATATTTATTCCGAAACCGCCTATAATTCACACATCACAGTTAGAAGCGAAATTGCACCCGCTAGCGTTAAGGTGCGTTTACACAGGACGCGGCGCGGTGCCGCGCCGTTCGCCGCCGCGCCCGTAGGCCGTTTACACTGGACGCGACAATTTTGGTTCGCTAGGTTACGCTACGGAGCATCATCAGCAGTTACCTAGCAATCTCGACGCGCGAAATTCGGTATTTACGCGATTTGGTCTGACAAGATCTGCGCGATAACACGAACAAAATGCCCCCCACCAAGTAATGCAAACTAGCCGCACTTCTGTACGCCTGTGAGCGACAAAGAGTTCTGGGTCCATCCCATACTACAAAGAAGGAAACAGCTTATGAGCACGGTACTATATTTGATAAATTTAAGTGACATATTTCGACACTGAAGGCGATACCAATAAAGATATCGCATTCCATAGTTATCTGGAAAGCAACAAAAAAAACGAATATTAAGATAAAAACGTCTCATTTGAGATTGGCAATTTATAAATTGCAGTAATGATGTCTTCTTTTTGCAGGAGAGTATCATAGACTCGTCCGGGAACTACGGCTTGAGAGGGTCTCCAGTTTCCAAATATATTTTAGAATGGACCCAGAACTCTTTGACAACCTATTGCAAAGGGCAAAAGAGCAGATACGAAAAAGCACCACAAACTTCCGTGAACCAATCGCCCCTGATAAGCGACTGGGTGTTACATTAAAGCAAGTACCAGTACCCAAAACTTAACTAATGCCACATCAATGGTTAGGTGATACATTCATAATTTAGCCATAACGAAATCCTGCTTGATGTCAGATATCACAATCCGCAAGACCCTGAGCATCCTAGCCATTACCATTCGAAAAAATTGATAATGGTCAGCAAATATGTAAAAATGGCTTTATTGCAATGATAACACAAAAGTGAATACTCCAACAATGAAAAATATTGTGCCCACAGAATACATCTTATATTCAGTCCATTTTAAAAATGAAATAGCATTAAGAAGACTATTTCAAGATGAAAAACTTGGAGAGCAAAAATGAATTATCATCTTATTCAGTTTGAATTTATACAATAAAAAAAACATGTTTTTGTAACCGAATATTTTGAATCGTATTTAAAAGAAGTATTATCGATATCCAATAAATGTATACTAATATTCAATAAATTTTGAACAAAAACATAACGGTGAGATAGAAACGAAATGTTGATGAGCACAAAAACAGTGGCGAAATTAAAACGAAATGTTGAAAACTTTTACAGATTTTTGCCATTGGAGACTCCTATAGAAGTATAGGAGACTCCTACAGAATCTCAAAGTCCTCAGTTTCACTCATAGTAATGGAAACCACAAAAGCTATATAAGCTATGAAAGTCTCGGACACCCAAAGAAAAACGAGATTCTGCAGATAAACCTCAAACCCAGCCTCATGGAGCACCTTCATTATTTTCATTTTTGTTGCTGACAACTTTTCTGGGGTCAGCCTCTTCATTTGTGGAAGCAGCGACAGGAGGAATTGCTTCTCAGGATCTTCTTCTAAAAAAAATAATTTTGGTGTGAGCAATCTATCTAATTATAGATATAATACACCATATTTTTGCATATTATAAAAACAAAACACCATGTCTATATTCCATAAAGGTGAAATTTTATAAGCATTTTGGCACAAATAACCGATTTTTAAGAGATTCAAGTCATACCCAACTCAAAACCTGTTTAAAATAGGCTCCTAAAATGAAAACAGGACCGCAGTCTGACTGTATTTGATATAACTTAATTTTCTGATGGTGATTCGGATGTATAATTAGAGATACCATAGTATATCAGGTACCGTACAATATATCAATTGATCACAATGTTTAAGAAACTTACGTGTTTTCTTGCGACAGTTATATGTCATACAAAAGTGTCAAATCTACAAATTGTTACCTTGATAATATGAACTAACTGTGAACCAATATAAATTTGTTTATCAACATTAGAAAAATAATTTAAGTTATACCTTCGATGTTGGATAAAGGGCCCCAGAAATGATAGCACATCATATAAAGCTCATTTGTTGCAACTACCACCAGCTGCCCCAGATCTCACATCGCTCATTTATTTTTGTATTTGACGAATCGATCACGCATATTCTTCCACTTGTCTTTTGCATGCTGGCCTAGAGATGAAGCAAAAATATAAAACACAGATCTACATATTTGCACAAGTAGCAAAAACAAAAATATTCCACAAACTGAAAAATATAAATTTTAATTGAATTTCCAAAAACCAAGTATTTATGCAGGAGAATAAAATAAAAACAATCTGTAGTTACACTTTAATTTCAATAGCCAGATTCATAAAAGATTGAATCTTATTTGTTGGCTCCTAATTTAGGCTATACAGAACAGTTTGGCAAAATTAGAAATTATCCAGGTCTAATTAGTGAAGTTTAGTACTATAGGCTAATCCCGAATGTTATCATATTACAAGATTAGCAGATTATTAGCAGATATACTGAATATGGTACTAAACTCAGATAGCCTACCTGCGGTACCGTAACTTATGGTATGGAAAGTCAATAGGTTACGGTCTAAAATTTCCTAACTTATACCGGATAGGCCTATACCCAGTACGTACCGGTACCGGTTGGGAGCAAATAAACAATTCTAGTAATGTTAATTGGCTACACTACCGGTACCGGTATTATTGTCATTTATATAACGTTAGCCCACAAGCTTCCATTTTCGATGATAATCAAGTGACTTATTTAAAATATGGTCCTTAACTTCACTAGTGATGATTTGAATAACGCAGAACGTTACATGTAAGTTTAAGTTATAACGTTAGATACGATCCCGGATATGGTACGGTACTTGCGATTCCGAAACGTTAACTTAAAAACTCACCTGAAACCTGCAACAATGCACCAATTTCAATCCAATTATTGGATTTAACATTTAAACCACGGTAATCAGGTCGAGACATATCATAAAGGCACGGTCTCGACCTGACTTCGTTGATCAAAAGCTCATCAAAAGACATGGCACTGTCACACTTCTATCCCGCGTGCTTGAAAAGCTGACCAAGGACATCAAGGTCGCTCAGCGGCGCGCGACAAAATCGCGACACTACCGAAAGGCGAGCGGTGCCGCGCGGCACCGCTGAGCGGCGCGCGCTAGGTGTAAACGCTCACATTTGATATAATGGGGAGCGAAATTAAGCGGATGCCACCCCGCGCCGCACCGCGTCCTATGTAAACCCACCTTTACGCCACCGCCCAGTTGACAGGTAGAACTGTACTATGATTGTAGAATTCATTGGAGGGTCTCCGATAACGCCATTAGGGAGCGGGCTTTTTTGTGTTGCGGGGATCTGTTTTGTGCTCGTTTCAAACCTGATGAAAGCTTGACGGGCAAAGTCAAATTTGGAACAACACTTTATTTATTTACACCCTTTATTATTTAATTATATGTACAGTGTAACTTATATTATACCTTTATCGAATATCGACCTCATTCTGCATTGGATACACACAGCACAGTATAGGGTACATGCTGCATGGTACATTCAGCATTATGGATATATTGCTGATTCACTGATTGGTCAATCTGCCAATACAGAATAGCCAGACTGTCCTAAAAACACCTGTTAAGCTCTGAGTGAGCAGAAGTATTAGGGCTGCCGGTTCCACACTGCACACTCGGATTTCCAGTTTCTAACAGAGAACCTGTTTTCTGTGTTTCTATATCAGACATTGTCCGACTAGATCGAGATAAACACTCTCTTAACCCTGAACCTGAACAGATAACTACCCAGTGCCAGTACCAGACTACCGGATAGTCTGTTAACTTAGTATAACATGTCTGATTCGCCATTTGAAAATACTCGTTCTCTTAATAAGAGGGAGGAACATGGTGACAAGGCAGGTAATGATGAAAATGCGAAATCCGATGAGGCAGCTTCAAATCATAGCAGTCTTCAAGAAATTATAAAAGAGAGAAAAAAGTTGAAGGACAAACAAGAAAAAGAACTGGAAAAAGCTCTGAATTCTTTGGTTTGTATGCTGCATTTTAATGTTTATCACTACAGAAAAACTAATGCAGAATGGATAGAGTATGAGCTGTGAGCAAAATAGTGTGCAAAAAGTTATACTTGTATGTGTATACAGCATATAAGCCAACTAGATATTTTAGATTCACACTGAATCTTTTCAGTTTGTGTAAATTAGAAATGAAAAAGTAGCTTACAACGAGATAGTTAGGATCCATCAGTGACACATGCTCAACAAAAGAAGCATTGACAACACTGCATGAACAGGTTTTTTGGATTGGTCAGGTTCATTGGGCCTCTTTGAATCATTTTGAAGTACTAAAATTGATTGCTTCTGTTCAAAATCCTGTAAAGATATTTATCTGCAGCATTAATCACCTCATGATCATGTTGAGCTTTATTTTATTAAAGTTCTATCTGTCGATATTATTAAATTCTATTTCAAAAGTCACAATAAGGCTGGACGTTTATGGATTGAAGTTGAACATATCATTTTATACGGATGTTGGCAAGTCTGGGTGAAAGAGTAATTCAGTATTTTTTTAAAACTTCTCTGCAATTCTCTTGTTCGTTCTTTGGCAATAAATATGGGAGAGCCAGAACTCAAATATAAAACTTATATATATTGAGTTCTGTAAAAAGTCATGTTAGGTATGTTTTTGCACGGTTTCTGTGTATAATGCCTTATGTGAATTAAAGTGAACCAAAGTTGTGTTCTTGTTATCATGATTTTTTTCTGAATAATTATAATCTATTTCAGGCTATTTCACCGGTAGTTAAATCAAAGAAAGACAAGGTGCCGAAGGTGAAATATGACATAGTTGAGCCATCAGAATGTGGAAAAAGTGTTGGACTAGTATATGATAATCGTATGCTGCAACATAGAAAATCGACAACATCAGAATATTGTTGTCTGAAACACCCAGAAAAGCCAGAAAGATTAACAAGACCACTAGAAAAGTAATTTTCGTCTTTTTTAATCCAGTCTTCTTTAGTATTATTTGTTGTTAATTTTTTATTAAAGTTTGCTCCGAGCAAGGTTAGGGGAACTGCTATAGACATTCACTCTGACCATTTCCATAACCTAAAAATGAGATTAAATATGAGTTTTCTTATTTGCTTATAATTATTTTATGGCCTACCCCACCATGGTCTGCTACTCAAACACTTAAAACATAACTCAAAAAAAAAATTACTAATAGGGGAATGAAATGGAAAAAAGGCACATACAAGGTCCTACCATGTCCTGCATTTACGCAAGTGATGTATATTCCCAATAAAATTGAACCACTTTAATATATATTGCAGTCAGTAGTATCTGCACTGGGCAATAGTGAAATAAGTTACTACTTTTCTATACTAAATTAACAATGAATAAAGTGTAATACAGTGTATATTATAGCTTAATTAGAAATATATACATATTTTATCCAGGTTGTGTGGTACTGCAGTGTTGGAGCAATTATATTTAATTGAAGGGAGGGAGGCAACAATTGAAGAATTGTTAACAGTGCATAATAAAGGTAAATAATGTAGGATTAAGATCAGTGGACTTGTGGTTTTCAACCGATGCTCGAGGATAATTCCTGCACTACGTTTAATTTCGAATTGAATGAGGAATCAATGGCGTACAAAAATATTCATCCGAATAATCAATAAGTGGCCGATTTCCTTCCCATTCAAAACTTTCATTTTGATTGAAAAGGACGAGCTACCGGTTGATTGTGCTACCTGGGAGCTGCTGCCCACAAGATACTCATACCTGACTGAAAGTTTTCTAATTTGAACGTAAATTTATTCTTTATTGTAATATATATTTTCTAGGAATTTGACAAAAATTTCTACTTGAAATCGTTATCAAATCCTGGAAATAGATTTTTATTCTGTAGGGGGAATCTTCAAATACAATGAATGCAGTTAACAAACTTGCATAAGACATTGATTGAAATATATTATTCGTTTTTGGGACAAATCGTAGTTGACTCAGACTGGCATAATGCCGGCTACTCTGCTACTCAGACGCCCAAAGAAAATGGATTCCATCCGAAGGAAATTTGGCAAAGGGGCAGTATTTTAAGAGCTCTTGCTCGAAAATTTATATGCATTTTTATTTGGTGTCTGAAATCGACCAAACTAAACAAAACGTTTCAAAATTAACAATACTGCTATAAAATAGCAGTTTTAATGGTTTTGAATCTTTTTGTTCACCCGAAGATAATGGCATGAATGTTTCAGACACCCAAAAAAAAACAAGACTTTGCCAACCTGCCGATATTTGAAAAGTCAATTTCAACATCAGGAGTAATCCTCATTCACTTTACAACAGATCACATCGATGACATGGCCTCTACTGCAAATCTAGAATTGGCCGAAGAGTTTGAAGAAAAGCAAGACACTTATAATTCTATTTATCTATGCAAAGAATCATACATGAGTGCATTAGTTAGTTGTGGTGGAACACTGGCAGTTGTGGAAAGAGTAATAGAGGGATCACTCAATTCTGGCTTTGCCTTAGTGAGGTAACGTGAGAGCAGCTGATAATAATTGTCTTGTTGCTATTTTTAAGCTGCACTTCTTGATATCATGTTATTATTATTGTTATGAAAAAATGACATGTGTGGCTTCTGAGGTGTGCTTTTTGAAACCCAAATTCTTCGAGAAAAGATTTTGCGGACACGTATTTGATAGCAACATAGTAATGATAAATGATTTTTTCAAATGCTTACAAAGTTTATTAAAATTGTGCATAAAAGTCCTCTTAGTTGTGAAATTTCTCTGTTTATTAGCCATTTATAGTTACTTTGATGCCCCTAGCTATTTTCGTGCTGTTTATTTTTAAAATGAACTGAACTGAACACTTGGTTCACATCAAATAAAGATCAATTTAATAGTACAGTAATGCTTTCAACACTTGAATTCTGTAGCTTGGCAAAATGAAATTTCAGATCGAGGAATCTTTGGCCAAAAGCGCGGAAATGAGTACATATGAATCATCTAAACCTTAAAGGGTGGCATCTGTAAGCAGGGCCTATTATTTCCAACAAAACATTGTTTTTACTGTAATATGTTACAAACTAAAACTCATGAGTGCCTATGCAAAAATATGTCTGAAAGTGTTTCATTTCATTTTGCAGTGAAATTAGGATATAAGCAAAATTCTACAACATAAAATTTTGAATAACTCATGATTTTGCTGCTAAATAATTTGGTGCATTAATCAACTGTGCTGTGTATCAACCTTGTAATTATATATTTAAATTATTAATATTGTATATTACAGACCACCAGGTCATCATGCAGAAGCACATACACCTTGTGGATTCTGTTTATTTAACAACGTTGCTGTTGCAGCCAGGCATGCACAAAAGTATGCAAAAAGTTTGGGAAAAGTGCAAAATGAAGGTGAATATGTGAATGAAAATATCAGGTGCATTAAGTGGGATTCCTGAAGGTGGATGTGGGCTTTAGAATCGACCTAACATAATTCCCACATGTCGTAAGAGGCAACTCGAGGACTCGTTGATCTCACTGTGCCAAAATGGAATATCTTTTGATTTCAGAATCAAATCAAATAATCGAATTCCATGTCAGGTGTTGATGTTTTTGTGAGTTTTTTGCCCATCCAAAAATGATAGGAATATTTTGGACACCCGAAAAAAAACAAAAATCTACAACCCTGTGGACATCCTAAATGTAACCAAATAAATAATTTCACTTTTTTTTTCAGAATTATACAAAGTTTTAATCTTGGATTGGGATGTACATCATGGAAATGGCACTCAGAATATGTTCTATAACGATCCATCAATTTTATATATTTCATTACATCGATATGACAATGGTATATTTTTTCCAGCCAGCGAGGAAGCGAATTATGACAAGGTAAGCAAATCTCTGTCAGAAAAAAGTGTATCATACGTATGACAGCCACTTACAGATGAATGATTCAACTACTTGTCTGAATCGGACGAGATCGCGTTTTGTTTGGTGATTTGATAATAATGTTTAGTGATTTTTGGTGTCATTTGTAAGGATTCTTAATTCCTCATAAAACTTTACCTACAAGCCAGAAATTTTATCTCGCCAAGCATGAGCAACTGAAGAACCACACCTATACTTAACAATTTATTTTCTGATTAACAAGAAATAAATTTTCCTCTTATTCTATTTTGTGATCAATTTTTGGAATGGAATCAGGTTTGAAAAGATTCAATTCAGTGCTTCAGTCAATCCGTGAGTCACACTTTTTTTAAAAAAAAAGATTCTTGATCAAATTTTTTTGACTTCAAGTTAGATGATCATCATTATTAATGAAACGGTATCTTTTCAGATAGGAACTGGCGAGGGATTTGGTTTCAACATTAATATACCATGGAGTGGTGGGAAGATGGGGAACTCTGAATATTATACAGCATTCGAAAAGAATTGTGATGCCAGTCGCACAAGAGTTCAATCCACATCTTGTTTTGGTGTCATCTGGGTTCGACGCAGGAAGAGGAGATCCTCTGGGTGGATATGAATTAACACCAAAAATGTATGGATACATGGTACACAGATTACAGGTACTGATTAATACTCTACAGGTTGCAAGAAAGTGTCTCTATGTTTTTCAAAACTATTTTATTGGAAATCCATTTTAAGCAAGGTAGAAAGCAACAACCACCACCACCACACACTGCTAGAGATGGGCAAATCAGAATACTCCACTACTCAAATAGTTATTTCGAAATCTTGATTCGAATCAAGGACATTGAATCTTAATACTAAATTCTTGACATATCCAATATCATGATAATATGTGCAAGTTTACTTATGAAAAAAGTAAAAGTTAAGAGCATCTAGTCAGTCACATAAGTCGTTCAAATAGCAAAGGTTTAAATTTCAAATTAATAGATTGACCCTTATTAAAAGTGTTTTACCAAATGATGTGGTGATACATCTTTTATTGTTTGACAACATTGTGACATTAGCATCGAATCTTATTATTCATTTTTCCTATGAAAATTCAGTTTTGAATTTGAATACTTTACTACTCCGGTTCATTCAAAAGTTATTCTGAAATAAATGATATCATATTTCTCAGTCTTTGGCCAATGGAAAAGTTGTTGTTGTGCTGGAGGGAGGATATAATCTAATAACTGTATCAGACAGTGTTCTCTCTTGTGTTAAATCGTTACTTGAATATTCAAAAAAATTGAAAATTGGGGAAGGTCGTGACAAAGATGCTACGGAATATAAAAATCTTAAATATGATGTTCCTCCAAGATTGAAGTCCCCAAATTCTGCAGGTATTGTTTTTTTTTGTTGTTAAAGTTTGCTCTGGGCGAGTTTGGAAACAGAGTCTAAATAGAACCAATGAACAGACACCCAATGACAAAAAGTTAAATATAGGAACAGTAACTTCACTCTAGACAGAAAACATTCCAAAACTGAATCGCTATAGTAAAGTACAATGAGTGCTATCTGCCCTGTACGGTGATGCAACCATCCTGGTGGGCATAATGGCCTAGTGGTTAACATGTTAATATCGCAGATTGAATATCTGGAGTTCGAGTCCCGGCGAGTTGGGCTCGTTAATCCATGCTCACCACTCAAGTAGAGGGTGTAATAACTTGAGTAGGCTAAGCTGAACAGGAAAGATCATATCTCTCTAACAACTCCAAACCCATCTGTCTATGAGTGGCTTGGTACAGGGGCTTGGTCAGAGTGATGTACTCCAAGAAGTGTTAACTAAAAAAAATCCAACACTGCTTGAAATTGGCATTCTAAACCTAGCATTATTTCTAGCCAGACCTAAAGCCTAACTGATATTACATTACAAGTATGTCTGGCCATTTTTCAATTACTAGATGCCTTGTTGGATTCATGGCTTGGTGGTTAACATGTTGGCATAGCAGGTTGAATATATTGAGGTTGTAGTCATGGTTAGGCTGGCTCGTAAAGCCAAGCTCCCAACTCAATCCAAGGATTAATAACTTTGGTAGATTCGGTCCAATTGAAAAGTACGTTTCTTTTCAACAACAGTAAGCTCATGAGTTTTTGTTGGTATTGTTAGAGTGGCCAACTAAAAGAGTAAACAAAATAACATTGGCGTTAAGATGGTGATTTATTTCCGTGAATTAAGTTTCTCATGCTACAACCGAAATCAAAGCGAATCTTTTTCAATATATGAAATTTTTCAATAAACTGGAAATGAATATCAGAATCAGACATGTATCCGAATTGATTTGAATCTTGGTTCTAAAAGTGACATCGCTGATAACGATTGTATTCAATCTATTTTATGTATCCTGTTTAATGCTCAAGGTTTGGAATGTATACTACATGTTTTGAAATTCATTTGCTCCCACTGGCCTTGCTTGGAAGAACATAAAAATAAAGTTGACGAAATGCTTCAAGATGCAAAAGGAATTACTGCTAAAAAAGAAAATCTGGAAATGGCTTCACGTATTGATGATCTTGGTGGCGTTAATAAGCGACATAGTTATGGTGAGTTATACGTGATATGGTTTCACCATTAAACTAGTGAAAGATGAAGTAAGTTTGAGGATTTTCACAAGTTTAGTCCAACTTGAATATAATGAGCCTCTTCTATCTTACAGCCTGTGTGATTTTTTGCTTCAAAATCAATCTCAATGGATTTGAAATCTTTTGTTCAAACTAATAGTGGTACCCGGTTAGCTCAATCGGCAAAGCGGTGTGAATACGCTTCGAGCTATGCATCTCTGATCATCATGCCGCGGGTTCGAATCCGCTTAGCTCAATCTGTTGTTTTCCAATAGCAATAACCATCTATAAATTGCCTTAGCATCAAAATCAGGAATTTTACTTTGTCAAGCACGAGACACAGATAGACCGTGCCTCAATGGCGATCCATCAGTGACTCATACTTGACAAAACATGTTCAATGAAATTATTTCACTAAAGTGAGTTACTATGACATTTTTCTATTTCATCCATTTTCTTTTATGCAATTTTGATCCTTATTCTATCAATTTTTTGTGTTAAGGTACACGATCACAATCCGCAAAGAAAAATGGAAATGAGGCACAAAACTCCACAAATACAGCTATTAATTCATCCACCCTAACACCAACATCCGTTGTTCAACCTGAAAACCTACAGTTTTCTACTCCTAATGAAAAGGAATCTTTTAATTCCAATAAAAATAATATTAAATCTATATCAACTGACACTAATGCGGCAGAAACTTTTAATTTGGATGATTTGAAAAATGCACTGCCAGAGGTTGAATCTTCAAATGTTGAAAATCAATCTGATGATTCATACTACAGTGCCACCAGTGGTTTGAATGATGACCTGTCGCCTCGAAAAACAACAAGTGCTGCACCACAAACTGGTGATAAGAACGCAGGTATTTTTAAATATCTAATTTGATATATTATTTTTTATATATTATTTATATTTTATTATAAAAATTTGGATTTTCGATCTCTCATATTATTCCAAAACATTTGAAATAGAATCAGATGTATATTTTCTAGATAGATTTGAAATTGGAAATCCTACTTATGGACCTAGGTGACAGAGTATGCAGACCAATCAGGTGAATGCCGTTTCACAGTTGAAAATAAATTTTAATTTCTGGAATTTGGCTTAATTTCTGCCTTTGCTGTACAATATTAAATATATGAAATCTTTGAGCATTATAAATTATACATCTTTAAACTTCGCAGAATGGTGATCAGAAAAATTGTTTCTTAGGAAATGCTCTCTTATCTCTGATGGATGGAAGTTACATTGATACAATAAATGAAGCAAAGAAAGTGGACATTGCTACATATGGCACTGCTGATGGTGAACTTGGAGCTTGTGCGGCAAGTCCAAATGTGCAAATATCAGAAGATAATAAATCAAGGAATAAGATAACAATGGTTTTATCTGCAATGGGTTTCACAGATACTGACGGGATGTAAGTACGCCATATTACTAAACAAAACATGCAGGTACAAAACAGTTAGGTTATTTTGTGAAAGCATTAGAAATACTATGCGAGCCATGCATCTTTTATCACCTGTGTTGTAGATGCCGGTTCAAATCAAATGGGGAGCTATATATGCGTGAAATTTGCTTGCTTGATGTGCGCATTGTGATTTATGAAAATAGTCGTTGAGAGGTTGCCCACCATTTGTGTCCTTGCATAGATGAAGCCTGTAAACAGTTGAATCAAGTGAAAAGCTTAACTTGGATGGTTTAATGCATTGAGAGGTCATGATTTGTGGCACGATTAAGCTTTATATTGATCTTCCCATTTCCGACGGAATAAAGATAAATTCCAGTCTTGTATTATTTGAGTGAGATCTTTCTAAAACAGCATTCAGTGTGCTACACTAAACCAGCGTCCAATATTCTGATGAACCTCCCCTTATACAACATTCTCCCAGAACTATTTACTGGGACCATATTTATATTATATGAAGATAGTTTAATGTGATTAACTTGGTCCGATCAGCAGCACTGAATATTGTGATTTTTGAGCCTCATCGTTTAAAAGTTCACGAATGTATTAATACACTAAACACAAGATCCCGTCGCATTTGCAAATCCTATCCTGAATGATTGATCCATACCCTAGTCATTGAACATAAATTTCCTCATTCCAGGAGTCTTGAAGACATGATAGCTATATCTCAGGCATCACTTCCAGATCATGCAAGTGGATACACAGTGCCAAGGGAATACTGTCCTCATGTTGAAGGTTAGTTACTTTCGATAATCGTTTCCAATTAAATCTAATAAATTGGTCAAGGTCTTCAAATTGCTTATTCCATCATTTATTAATCTAGATAATTGTTTAGGCTTATTCACATAAATTTTCAATAAATTTTTACTTGATTTCCCAGTTAAAATTACTAAGTCATTGTTATCATGATTCATCAGTGTCATGTATCGTACTGGACAAAATAACCTTTATTATGATTCTAATATTGAATAATAAATCTAAGATTTGCTCCAAATACTTTTTGCATGGCCTATGCTTACTGAGACCTCTGATTAGGAGTCCGACTTTTATATTTTTCCATTCGAACCAAAGTGTAATCACTTCTGCAAGACTCTGAACTGTAAACCATGTGTATTTCCAACACTGTTCTACTCAAATAAGTGATTGTGACAAAACATACCTGAATTATTTTTAGTTAACCAATGGATGATTGTCATGAATATATAGTATATATGGTGGTACATCTTAAAGATCCAGTGTACGATATGTCTGATTGAAAGTGTCCATCACCTCTAGTTACATAATGTTACAATCGCACCAGCATGACTTTTGTTCTTCATATCTTTTTAGGCAATGTTAACATGAAAACGATGGATTCATTAAATCTTGATACGTTCTGTGACATTTGTGAATATGTTATTGAAAATTGGACTTGTTTGCAGTGTGGAATGGTAGGCTATGTATTGAAATTAAACCCCATCTGAGGATTTTGCATCATCCTAATTAGTTTGAGCACATTCTTCCAGGCAGACTATTAGTTTGCTTCAGGTGTGCGAAATGTTCATGTCATTCCTTGATAAAAAATGTTCAAAACCATCAATGCTGCTATTTCATAGCAGCGTTGATGATATTGACCTTTTTATAAAGTATGGTTTCAGGGTTAAATGTTCCATCTATCATCCATTGAGTGAAATGAATCGGCTGATTTGTTTTGTAATAGCAAAAATGAGCAAATCCCTTACTCTCAACATATATAAATATTGGATTATTCTTCTTCCTGATTCATCACAGAAATCTGGAACACTTATTCAATTACAACTGGTGCTCGTAAAAACTGTGATTCTAAAAATCAGCCACCCTATTTTCATTGTTAGCTGATGCCTAAGTTGTTATTGCTTGATGATTACTTTTTGATTTGTTGGGAAAATTTTTTAAAACCATGTAAAATTGCTATCTTAAAAGTGTTATATATGGTTATACTGAATCATCTTCGGGCATCAGCATGCGAGCATAATGACAAATATTTACAATACCTGTTCATAATATATTTGTTACTTTTGTCGCTTTACTTTTTATCTTCAATGCAGTCTTGTTACTTTCGTAAATTTAACAAGGATTATGTTATGTATTACATTTTATGTAGATTCCTCGCATTTTAATTTGAAACAAAAATCTTACCGGAGTATGATGCATTTTCAGGTATTTTGTGGCAGATTTATCAATGAGCATATGTTGGGACACTTCAAAGAAACAAAACATGCGGTTACCTTGAGTCATTCCGACCTCAGTTTCTGGTGTTATGAATGTGACGCTTACCTCAACAATTATACCATACAGGTTTGTAGCTAGGGATGTCCTTATTCAAATAGTCAGGTATTGATAAGATTACTGATCGAAAGTAATTTTATTTACAACTTCTCAAACTGATTCATTTTGCAGTTAAATCGTGATATATGCCAAATTTTAGGCAAAATGGGGAAAACTAGCCAAATTATCAGCAATTTTGTTTAACTGAAATGTTACAGTAATATTCCATTCATTTAGTACATATTAAATGATGTTTAACAAGAACGACACTATTTGCAGCATAATTTTTCCCATTACTGCTATGGCATCGATTACTATAGTTGATACTCACTATATTGTTGTGGGAATTAGAATTGCTCGTAGTATATTCCCTAGCATGTAAGAAGTGATAGATAGTTTCATGTTCACCCAATGGCAATGGCAGTCTACTAATTGGAGTTCAGCTCTGCATGGAAGGATTTAAATCTGAAATGAGCCTTGTCTCTTTCTCAAACACCTGTTTCTAGTAAATCAATGTAGGATCACATTTGACTGCTTGGTAAAATGATCGGCCAATTCCAGATATGAATTTTAATTTTCCATTTCCTCAGCGGTATGATCCACTGATGACTTAAATTATGCTTGATTGGGATAAATGTTTTACTTGGATGCTCATGTAAGTTTATCCTTGCAGATTTTGCGTGAAATTTATAGAAAGGCTCATCTGATGAAACACAATATGGATATTCCTTCTTGACCTACAGAATGCGTTGTTTTCTTTGTTTTTATATGCTATTAGACAATGCGAGCGCAATCATCCAGTAACTACTATTTTTAAAATACAATATTTTATTTACTGACCTCTTCAAATAATTTTGTGTGTTTCTTGCTTTTTTTGATTTTGTCTAGTAGGGTGATGGGGTCTTGGGTATTGCAAGAAGTCTTCAGTATCAGAACAGTTCAAACTCTAGATAAAAAGCGGAAGAAAGTTGCTGTGCTGAGTAGCATAGTAAGTGAGAGGGTAAGAAATCCAAGGTGTAACCAAAGGTCTAATTAGAGAAGCATATTAGTGTTCCTATCATCGGTGGCAAGGCAACTGGGATTTTCAAGACGTTTGCACAAATGAATTCAACATGTTGTTGTGCTCTTATTTATATTGGCCAAATGTGAAATGTTGGGTCCTATTAAATTCGCTCTTGCCTACTATCTGTTGTGAAAACACTTGTAGGTACCAGTATTCATTAGGTTTCAAATTTTGTTATATTTTTCAGCAATACTCCACACCAAGAAAGTTGTTTCGGTTCCATGGCAGCATTGTCTTTCTAAAATCCCATCTGTTAGGCTTCTTGTCAAACGTAGAGTTTTGTCGTGATGATCGCTTGTATATTTTTTGCTTTGTTAATGGTTGGATAACAAATAAACCAGTTGGAAAAAGAATCGCCTCAGTTCAGGACCAGGTCTATTCGAAGGAACACCGGAGTTGGAGCTGTACAACTCCAGCAACTAAGCCACAAGACAACTCAGTCAATTGCTAAATCTATATTCTCACTTGGAATCATTATTGGATAGACGAACACTGAACTCTCGTATTCTTGAGGGAGACATGTTTTTTTCTTTTGGTGAATCACACGCTTTGTCAAAAGATTATTGCCAACTTGTCGTCATTGACTATACTCTTAGACCAATCCTGACTTAAGAAATAAGACTTGTAGAATAAAATTATATATATCTACATACCCGTTGGCATAACAAGAGTTATGATTACACTACTAAAATAAAAATATTTTGGCTATGTTATATGAATCAGATCGAAGAGTTTATTCAGAGGATAATAATAGTAAGTAAATACTTTGGAATGTCCACCAAGCGTTCTATACACATATGTCTGTTGGTGGAGACATTTTTGGAAACAGGCCTGTTTGCTGCTGGAGTATTCTATTTACTAAATGATATCTCGGCACATCTCTTAGGGCTTACATCAAACCTTGTGCTGCTAGTCTCTAAAAAGCCACAACAAAATTTTTTTTCAACACTGTATAGCAGTTTTTTATTAAGAAGAATGCAAGCTGTTGAAGAGTTTGAACGAGTTAGATCAAGTAGTAACAATTTTTGAACTCCCAAAGACATTGCAATATGAATAAATAGATAGACTTGCTCGATCAGTGAGTGCAAAAAATACCAGTAACCACCATATCATGAATGGACAGACAAATATCATCTAAACCTAATCTTGTCAAAATCAATAAAAACACCCAATCAAGAATATGTTATGTAATGATGCTTATGTCAAGCTCGAGTCACTAATGGATTGCGCAGATGGAAGCGTGGTCTGTCTGTGTCTCATGCTTAGCCAAAATTTGGTTAGGTATTTGAATTCTGTGTCAATAGTTATTAAAGGAGAAGTTAATTCAAATCATAACAAAAGAACAGTTAAACTCAGTTTTTTAGGTGTACAAGAGAGCCTGATATCTGCCCAGCGCTGTGCACCAAACACTAGAAAAACAGCACCAAATTACAGCAGAAACATAAATTTTAGGAAAATATGAAGAAAAAAAATGAGGAAACTATGCAAGGAACAATTTAGGAAATGAGCATACAAAGATAACGAATTTTATATAGTTCGAAGAACATCTTGAATAAAATAAAAATTGTAATACGACAAAAAATTGACTTTCAATAATGCACTGTACATTGAGGCATGAATAATAATAATAGTGCTGCAGATTTATAGTTGTTGCAAACATTGAATACACATGAACTTAATACGATGCTATAGCAACATACAAAGCAATACAGAATACTCGCGTTTTGACAATGTAATCTCTAGTATGTCTGTGACCAATGACAAAAAACTTGATACACAATACTTGAGTGTTTAGTTCCTTGGTCGAAAAATTAATACGTGCGTAGACACATGTTTTTACATTTTCTTCCTTGCATTTTACACAACAGAGCGCTATGCAAGGGTAAAATAAAACAAACACAAAAACAGTCAAGCAACACAATCGTTTATTGGCATCTTTACATCTAATAAGAGAAGAGACATCGACAGTGCACAATAAATAGTGACAAAAATGTTATACAATTAGCATGGAAAATTCAAAAATATTTTCATTGCAATTAACAATATATGACAAATTTATATTTTTACATGCAGCTCACTAATTAAAAAAATAGCGGAAATATTGTTCTTGAACTTGACAAACACTATAAATCCTGATGCTCAGGGCATTCTTGATCTTTCGATCGCTTCCTGCAATGATGAAAAATTTAAAATAAGAAAACTCAAAAAGACGAGAACAAAATCCTAAGTTTTATAAATTTAAAATTGATATTGCACTGATAGCTAAGGTTGTCCTTATCTTATTAATCAGAACTTAGCTGCAAAATATGGTTGAATCATCTGAAATGTTAAACATTATTTCCATTTATATACTGATTTTTAACAGTTAAAATCCTAACCAAACTATAAGGAATAGAGTTGGGTTGAAATTGCTGTAGGCCTTATATAATTATGTCAGATATATTTAAATATTCCGTGAATATTAATATTTCTGGTTCCGCAAATTTTTGCATGATAATTGCCGCGATAATGCACATGCCCTGAAAAGGTAATCCCCGAAACCAATAAGTTGACATAATAAAGAACGTTATAATGTAAGCTGAAATCTAATAAAGACACCTCAGTTCCAGTCATTCATTGATCATGCTAGAAAAGATATAAAATGTTTCGATTCAGAAGTCTCTATACCTGATCAAGCATAAGATCTTTTAGGGTATTTCATCTATTTCAATTAAATACCTATTAACCTAACCCATTACTACTTCCCCTAAATACGTACTAATACTAATCTGCTAGCTGGATAATCTGTAATTATGTTTGATGCAGCATCACAACATAACATATGATGATGTGATGCAGTCAACCGCTTTTGCACGCAATGTATTGTTTAACGACGGCTTTATACCAAATTAAGAACTTAATTTTGTCAAGTATGAGACACAAATGGACCGTGCCTCATTGGCACGATCCATCTGTGACTCAAGCTCAACAACAACATACATGCACAAGATATTTTCAATTCGGTACGTGGTAGGATTTGTATTATCGCACAATCATAGGAAAAACAATAATCAATAGCACAAAAGGGTTATGCTCAAAATATGAACTGGAGGAAATATTTGACTGGGCCATCTTACCTGACTTTTCCATGACAGCAGATTTCATACTGAGAGTTGTAACCGATATCAGAGCAGCACTTATCATCATGCATCTTCATTTCACAAGAGTAAAACTTGTCCACTGAGAGTAAAAACAAAAAATTTGAAATTGCAGCTCAAATCCTAAAGAGGCTTCCAAAACTTGAAGAAATTGAAAAGTACTGATACTTACATGTATGTTTCTGTATTCTCAAGTCACTCAAATCTGGATTCGTTGTGCCTGTGCAAAATATTATGCATTGTTATCGTCTTATAATAACGCAGAGTTACCATTTTTGAGAGTGCAGTCGAACAACGTTTTGTAGCAGTGCCTTGCCATAAAAGTTGACTTTGGTAGAATGCCTACGGCCTTGCAGAGAAAGATTTTAGTATTCAAAACTCAGACCATGCCATTCATTCCTTCATCAGACCATGTTATGTTATATCATGTATCCCAGAAGATCATTCCAGCCCAAATAAAATTTACCAGAATTCAAAATATACAGTTTCCAGAATTTTTTTTTTCAACATAAAAAACCCTAGAAAGCTGAGTGGAAGTTTGAGACAATATATAAAAACAAGATATTACTATGGTCCTGTATGAACTGCATGAATAGAAATTTAATCAGGCATAGGTCGCGAATGCGCCGCATCTTGGTGACTCGATACATCAGTGACTCATACTTAACAAAACAAAGTTATGAGGAAAAAGTCAGTTCTAATACTATATCACTCAAAAACAAAATGATGTCTATTCAGAACAAGTCCTTAAAAGAATTGAAGTTCAAAGGCAGAAACAATTGTTGTTTCACTAAAGAACTGAAATACAGTTACATCAGATTTGTCTCCCTAGCATAAATAATAGATAAACTCACAGTACTTTGACGTTTGAATATTGTACAAGGCTTTGGTGTATGACCGACGCGACCGTAGAAAACATTCAGATGCCAAACGATCACATTCACAAAATGCATTTGCATATTTCGTATTTTCTTCTTTTTCTTCAAAAGTAAACATGCAATAGCGTAGATAAACAGGTACGAGTTAAACGAATATACCAGTACTAGACTTTATCGGCAATAAAACAATGGTATATCTAAAGAGTATTAAAAAGTAATTTTCTACAACTATCAAACTTCTACCGAAAAAAAACTGTATCAGTGATCAAACACATGAAACAATGATAATTATTCAATAAAATTTCTTATACCTTCAAGGGAATCCAAAACGAAATCGAATACATTTTAAAATAAACATATTCAACACATTCATTGACAGGTTCAACAAGTAGCTATATTGAAATCAAGTGCATAGTGCAGATGGAAAAGCGTTTATTTTATATCCATAGATATATATCACAGATAAATTGGTATCAACTTACTGCATATGATCTTCGAATTATTTACACATTCAAACTGGTAGCTTGAAAAATAGGCTCCATAAGCTTTTTCTGAAAAACTCCCAGCATACTTCTCAGCCTCCCCATAACATTTGTCATGATAAAAACAACATCTGGAAATGGATTTAATGCAACTCAAGAAGGGGTTGGGATGTTCTTATCAAAATACTTCAATAAATTCTAGAATTCAGTTCGAAATGGATTTGTTCATGATTCATGATATATATAAACAAGACCTCGCTCTGTAAAATTTCACAGGAAATAGAATTTTGCTGTAAAACGGGTAAAGTAAGATCAAAAAGCAGCAATTTTAATGCATTTTGAATTGAATTTTAAATGAATTTTGAGTATTGTTCAAACTATATTTACTTCATCCCAGAAATAGCCTTTTTAATAGGAATATATAGGAAATAGCCCAATTATCACTACCCTATTCAAATAGGAATATGCAAGCTTTAAATATCATCAGCGTACAGTTTGAATGCATCAAGGCTTGAAACTCAGTGGTCAAAATTCACACGCATCAATAAGCTTATAATTTATATCACAACTCACATACAACCTAAAAACTGCTACAAAAGGTTTGGAATATATTTTGTGCCCTGCAGGTATGGGCTTCAGAATAGTCGTAACGTGTTTTCCTGCGTGCCGTAAAAGGCGACTAAAAGGAAGCAAAGAAATGGTAGATGGTTTCACTATCGTCCAGAGCAGATACCACTCGCTGCACTTTACCATGGTGGTTCAGTTCCGTTTGGAATGTTTTTCGCTTGGAGTGCAGTTGCTGGTAGTAAATCTTCCAGTAGTTCTTTGCTATTGAGTGGCCGTTGGCTGGTTCCCTCTGGAAGTTGCTTCCAGGCTTGCTGAGAAGGAATTTCAATAAATAAAATTTCCTTCTTTAAAATCAAAAATGGCCAAAAGGCATAGATCTTTATTTTTTCCATTTTTTTAATTACCGTAGAAGTTCTGTATACCTATAGTTCTCTCCACAATGCAATCATTAAAATAAATACATACATCTTACATGTATGCTATATCAAAATCATGCCAAGTGCTTATAATTTTGATATAACCATTATGGTGAAAGTATTTCTGGTTAAATAGGTAGGATAGGATATCATTTTTATACTGCGAGAGAGGAAAGGCGAGAATACAGCTTAATCATATGGCGAACCACGACCACTCGTGCAGATACCAGTTCTGAATCGGGGTAAAGATTTTTTTGAATTCTAGTATTTCTATGGTATCTCTCATTTTTCCTGTGTATGGACCTGGTTGGTGGGGAAAGCCGTAAGCAGCGCTAAGGTGAACCATCATGCACAGGCGAGGAGTCCAGCAGACCTCTCGCATATATTTAATCACCTTCCCCCACGGGATTCGAACCTGCATTATGACGATCAGAGATGCGTAGCTCGAAGCGTATTCCCAAAGCTTTACCGATTGAGCCAACCGGGCACCGCTGCAATCACTGCATTTATTGTAAGCGTAGATCTCATCAATATCATTTGACAGCTCTTACTTGTCAGTATCATCTAATGGTTGACCGCTACCACGATATCCACAATAACATCCATAATCAGCATATGTTTCCAACACATCTGTCCAAGGTTGCAAACATGTTATCACATTTTCAAACTCAAACAAACTTCTTTTTGACCTTCTGTGGGCACTTGCAATAGCTGTAAAAATGATGTCATATTTATCAATGCAGAATGAGGGACCAAACCATTTGTTTTCTGCTTTCCATTACCTTTCTTATAGTCACTTCTGGGAGTACCAGAAGCCATTTATAGACGAACAGGGTTAAAGTAGTTGGAAAGAAGTGGACTTTCCAGTTCAGTTGAGTTACAACAAAGTTTAATATGTGACAGAAGTCAAGCTTAAAACAAAGAATCAAACTGTCAAATGAGCAGGTGAATAACACATGTTACTCTACAATAAGTTACAAAAAGTTGGCAAGTGGACAAAATTTTTTAGACTTTCCGACTACTCTCACCTGAACCAATATCAGAAAGCCACTGTGTAAATCCTTCTCCAACATCAGCACTGAATGATAGAATCATATACAAAACAACAGT
The DNA here is from genome assembly GCA_963675895.2 of Styela plicata. Lineage (NCBI taxonomy): Eukaryota > Metazoa > Chordata > Ascidiacea > Stolidobranchia > Styelidae > Styela > Styela plicata. The sequence continues at coordinate 8,406,828 of OZ023151.1, read as the reverse complement.
CCAAGCAACGTATTTCATTTCCAGGTACAACTTTCAAACTTTAGTGTTTTGTTTTTGATATGTCGATGTGATTTTCTCAGAAGTACGTAATGTCGGTAAGTTACCGTACCCAGTACCGTATCTGTATAACTTTATCTAACGTTAGGCTCACGCTAACAAGCAAACTTCGTTTTATTACTCAGTACTGTTGCACCAAACCTGAAAAGTTTAAAAATTATGATCGGTGAAAGTTATGGCATACTGATACTCTGTACCTAAACAACTACAAATTTGGAGTGGGGTATAATTCTACCTACGAGGCGTTCAAACTTTATCGTACACGTCACGACAAAGCTCTCCAACCGAAGTTCTACCACCCTGGAGATAGAGTGATGTTGTTGTCGGGTTACTAGCGGTCAAATTATTCAAATACACGTGATTTTACTACGACGCAGTCACGCTACAGTGATTTTGTGACGCCCTCCCTTATTTGAACTGAAGTAACCCGATCATTATCATTTCCGTATTTTTTGTATTCCATTATTAATTTTTAAACCTGGAATGCTGTGTCTCGTTTTGATTTTGGAATCATTTTGTTTTTATTGAAATTCACTTTGAGCAAGGCTGGAGGGAGCAAAAGAAACAAACTAACGGCCACATAAAAGCAAAGAGCTATTAGGATGCAGTACCCGCAACTGCACTCTAAACGCAAAACATGCCATGCTGAACTGAACCACCATGGTAAAATGCAGTGAGTGTATCTGCCCGGTTCGATGGTAAAGCCACCTAACACTTCTTTATTTCTTTTAGTCGCCTTTTATGGCACGTGGGATATACGTTAGGACTATTCTTAAGTCCGTATCCCCTTCCCACAATTTGACTTGAAACAACATCAAGCTTGTTGGTGCCTCAGGTTGACAACGATGATTCGGACCTCACGCAAAATCAAGGCCACCAATTTCAAAAAACGGCAACTTTTAACAGCGATCAAGCTCCAACCTTAGAACACCCCGAAGAATATAACGACTTTGGTCACAAGAGCTCAAAAGAGTTTTTTTGTTCTGATTCAGAGGTGAAGAATGATCAGGACTGATCTTTGCGTCACTCTCCGCGGTGAACCCGTGACCACCACTGACACAAGATTACGTCAACGACTTAAAGAAGCCTCGACCATCGGAAACACACCGTTCCGGCCACCCACGATGGAAAGGCTTAAGTAAAAGAATGGGAAAACTCATCAATAACATGGATGCAAATTCGTCAACGGTATTTTCAGATACACCAGAGGAAACAAATTCGGCACACGCACATCAGGAAAACAATTCTCACATCAGCCCACTTACTAATCTATCTACTAGAACGGGAAATTAAAAAACAAGAGTCAGAACTGGTGCATCATTCTCCGAAGCGACTTCGCTTGCCACTCCCTCAGCATCTGAAAATAAGGAGATCTAGGGCAAAAAAATCAAGCAAAGAAAAAAGGGGTCTGACCCAATTTGATTATTCCATGACACACTTGCAAAGCAATCTGAAATACTAAATTGAAAAATTTTATTTTGTAAAGCATGAGACACAAATAGACCTAGCATCGTTGGCGCAGTCCATCAGAGGCCCAAGTTTAACAAAAACATGCATGCACAAAATATTTTTAATTGGGCGTGTAATGCTCATCTCATTTAGAAGCTATATTTTGTAAAAAATAAAAAGTCAAGTCACGATATAGACTACAAGGCATGTCAGGAATACCTCTGTGTGGTACGAACAAGGAACAGGGTCAATTAAAAAACAAGAGTCAGAACTCCATGGTGCATCATTCTCCGAAGCAACTCCGCTTGCCACTCCCTCAGCATCTGAAAATAAAGAGATTTAGGGCAGAAAAAATCAAGCAAAAAAAAGGGGGCTGACCCAATTTTATTATTCCATGACACACTTGCAAAGCAATTTGAAATACTAAATTAAAAATTTTATTTTGTAAAGCATGAGACACAAATAGACCTAGCATCGTTGGCGCAATCCATCAGTGGCCCAATTTTAACAAAAACATGCATGCACAAAATATTTTTATTTGGGCGTGTAATGCTCATCTCATTTAGAAGCTGTATTTTGTAAAAATAAAAGTCAAGTCACGATATAGACTACAAGGCATGCCAGGAATACGTCTGTCTGGTACGAACAAGGATATGATAGATTTCCATTTTATCCTGCGGGAGAGGGAAGCCGAGCAGCCTAATTATATGGCGATGCACAACCTCTCGTGCAGATACCAGTTCCGAATCGGAGTGAAGTTTTCTGGATTATCATATTTCTCATTTTCCGTAGCCGTAAGCAGCGCTTACGTGAACCACCGTGCAGCGGCGAGGCGTCCAGCAGACCTCTCTTTCGCATATAATCATCATCGCTCACGGGATTCGAACCTGCGTTATGACGATGAGTGTTTCGAAGCGTATTTCCAACGCTTTGCCGATTGAGCTAAACGGGCCCAAATAATAACAATAATTAAACCCAAATAAATAGCATTATTCAGTAATGTGAAAAGAAGTTAGATTGCACCAGAAATACTAGATGCAAAAAAGCACAATGAAAATGTTCTTATATCCATACCTTCGCATACGACTGCACGAAACCCGTGTATGGCGGTTTTCTTTTTAGATCAGTGTGCACACCGGACATGCTTTCGTAGTGAGAAAATTATTTGTGACGACACAATGCTGCTAATATGCTAAATATTTCTTAATGCCAGATTTTTTCGCGAAGACAGTGCTTATTTCATCACTATTCATCACCACCGATTATGCGCTATTCTATATAAAAATAGGAACACTGATATTTGGGGGAGGGGGACATAAGCATATCTGTCCGTCCTTAAATTATTGTGGGCGACATGTCCCAACCCGCCAGTTGCGCCTATGTTTTGCTGTCCTTGACTTTAAACCAGATAGCCCCAAGCTGCATCACTTTGATCTAAGATGTTGATGATGTTTCTTGCGGTGGCTAGCTTTTACAAATAAGGCTGTTTTGGACATTGGTAGTTGGTACGGTTCGAAATTGCTGCCTAGCGAATCGTTTTCGTACCGGTACGAAATTTAGTACGATAAATGAAAAATATTGATCGTACTTATTTTCGGGCTGGTACGAAGTTTTGTACGAATTACGAAGAAAATACCGTACGGTAGGGAAAATTTTCGGAAGGTACGGTACGAAATTATTTTCTTGGGTCCAAGTACGATAAAAATTTGCTACCGTACCGTACTACCACCCCTGTCAACATGTATACAAAAATATACAGCTTTATTAACGTAAACGGTAGGCTTATCAGGAATAATAAAATATTTCTAGGCATTCGCCAAGGCTGTCCACTTCGCATGTTACTTTTCATATCTAATGCAGAACCGTTTACAAAATCATTTAAAGGGAATCATAATATAAAGGGTATAAAACTCGCTCGATACGAACAAAAATTAGGTCAGCACGCGGACAACATCACTTCCTCTGTAATAAATTGTGTATCAATTCAAGCAATATTTCTGAAACTTCAAAACTTTGGGTTAGCAACCGGCCAAAAAGTTGATATGAAAAAAACTGAAATACTTTATCTCTCAAAAGAATCTCACAACATTATTCATGGTTCCCCCCATCGGTCGTATATGTGACGGTACTGGATTTTTGGTATATTCCTTGCTGTCTTGAGTTAATGTTACAGTGACGCTTCTCTATATTTCGGTCCATTCTTAACTAAATTGAGCCTTATAGCGGTTGAAGGTTCAAAGGTCACGACTTGAGATATTACCACGTTGCTGGTAAGCGACGCTCTCTTTCCGTCCCGCCGCCTTGGCGGTGGCAGGGTCGTCCGGTATCAGTTTCAGTCAATGTGTTAAGGTTTATCTGTAGCCGTTGTTGCCGTTTCAATACATTTGCATCATCCTCGACGAACCTTATTGTGTGGTTTTTGAAGCACGCAGGAGTCTTCTGAAAGCGTTTTATAGGTTGCGCAGTCTATCGGACTGTGCTGGCGAGCACACTGTTATTTCTTAAAACCGCCCCGCTGCATATATAAGGGATTCAGCGAAAATATTTTAAATCAACATTGGAACGAATTATCAGTAAATAATATCATCAAAAGCGTGGGAAAATTGACAAAAACATTTAATTATATAAAACCAAGAAACCTTACCCGGTAAATTAACCGTTAAGACGACGACAATACGCGTGAATTGTTTAACCGATGCATTGCGTTACGTTTCGGGCTACAAAATGAAAATGGCAATACACGCCTAAATTGCTTTGCGTTAATTATATAAAAGAACGCAACGAAACGAAATATTTCCTATTAAATCGAAATGAATGTACATTTGGAGACAGAAAAAATACATGCCTCTGAGATACGATGATGACGGTAGAATGAAAATTCTCGAATGTGAATTTTGTAAAGCGCTTTCAGACAGCACCAATTACATTCTCCTTTCCTGCAATTATGTTCTAAACCAGCAATCAACATTTCTCAACGGCGATACGCACATGCCTGAAACAGTGCGTAAAAGGAAACAACAACTAAGCGCCACTGAACAGCAAAGAGCCACTGAAAAGTGTAGTACTAGTAACTGTACTATAACTGTCTCTAAGAAGAAGAAAACCTCCCAAACAAAACTGAACCACCATGGTAAAGTGCAGTGAGTTGTGTCTGTCCTGCGTGGGCAGGTGGACAAAAACATAATAGATTCATGTCTGTATGAAATTCGCTTTAAAAATCCTATTGAAATATTATTTTGTGAAGTATGAGATGGAAATGTAAACGTTGATATTTGTAAACTGTCTGCATTTCATTCACTTAAACGCAAAATAAATGATAGACGGGAAGGACTCGTAGGCTCCCAGCTTTCAAGAACACAGGTACTCAACTTCTTTCACACAAGCACAGAATAGCGAACAAAAACGGTCAATGGGTAAATATATTTAATGCAAAGTTAACGCCGTGGGATCAGAACCTATTTAGGTCTAGGAGCAATCTCAGCCAAAAGTATGTTACGAAAAAAATGGTTTTTTGTGTCATCATTTTTATAGCACATGAATGACGGAAAATTAGAGCTAAAATCTGGCGACATTATGGGTGCAGGCAGTAGGCAGTACAAAATCTTCGTCCCATTTAGCATCGTCTCGCGATTAATTGAAAATGTCAACATTACTCAGTTCCAATCTCAATTTACAAAATTGTTTTTCAATTTCAACGCTGTAGGCGGGGCTGCGGCTGAAAATCAACGCCCTTTACTAATAGTGGCCATCACTTGTCGATGTGGTAGCAACAACAACATCCTTTCGGAAATTGCGTCGTGAACTTATTGATTACACGCTTCTTTGTCTTTGTATATAAATTGAACGATTGCTGATCTTAAAAGTTGCGAAACAAAATTGTCTTTTCAAATAAAGTAAATCCTGGAAAACACGATTCACAGGATTATCAACGATGATTCGAAAAATATAACTTGGCTAGCTGGTAGTAGCTTCATACAAATTTGCTCGATAACTGACAATCGATTATTGAGCTTTCGAATTTGGTCGTTCATTGTAATCTCCGAGTTGACTAACGACCACAAGCAGCCCATCTGCGCCTACTGTTGATAGGATATTTGTCTCTGTGTATACTTAACACATATCATGCAGACGGATTTGTCGATTTTGCAGATGTGAATTGCTGGGCGGTTGTTTAATGAGTAGATGTATTGCTACAGGATGTCTGTGGTGTTTAATTGTGGAGAATATACGCGTTTCGGTTTGTCAATTTTACAGAGTACGAGTTAAATTTTAAAAGTAAGTCTGCAAGCCACACGAACGCTTCATACTGGTAAGGCTTGTATAAAAGCGAAATGAAGTTTATATTGTTATCATCTACACCGCATCAAAGGGCTTTCGCAGATAATTTTGAGTAAAAGGCTTTGTAAAGAGGTAGGTTCCACCTCGTGAATCAAAACACTGGGTTCTAGGAGGTTCGGTTTGATTCCCAAGATGCATCGATGAGAACGTGCGGGATAGGCAGGGCATAATGTCTCAATCAGAAAGAGCAAAAGCAAACACGTTTGATAAGCACGAGTTAATGATGAACTGCGTTGCCGAAGTGTTGTCCGTCTGTGGCTTATACTTCGAAAAAAAGAATTTTTTAGGGGAAAAGGGGATATATCTTACCGCAAAAACTAGAAACGGACCTTGAAAGGTTTGGAAAATTACCATTCAAATTTGTCCAGGATAACCACAAAAACAGCAAATCATCTGGTAACCTCGTATTCGGAAATTTATGATAAAACATATTTGTTAAGAATGAATCGCGCGGCCATCTGTGACATTCTTGCCGACTTAATTTTCTGATTGAGTTTGGACAGTTGCCCAGCCAGGCAAACGCAGTCAATACCGATTGCTTTTAATAGAAACGATCCCAGAAACTTTCCTGGGTCAAGAGAGCGCAACAAACTTCAGCGGCGCAATAGATTGGTAGATCATACTTGACAACTATGTTTTGACAAAAATATTTCGAACGGACGGATTTCATATATTCACGAAGATAAATCTACTCTTTCATATTTTTGTCAAAAAGAATCATAATTGCATTAAAATATGAGTCGAGTTAATAAGATAGTGTTTACATTAGCCGGTTGCGCAGGCTTTGGACTTATTTTAGCCCCAAGTAAGTTACTGGGACTATTCTTTATCCATCTTCAACGCGATCTAGGCTCTTCTGCAAGTATGACGTCACTAGCATTGGGAATTACTTCATCTCTGATGTTTTTGTACGGTGAGTTCACGTTTGATGACCGAATGGTTTGGTCTCAATTGATAGGGTGTACAAATCGTGTGGATTGGGGGTTCGCACCAGAGTTTGGAAGCAAAAGAGTTATGCATTTTTCATTCGTCTCCTATATTATGTTTAGTTGAATATTGTTTTATTTAATATCATTCACTCTTCCACAGTTTTATTATTCTTTCCTTCATTTTTAACTACTTTTGTACTACTCTAGACGAAGACCAATTACATTATATTGATTATAAAATTTTGTTAGATTTTGAATGAAATGATGCATGTATATTTCCTCCAACATAGTCTAATCTGAATGAAAAATATTTTAGTGATTTTTGCGAGGTGGCGTGGGCCATCTGTGGCACATGCTTGGCAAAAACAAAGCAAGTCATATGCAGGTCTACAGAGCTTGTCTGCTCTATATAAAACTATAAAGATTCAACACATGAATACACAATATATGAAAAATGACATATTTTTTGTGGTTGCGATACCTTACGATAGGGGAACAGGCGAAATCCCCATGAGAAAACTCCCCTATTTTAATTTTCGAGGGTATGGCTGTTATTTCTACACAGCATATAAACATGAACAAATATGGAAGTCACGAATCCATATCCCACTGTGGGAGCTTTCAAGAAAACGTTTTCCGCTTCGAATGCGGTTGCTGGCACTGCTTCCGGCCATGCTTAGAGTGCATTTCAATACAACTAATATTTTGTTAAGCATGAGTCACTAATAGATCACGCCGCCGAGGCGCGGTTTATCTTTGACTCATTCTTGACAAAACGAACCAATATGAACCGCGTTGGAATTACTCATGCTAAAAAATTAAAAAACAACGACATTGAACGAACTATTTATGCAACACGGCGCCAGTGTTGAGCTAACATACTGCATACGAGGAATCGAGATTGAAAACTTTCGATAAATAAATAATTTGTACCATCATATTGACGACATGATATACATCGCAAGCGCGTTTAATTTCGGTTAATGTAGACAGAAAAACAGCGCCGCACAACTATTTTAAATTATTTAAATCCTTCTGGAACTAAATATGCAAAATATAGCCAACCACCTGTTGTCTGATGCAATGCAATCCAACAGATTGATAATTATTCAAATACCATAGTACATGAATCGAAAAAAAAAATCAAAAAGTCTCTTGCTTTGACGCCTTTGATGATTATAAATTATGGAAAAACAGTAGATTGTAAACATTGGGCAAATATGTTATTTATATCTTGTCAATAAATCAACTATAAATGGCTTTGTCAATGTGTGGTCCATGCATGATCTTGTATGATTGGGTTATACACTAATTACTTCTCTCACGTAGCAAATACGTAGTGGAAATCAACAATCGATTGTAAATAAACTTGACCCAGTTATTACTAGACAGTGATATAGGTCAATGACTACATCTGAAGGAAATTACGATTATGAAGGACATCATTCGTGCTATCTATGTATGAAAAAGCACTGTGAGGTTAATGGTGCATTAATCGGGAATTTCATTTTGCCGCGCATGTGCCACAGATGGGTCGCGTCGATCGACGACGCGATCCATCAGTGGCACATACTTAACAAAATGGGCCTTGACAATATTTTCGATTGGGATTGTAATTAATACCAATCATAATACATTATTCCGATTTCACGTTACCAAATCGAAGTTAGCTTTTGTGTTTTGCAAAAATGTATAAACCTCAGCAGCTTTTTTACCTAGGGATCTTCTATTAAATTTTGCTCAATGAAGCAAAGGTCATGACATTCAATCCCATAAGAAGTTTTCTAACAGTATTATGAAAACCTGTGGGAATGTCCAAACTCAAACAAAATATTCAAATCCATAACCAATAATCCTTTAATAACAGGTCCTCTTGAAACACTCATCTTCAAGAAATGTGGGGCAAGGTTTTCCGCCGCATCGGGAGTCATTCTTTTATCTGTCGGATTCTCACTTTCGTCTTTTATGACCAACATAGAGTGGATGACAGCTTCGTTCGGTTTATTTTCAGGTGAATCTTATCAATTTTATCTATAAATTCTAACCATCTCAAACTATAGAACAAACAGATGTTATTAAACCGCATTCTGTACTTGTACAAATGTTTTTTAAAAAAACAAACCTCAAGGACATTCTACAGTTGAATATATATAACGTGGATATAAAATGTCATTTTTAAATACACTTCCGTTATTTGTGATACCGTGCTGCATGTTGTAATAGCATGGCCATTTCAAGTTAGTTCTCAACTTCATATATATCCTAATAATTTTCGAGGTTGTAAATTTTTGTTTACCGTTTATTTTGAATGACGGGCCGCGTAACATGATGTCAGTTCTTCTAAGCATGAACAATATCTTAAAATACAAAATACATTACAAAATATATTGACGATTTTAAAACATCAATAGTGGTGGTCAATATCGAATATCTTTTGAATTCACAATCAAATAAAATATTCCAATCAAAAGTCTTAAAATAAACAAATATACCAACAGATATTCTCCAGAAAAGTGTCGAATATACCAAAATATAAATTTTTGATTCTGTTAATTTCGAATTCCTGGAAAATCGAATCGAATATTTATGATTTCGCATATCACGAACCGTTTCAAATATTTTTGACAGCCACATCCATCAGCAACCGAAACCCATTTTGCTTCCCTATATGCATTGATAAATTATGATAGTCTTTTATTTTAAATATAAAATTTTACTCAGAAAGTTTAATTTGATGTTTTTTGTTCCTCCATTTTCAGCGTTGGGTCTTGGGATATGCAATTTAGCCTGGTATACGATGTCTGGACAAGCAGTTCCTGGGAGATTATCATTTGTCAATAATATGTTCAGCACGTCACATGCCCTCGCTGGTTTTGTAATGGCCCCCCTGACACAATACCTCATTGAATTCTACGGATGGAGAGGTACTTTGGTCTTGACTGGGGGAATCATGTTTAATGCTGTTCCATTAAGTTTAATTATGACCTGGCATTATAGAATCCTCATGCGAAAAAAACCACGCGATCAAATAAATAAACACCAAGTAGACAAGCCGAATAAATTACTCGAGGAATTTGACAATAATAGCACATCCAATGTTGATATTAACTGTAACCAGGATTTTAAGGATATCGATGATCAAAACAATAAGTATGGTACTTGGGAAGCAACGAAAAAACTTCTAAAAAATCGTTATTTTGTATCATATGCAATGGCAATGACCTTTGCAAGTATTTCACGTATTTCAGTCAGCCTTTATACCGTAAGATATGCACAAAGCACTGGAATTGACGAATCAAAAACTGTTTGGATAATGAGTCTGCAGGAATTACTCTCTATGTTAACTGGCCCCTTTGCCGGCTATTTGACGAGCTTCAACGCAAATTCAATAAGGAAAATATCATTGCGTAAACAAGGTAATGCTATCAGTTTTATTTAAGTTATTTATATGGACAATGATCGGTAATATCCCCGCTTATATGAAGAAACGGCTGATATGTTTGCCAAGAGTGTATTTAGTGACCGAAGAGCAATTACAACTCTGAATTGTGTCAGACGAAAAACAATTCAAAATCGAAGTTTGTCAAGCATGAGCCACTCATGTGCGATCTATTAGTGACCCATACTTGACAATACATGGGCGATGAGTATTTTCCTCAGCGGGCATTGATTAGGTTTGAGATATACGATTTTCAATTTAGGAGCCTTGAACACCTATACCCAAACGACAAGAATTTGTGTCGGATACAGGGCTGGGAAAAACCGAATCATTTGGAATTCGAATCTGATTCGAATATTATTTTCGTATCGGATCGAATCATAAGTTCAATGTAAATAACAAATATACTATTTCAACTATTACAACTTGTCTCCATTTATACGTTTATATTGTATTTTTAATTCACACTAAGAGCAACAATTTTATATTTTACAAGCCTCTCATATTTTTGAAACTGAATGGCGAAAACAAGATAAAATGACAGACAAAGACTTAAATTAAGGATCCTGAAGCGGCTATGCCTATATGATGACCTAATATGATTATCATATACCTATTCGGCATATAGAAGCCGTTGACATCTTTTATATTTTCTTGAATAATTCTATTCAGATTCATCTGGTATTCATCGACGGATGTTAACAACTTATGGTGCATGTGTATCTGTCAGAAGGTCTTATATTCTTGCCACGTTCTCAGTTTTATTTAGTATTTCAATTATGATACCAGTATTTTTCGAAACTTGGAATGGATTTTTGCTATGTGGTATATTGAACGGAATAATTATAGGTAAGATCCTTGATTTATCTATTGATTAACTATGGAGGCAGTGTATTTTTCACGATACAAGAGTATAGCAAAGGCGAAACGTCTGTGAAAGCAACGTGCCTTTTATGAGTGCAGAAGTACGATGTAATGTGTTATTACCGATTGCGAATATTGATGATAATGCAGAATAATCTCTCAGCCTTCAGTTCTTTGTCGCACTCCGATGCTATTCATTTTTTTATTATTATTATTCCACTGCTATGGACGTAGTATAAGTTATCAACCTCAATCTCTATTACCAGGATTTGGTCAGAATTTTACGACGCCCGATATATTTTAACTTTTTTTCAAAAATCTACCCGGTAAATCTACGCCATGGTTCCAATAAAAAAGTATTTTTGACAAATCTTTCTACCCCTTATATTTTACAGGTTCAATTGTTTCGCTACCTGTAACAGTTCTTTCGGACTTTATTGAATCTGAAGATCTAGCAACAGCTCAAGGAATTCGTTGTTTCTTGGCGGGTATTGGACTGATTGTTTACCCTTTATGTGTAGGAGCAGTAATAGACTGGACAGGACACTACAGGCCTGCTCAATATTTTGCAGCCGTTTCTTCCCTATGTTGCGCCGGATTAACTGTGGTTACAGAAATCGGGATGCGCAGACGGACAGATAAAACATTATTGACAACTGTTTCAGATAGTCATGGTGTTTAACATTTGGTTGTGACACTAAAAGCCGCAAAAGATTTTTTGTCTGTAATAAGCGTCACTGCGATGATAGCTGGGTATATGGAGGGTTGTTGTACAGGCGAGAAAATCCAGCTGTCGAAAAAATAAATGATTAAATGCGGATTGGTCGTACTGTAGTCGTAAAATTGATAACTGTGATTAAATATTTTCAATAATTGACTTCTCATTCTATAAAAAGAATTAAGTGTTCTTTGCCTAATATCATTTCCACGTCTGACACTAGCTTTTCCTTTTCAAACATGGTGGACATGTTTGGTTGGGCTATTTCAATAAAAAAGAGCTTGAGTCACAGATCAATCGTGACGTACAGACGCTATATATGCCTTGTGGCTGAAAAAATAAAATTTCAGATCGGGAATGGAAATATTTATGGGGTGCTTACTTTCCCAAGTTTAATATTGGAAATGGGGATCCAACGATTTTTATATACACAACAGTATTTTTTTACATTTGAAAAGCCATATTTCTCATGCCTACGACTACCTACGATACCCTTTTTGACAAAAAATTCTAACCTTCAATTTATCGGTTCAAATTGCAAAAAAAAAAAAAAAACAGGTAAAGTAAACTGCAATAGAATGTGCATCAGCTGGTCAGAGTTGCGCAAAACTTTCTGGGCAGAATAAAAGCGTGTAGTGGCTAAATGTGACTGTTTTTACTAGGGCGCTGTTTCCATCTCTTTTCGTGAATAATCTTGTGATATTTTTCCACCTCGACCGTATTAAAAATAAACTCTAAACAAGTGAAACAGCTACACCTTTCTTGTTGCCAAAATAACCCGCGAATAAATGACTGTCTTGTTCCCATTTGCCTAATTTTCAGATGAAGCGCGGGTATAGTTTCACGGGTATCTGGTTTACCTAGTTTAACTTATACCGGGTGTTCTATTCGAAGTTTTACCTAGTTAATTTACTACATAAAATAGTCAAATTTAACTAACGTTTGGCTAGGTACTTGAAAAAATAACTCGCTACCTAGTTAAAAATATTCGTTGTTGAATGTTTTTGAAATAAATAATTCGGTTATTTCAATGTTGTAATTGAAAAATGTTTTAAATGCAGCCAAACGACGTTTGCCTGGTTTTTAATCCAAATTTTACTTGGTTTTGAAAGTGAAATCTAGTAACACTTTACCTAGTTTAAGTCAATAGGTTGCATCACTACCAGCAGGCTACTTCGCATAGCGCTTATCAACAGGCAATTTCGTACTTGCTACACCATAAAATACACATCCTTATATTGTTAACATTGTTAATTTATGAATGATGTAGTTCCGCGTCTCAAGGGTATGGTAACTTTGAACATTATATTTCAAAAAGCGAAGCGAAACCCTTTTCCGTGCGTGAATGGAGGAGTTGCCTGGTTTTTCAAGGAGATATCATTGTAACAATTGGAGGGGTTATGATAAATCAATACTTGCATACCGGGTAGGTCAGTTTGAAACCAATCACCTTTCCTAACCTTTTCTGCATACGCTCAAGCAACTTGGACATTAGTATACACAAACTGCTAATTGCTAAATATTGAAAATAGCGTTTTCTTAAAAATTCACACAAATCCCATTTTGGTGACATATGAGACTGCACCAATTGCATAAAGTCTCGCAAAGGTGGGGGACCAGAGTTTTGTAGGTATATGTGAAGATATGTTTAATAAGTGTATTTTTATTTCTCTTGAATATGTATGTTGTTAGGGCTACTTTATGATTTAGTCTAGGAACTTTAAAGTACATACAAAAAATTATTTCAAAGATACTCGTGAAATTGCTTAGTGAATGATCACATGAGTGTCAAACGAAGACGCATTGTAAATGAAAATGTTCAGATTGTCATAATTTGTTAAATAAATAAATATAATAACAACTAAACACGCAAACCAAAATACAGTGGTAAATAAAAGTTTGAAAAAGGTTTGATACATAACTGAATATTTTTTTATTTCAATATATCACCAAGTGAGGTGTCATGCGTAGCAGTAACTCAACCTATGATTTCATGGTGAAAATGACGTTCAACAAAGATACTCGCTCGACTGAAGCATAACTGTCAAAGTGGTGAAAATATGTCTTCAAATCACATTTTAAAATGCACCAGGTTCAAAATAACTTCTGCGTATACAAACTCTTGTATCATATACTCTTATTGTAGCGCCCATACACTTGTAATTGACAAACGATCAATCATGATTTCTAATGTAGAAAAATTTAGCATATTCCCATTATCAAAAACGCTATCAATATACATTATTGGGAACAACAAATAATTTTAATTAATCAAAAAGACCGTTTTTGGACATCTTCTCTTCAGCATCTCGCAAAAGTTCTTGTGTTTTTCGTACAGTATACTGCCAGCCACTAATATTGCAAGGTTTTGGCGTCGTAACCATGGCCTTTTTATTTTGAGCACCCGTTGCGCCGATCACAGAGCGTGCTGCTCTCGACAATATAGGCAGCTCATCGTCGTATTCTTGCTCAATAGCAGCTTCTTCAATCTTCTCTGCTTCTGTGAACGAACGAATAAACACTTTTTCCATTTGCGATAAAACTTTTATTTCGTTCTCGATCCGTTCAACGACCAGGCTGATCTCAACCAGATTTTTAATTCTTTCTCCAAGCTTATTTTCTGTTTCGTTGAGGTCTTTATGTACAACGTTCTTTGCACTGTCGGTCAAAGCTTCTGGCAATTTTGGTGACTCTGTCATTGTTGATGCGCCAAACTAAAAATTAAATAAAAATCATATGCACACTGTAAGAAAAGTACAGTAAATGAACTGGTCATTTGCAGTAATTGCATATTTCCAATTGTATATAAGTTGAAAAAACGTCATGTTAATGAGATTTATGTCAATAATGGACTATGGATACACCGCACCTTCGCGGTGCGTTCCATCAACAACCCATATTTGGCAAAAAAGTCAATTTTTAATTTTTTTCAATACTGCCAAGTAAATTTACTGTCAAAGACCAGTAATTTTGTTGCATTTTTGTTACAGTGTAAATTATTGCAACATATGCCTCGAACAATATCTTTATATAAAACGGAACCCAAATTCTCTCAATTAATATCGAAAACCATTCGTAAGATAACACAACAAATTGATATTTTTAGTTTCCATTATTGACAAGCAACATGGCTACCGGAAATGACTCAAGCGGAAAAGTTATGTCTCCGCAACTTCCATGTATATTTTATTGCGCCCATGATCAATAAATCAATAAAAATTTCAATATCATATCAATAAAAAAGTTAAGGAGTGCTAAATTATATTTTTTTAGTTATATCCAATCTTAAGCTCCCGCTTATAAAATACTATTGAATGCTTACCATATTTGCGACACTCCAGCTCAATACTGAGAAAGGCCCATTGTTTTCTTTTTCTTTTTGCTCGTTTTTCCAGCATTGAGCGACATCACTAGATTCTTTTGACACGTCGTCCATTCTGTTGCTGATAAAGGAGAATCCTTTTCGTCGTTTAAAAAAAGATCTTATTTTTTTTAATTCTTGCTGGATTGGACTTAGTGATTCATCCATACCCATAACATCATTGTAAATATTGTCTGCTTCTTTATCATGAAGACATTTGACCTGAAAGGATATAGACAATATTGAGAGTATTTTATGAGATCGAAAAATGCATTAATAAATGGTTTACTATACTTTTTTGTTGTTGTTAAAGTTCACAAGGTTAGGGAAACTCTTTGAAGAAGAATTCTTTAAACTACCCTTCAACGGGTTGCATTTCCCACAAGAGATCTTAGATATATACTGGGACAAGTGATTTATCAGTTCTATGCCGAAAAAAATAGTAGAAAATAATACCCACCAAGCTATGAACAATTCTGAGCTCTTCATTATCTTCAAATTTACTCAAGATAATTTTTAGATCTTTTCTGAGATCTTCTTCTAATTTTTTCAATCTGTTGATTATAGAGGAAATCATCAATGTTTCATGTAGCTTAGTTAAGATTTTATTATATAGAGGCTTAAAAAACCTGGCATATTGTTTATGTTGGAATATAGGCGTTTTCACGTTGTTACAATGGTGCTTGGTGATCGAAAAAGTCAAGGTCAATCATTAAATTTTAACTGTATTCTTACTGATGTGAAGGACAGCATTGTTTCACAATTTTGAGTGACTTGATTTTAACTTACGTTTCGAGTTTTTCCTTCTTTCTTTGAAGTGACATGTTGAGTTGTTTGGATTTTTCTGCAAGTTCTCCAATGTTCTTGATCTCCTCATCTAACCAATCTTTTGGTGGAGTACATTCACTGCAAACGAAAAAAATAATGCTGATGTCTATTCAAGGAATATGTAGAAAATCAATTGACTGTCACATTCATGATAAGGCAATAAATGTCAATTTCCATTGTTTTCAATTAATACCAAAACGTGACTTCGTTCGGTTAAAATATTGCGCATTTTAATTGACTGTTGAATCTAAAATAGTGTCATACGTGACTGCAGTTAGTCAAGTTCATTGCATGTTGAAAATATCATTTTTTCAGAATTATGATCATTCCAAACAAAATTGATCACGAAACCAATTAATTATGATTGCTTCTATGTAACATTTTTTGGGGTTACAGAGAAATGTAGATTTCCTTTGACATTTTTCTTTGTTAAAAATGAAATATGAATAATACTTGCCAAATTCAGCTTTATTTTTTAGATGAGGGCGCTAATTTTTGTTCAATGCTCTTGTTAGTTGTAAAATTTTTAACTTAACCTTGTAGGTAGGGTTTGGGAATTGCTTTACGTATTTCGTGAGTGTAGTAAAAGGCATCTAAAACGACGCATTTTGGCGATTTTGCTATCACCCAGGGTTTATATCACTTACTGCACATAATTATAAATTGGCGGTTAGTTGGTTTATTTTAGACTCTGCTTTCAGGCGTTGCACGAAGTAAATTTCAATAAATATATATTTATTTTGATGTAACATTCATTCCTATGGGGAAAAATCTTACCAGCTCGCGGACTTGTGTGCATAAAGTCCAGAAACGCAACATTTAAAATGTTTCTTCAGAACTTTGGCTCCCATACAACACGTATGTTTTTCCGATGATATTTCTTTATTTTCACAACACATATCTTTTATGAATCTTTTGGGTCCATCTGCTGGAACCCGAGTGGACAATGCCGTGAATTCAGTTGCGGGTGAAGCAGTACTTGTATCGATGGAATGTACACCTGTGAAATCGAAATGTAAATATGGATAAAATATAACCACGCCCATTCTTGGCAAAAGTTATTTGGGTGAGTGTATTCATTTTGGACTATCAATGCTTCAAAGTTTAATATATAATATAAAGACGTTCGTAACAAAGTCATATTGAAACAAAATACTTCCAGGACCTAACATCAGAGTAGAAGTTTCGACGTGACCTACTTTGATAACGTTCCGGTACCTCATATATGACATTCAATAACGAATTTGTCGTTACGTTTAAATATGCAAATTCAAGTAACAAAAATTCCGTTCTTCAATTTAATATAAGGAATTAATTAAAAATGTATAAGATATAAATATAAATCATTAATAACTTTCTATTGTGATGACATCATCTCATATTTTGCACCAAGAACTTGCATGATATCGATAAAAAAAGTTTAGCAACGAAGCTAAAGCGGAAACAGGCAATATTAAACTAATTAAAAACAAATTCTACATTCATAAAATTTCAAATTGTTCCGAGAAATTTTCAAAATGTTCGAAATTTCATTTGCAACGATGTTTTTTTGACGGCAAGTTCGTCATGCTGCTTTACATCATGTTTGTTTAGGTGTTGCAAGACGTTAAACAGTTCACGTTGCTCGAATAACAAGGAATCAACTGTTAACGTTGCTGGTAGCAATGCCGATATTATCGAATGTTAATAACAATCCCGTTAAAATTCAAAATGGCCCATTCCACAAAATGTATTATAAAGTACATATGCTTGCAGAAATTATTTGAAAAGATGATCTATTTTTATTGAAATTCGCTTTGAGAGGTTGGAAAGGAGTCGTAGTGACGACCTGGGATATGGCAAACAACCATATAGGATGTGAAGTCAAAAACTGCAACCAAAGCGTAGAATCATTTCATATAGAAGTGAACGTCTATAGTAGAAGACGAGCAAAAAACTCCAAGTAAATGAATATAATAAGCTCAACAGTGAATTAGTAAATAATCTACAAACCTTGATGACAATATAAACGTTTTCCATCCGCTGATGCCAATATGAAGATTGAGAATGTAGTCATTAGAATACTAACGATAGTTTGAAGTTTAGGTGAAGCCATTTTTAGTCTCATGTAAATTTGGTAAAAATAGTTTTGGAATAACCGATAATTTTACGGTAGATAGTTTCTGTAAAAATAATAAATAACTCGTATTGAAATATGATAAAATAATTTTTCGTAACAACTTGTCCATTCAAAATATCGATGGTTCGAAACTACTCCTAGTCACACTCTGCAGATATATCTGACTGATCTGGAAACCACAATCACAAAATTTATTTTATCAACATGGTCCTCGCTTAGATCTATACACCAGTTACTTATTATCAAAAGAAAATATTTTCACAAAGTAATTGAAAATACACGTATTGAAATAATTTAAAAAAAAAGTAAAGAATAAACAGCAAACACAACATAATAAATAAGCTCATCAAAGCAGTACTGCGCATACGCGTGTTGTTCGCCCTCTATCCCAACTCAAATTGTCTCCCATTAAGGCGCCGCATTGAACCGAATGACCATTTACATCGGAGAATATATCCGTGAGGCTGTTTGTTTTTATATTTTGAATGGTGCCATGGCACATCAGCCCATTTACACTTTTTACAACGTCGCGAGATAACGCCCAAAACAGTCTATCATCAGCATAACTTCGATAAATATTTGTAATGTTTTAGTACCAAACTTTTTATATTAGATTGCAATCTTGAAAGGCACTGACATTATAATTGCGTTCATTGGACACGGTTGATGACGGAACTTTTGTGTCGTTAAGAATGTCCTTCGTTTACTCAGAACTCGAATTTCAGACAAAAATGGGTTGGCTGATATATTAACTGTACGGTTTGTTTTTTCTACGATTTGTTGATTACTATAATCGGACAATATATCACCGTATGAAGAAGGTATTTGTTATTTTATAGTTGCATACATAGATTGCTTTAATAATGAAAATAAATTGATTTATTAAGCGCGAGCCACATATGCCGGTGCGATGCATCAGCGGTCCGCTCTTAACAAGACTTTTGTGCACACAATTTTCTGATTAAGTTTTGATCAAATATAGATACCTTGTTTTAATATAAAAAAAAATAAGCCGTTGAAAACACTATAAGAAATTTTACCGCAATTTGTGATTTGCTCAGTTCATTTTACGTATATAAAAATAAATCAAATGGAAATTGTTTATTTATCTCCATACCGACAAGATATAAATTGACCGTCCACGTACCCAATGAATAATTATTTTGCAATTAGGAAACTCAAGAAAATTTTTGTTTTAAAAATATTTTGTTAGCTGACCTGTAAACTAATTGCAAATGCAAATGATATCTGGACAATATGATCAAGTCCAATTTTTAGTTGTATTATAGACAAAAACCATGTCCTTCAAATTTTCTTAATATTTCTAAACTCAATGTCGAATTCTATATTCTGCACACGTAAGCTTACTGATATTTAAAATATGTTTATTCTCGAATCGTAGTCATCTGGAATCGCATTTTTCCGAATTTGTTTCGATTACGAAAAAATTAATCGAGAAATACAGTAATGGTCTAGATTTTCTTTCCCAGTGGGGAAGTCTGACGATCTGTTGAACGATCGAGCCCTAGATGCTGGACCCATCAGTTTCTCATGCCTAACAAGATATAGGTTGAGGAATTTGAAATAAATGTAATATGGCAACAAAATCTTTGCTCAAAACGGTCCTCGCATACCGGTAATAAGTTTTAAAAGTAGCATTCCTATTATCATCAAACCAGGAAATGGAAATATGAAAATGGATACATATTATGTAACGTATAACGTAAAGATGATCGCCGCAGTCCTTTATGGCCTACAGGCGTGTATGACGCGTACATTAAAAAAAAATAAACAAATTTTCGATAGTATATTGCAAAAAATCTCAGCTTTGTAAGAGTAATTTTACTTGATGGTATTAAAATAAGACTATAAAATCGGCCTTTTTGCTAATTATGAGCAGTTGATAGAACGCACCGCCGAAGTTACACCACGGATTATCCAATATTTCGTTGATTTGGTATGCGTTTCAGCTGAGTAATCCTGTCGTTGTTTATATGAATCTGATAATCATATTATACCAGTCCCTGGATGCTTCAGCAACTGTTTCTAATTTACCATCCCGTCACTGGGATGTTCACATGTCGACTGACTTGAAAACGTACCAACTGCAATATTTCACGAGTTTTAATAGCACGAGTCGATCGTGACTTGGCTACAGACGAAACAATTGCACTGCAAAAAATCGTGCTTAGACACCTATTTTAGTGACGCTATTTACTGTTTCTCGAAACAGATGTTTGTTCGAAACGTTCATAGAATTTTACGCATTCTCTATTTCTTGTGAATAGTGGATAATATCAAATGGGTCATATCTTGACACGACGTTAAATTGTTCGTCGCAATTCCCATGTTTACAGTACTATTATTCTTGCTTAAACCTTAACGTAACAGATACTTCACGTATAATTTGTATATGGCCATATTGAAGAAATTTTTGGTCATTGTAATCGCAATTTTAACATTTGATCAATTTTCCAGATTAATGACATATTGCTCTCAAATAACAATATGCCTCTTAAAATTTAACGTAACTCTACGTCCGCTTTATTCAGTTTTATGCACGCATGATGCATAGATAAAATAGGCATATGAGATCTATTTTTGCGTATCCATTATGTTAACGTGTAACATTGCACAGAATTAAAAAAAAGTTGTGATGCAAGTTCCACGTTTTTCTGGTTAATGGAGACTAGACATAACTATACATTGAACACGTTTTTTTTGTTATTTAATTAAAAGTTTTCGCGGAAAAAAAATGCAAAATAAATAAAAAAAACTAATTGTGATGCAAGTGAGCAATCACGTGCTAAATATATTTTTTCATTGGGTGCAAGTCACAGAGCCAGTCATTGCCTATATCTTCGGTTCATGTTAATGGAGACTTAAAAGACATAAGATTTTATACGCGTCGCACAAAACCACAAAACGGTTCTCGAATAAATAAATCAAAATCAGGAACAAAAAATATTTCAAATTTTCGTTTTTTTGTTATGTAGGTTCAATTTTGTAATGAAACGATAGTACGGTAACCATTTTTAGTTTTACGGTACGGTACGAAAATTTCACTGTACCGTACTATTTTTCGTACCTTCCGTTCATTACACTTTATTCTTCTCAAATTAATTAAATTTCATTTAACATCTATAGTTTTACGTAAAATCGTCTATATGAAAAAATTTTTAACTAAAGGGCAATTTTAAAAATTAAATATGGTATAAGATTATTTGCTGATTAAAATAAATCACTGCAGTGGCGTAAAAAAAAAAAAACTAATGAATGCATAAAAAGTTGTGATAGGCAAATGCGGCATTCATAATACTAAAAAATAGTCGTCACATCGCCGAAATTTCGATTGACTGCAATCACGTGCTACAGAAAAAATTTGAAATCAACATGCCCTGTTTTACGAAACTACATGATTTCATTGGGTACCTGAGCGCCGGCAGCCCGCTGAAATTTTTGTAAAAATTGCAAGTCACATGGTAGCCAGTCAATTGCCTAAATTATCTTCTAACTATGGTTTAATCATCGCTATTACGTTATTTTTATACTTTTTGACACGCACAAGGCAGTTATTTAGGCAGTTTTGAGTTAGTGTTAGCTGACGATTTAATATATTCTTAAAAACAAAGTCGCTGACAAGAGGCATGTCGGATAAGATTTAAAAAATGAGTATTCGGTAATGTGAAGAGGATCATACCAGATGCAAAAATGCACAAGGATAAATCTCTGCCTAATGAGACCACACGAAACCCATGCGTGGTGCACAACGGACATTCTTTTCTCGAATGCCAATATGCTAAATATTGTAAGATTTTTAAAACTGTAGTATCATTCTTATTATGCCAATGTGAACAATGAAATGCGGTTACGCTCATGTTTTAAATTTTAAACCAGCATCAATAGCATAAAATAAGATGAAAATTGAATCGTACCTGTTTTTCGTACTAGTACGAAAATATGAAAAATATTCATCGAACTTAATGTATAACGTTAAAGATGACTTTCGGTACGCAGGTACGGTACGAAGTTCTACGAAATTTTTTTGGTGGTTCGAAGTACGCCTACGTACCGTACCGTCATGCCGCATGCTACAGGCGTTCATGATGCGTGTACGAGACGCGCATAAAATTTTAAGAGTTAGGTGATCATGCTAATGAACTCAATCAATGCAACTGAGTTTGATATTGAGTTATGATTTTGTTTCACTTGATTGATATTATTTTTCCTTTCATTTCGCTTTAAATAATTCAATGCGTTGGCATTTTGAGCGTTTTACTAAAAATTAACGGGGGAAATTTTCACAATCTATATCTTTTCATTATGTATTCATACCTAAATATCATCAAATTTGTAGAACCAATTTCCGAAAATGTTAGAATGGGAAAGAAAACCCCAATCATAGGTATTGCGGCTGCGTTTCGATTTATTTTTGTACTAGCTTCAAATAAGCTGACGGTATTTTCCATCAAGGTGCATAACGTTATTTTTACGTAATGTATAGTTTCATGTACATATATATATATATATCTTTATGCATATATAATATATATTCGATAAAGCATACGAAACTTCGATTTTCAGAACAGGATAAAGTTTTGAACAACCAACAAATTTGTGATAGCATTATTACCATCATGTTCTTCAATATAAAATTTTACAAAAACGTAATATTATAAAAATAGAACCCTTCTGTCAGTTGGTTGGTTAGTTTTCATTAATGGCATTTTACGATATCGGATATATCAAGCAGGCCAGGTATTTTATATTCTTACAATATTGAACAATATCTTTGATAGGTTAAGATACGTTGGGAATATAAAAATATTTTTTCTACGAAAAATTAAACACGTAAGCTCTTTTCAAACGCCTTGCGAAAAATGAAATTGCTTCTTTCTCCTCAGGATCACCATGAAGTAATCCTACATGCCGATTGAAAGTTGAATAAATTCAATTTCACTTAAGGCTTCCAATATCAATATTCCAATAGGCGAGGAAATAAAAAAAAATATGACGTCATAATTGACACCACTGGCAAACAAATTAGGGTTTTCATTGCATATCACCATGAGGCAGCTGACAATCACGCCATGAAAAATCGTGAAAATGAGATTTCAAGGTCTAAAATAGGATAATTAAAAGTGATTACTGCTGTGCGCCGAAGGTGCACTACGGAAAAATTTAAGATGCCACGTGTTTTAAGGCACTTAAACACTCGATCGGTGACGTTGAGGGGAGGGGCAGGGAGGGGACTTTCCTAAATATGCTAGTGCATATACATGTCTTCATCCATTCAAACACATGTCCGCTTTGACACTGATTTGTTATAAATTTGCGTCCTAAATTCAATTTAGACTTTTGTGAATTCCTCAGGTCAACGTGCAATTACAATACTTACATGGTGATAAATTATCACGTATTTCAAAATAATACCGGAAGAGGTGATTTCCGATCAAACATCATTGTGATAATGACGTTGATTCGCGGCTACCCAGAAAACCTAATTTTCCAACTTTATATTTTTTTTATAAAACTTGTCAGGTATGGGGCACAGATAAGTCGCTTCGTTAGGACACGACCTTTCCATGGAGCACACTTGAGAACACAATTTTATGGAAAGGTTTCTTACATTCTAAAACCACAATTAACTTAAATGAACTTTGAATATTTAAAAATCTATTTAAATATCACACAAAATATTTTAATTTCGATTTCCAATTTTCAGGAAAACGCCGTCATAAATAACCTATTGTTTTGTCTCGCCTAATTTTTCTTTCAGGAAGACCAAGTTGAGTGTGACAAAAAAAATTTTTAAATGTTTATTTTTGTACGTAGGATTTTCACAGTTTGCATATTTCCGTATATCATTTAAATTTTATTTTTAACAGTTTTCCGGGAGCTGCTAAACACAATAAAGTTTCATTCCTTGTGTAACAGAGCATATAGATCTTTAGAATACCGTATTTCCATTATTTTCAATTTTCAGAATCCTCTTTCTTACAGCAAATTTTAGTTTAATAGTATATTAATATCAAATTGCAATAAAATTGGAACAAAAAATATTATTATTTTTGGTATACGTTAGTAGCAACAGGCGAAATGCAATTATTCTTTTGGCTGAATAAAAAAAATAAACCTGTAAAGTTTGTTATGTATGAGTCCGTATTGGATCGCGTCGATGAGACGCGGTCCATCTGTGACTCAAGCTTGACAAAAAAGCCTGCAATTATAATAGACATGGCGGAACGAATATACAATAGCATACACACTGCAAAGATTACATGATTGTTAATATTAATAATTTGTAAATTTATAAAGTCGAAAACATTCCTTGAAAATTACTTTATAAAATACCATATTATTGAATCACGCTTGGATTGGTTGTCATTGTGAAGTAAAGATAAAAGACGATTCAACTAATATAAATTATTAAGGAGATTGTACGAAATTTACAGAAATAGGTCTTCAGAAATTTTTGTAGCGCAATGTATCGAAATCCCGTAATACCACAATTTCGAAATTTTTCATATAATATGGATAATGTATATGAAAGGTGTATATTTTAATAGTCACACATTTAAGATAGCTACTTTTAACAACCCCCTTGTTGGTGCTTTTGTTTGGATAGAACATAATTTCATTTTTGTCCTCTGCGAGAGTAAAGCCGAAAACACGGCTTTACCATAGATATGACGAGCCCGACATATCTCAGTATTGTGAATCTAATTGCTCAAACGGTGATGTGCAAACGATATTTTATTTTTTGCAAAAAATAAAATATCCTTTGGACATCACCGGTTGAGCAATTAGATTCACTATGAATTTCCCTGATGCCTATCACTCAATCTTTAGATATCTCAGTATTGCCGGAAGGTGTCGATTTCTGAGGTGACGGGGACATAAAAATGAAAGTAAAGTACGCAATTGCACGCGTCCCAGTCAATTTTTTTTTGTCAAAACACCTTTCGTCAAGCGTGTCTTCCTGATGGATCGCGTCGGTGGCTCATGCTTGATAAAATAAAATTTCTGACTGGGATGGGGAAATGTCCCACCCTTTAAAAATCTGTCACTCATCCGTGACGCCAGATTGACAAAATAAAATTTTAATTGAAGTAACAATGGACATCGCACGTCACCTGAACTCCTTCATTTCATCAAAGTGTTAATTTATTGATTTTATAACATGTAACATTCTTTTAAGCTCTCTGCTCAATTCGAAGTAAATATCTTTTATTAATAAATTGACGATTATGCGTTATTTGACTGATAAAAAAATGACACTGATGAATTTACTTGTTATTGAAATGTATATAAGACAAACGTTTTTTAAGCAGAAAGTACATTTTAGTCAACATTTTGCCTAACCCGACAAACACGATAGATGACGGACATCGTTGCATAGAATACACAAAAAATAACAAATAAAATATTTTTTCAACAACTCAAGCAAAGAAAAACACAGCCGGCGCACCTGTTTACCCAGAAAGTGTGCATTCTATTTACACATTCGTAGAAAATATATTTTATTTAAACAAAATCACGTAAGAAAAATAAACAACTTCTCGCCTCGAATTGGACACATGTATGTTGGTTCAAATGAGGTCGATTGTCTGTAACCAGTTAAACTATTCAGTTCATTTTATCTTGATCTGCGGAATGATTAATTAACTGAATCTAAAAATTAGAAGAAACTACATGCTTTGTTGCTTTTTCATTTCTATTTTTGAAGAAATTAATTGTTGACATTTATTTGGTCGAGACAAAAGGAAGTATAGACGTGCACTATAATACGACGAAGTAGAACTGCCATTTTTTCAGGTTTTCCCACCCATATAGGACTGGACACATCAATTCGATGATTCGAACCGAAGCCCTAAATATTCAAATCAGTCATGAATCGGTCATACCCAACCAGAGTTTTGAAGCCTTCGCGGCGCGATCCATCAGCGTCTCATGCTTAATAAAAGATTTTCATATCCAAATTCTGACTGGGATAGGATCTTACAAAGTGGAGTGGAACTTTCACCAGAAAAACACAAGTTATAAATTTGAACATTTTGACATTTGAACAAATACCAATGGTAAAATTGAGGCATTTATTATTTGGACAGAATTAATGATTCGAACTTATTCGAAAAAAATCAATCCAATCAGAATCGAATTACACACGCTTCAGTTTTGCCCAGCCCTTAGGTCCGACACACACCCCGTTTCTTGTCTGGGCATTACTTGAGCATTTTACTGTTTAACAAGAACAATTTTCACTTGTAAACTGGATGAGCATTCAAGCAAAAATATCCGAAAAATAATTTTTTGAGAGTTGTTTTATAAATACTTTTGGGTTTACTTCAAATTAACCGTTTTTATTATTTGTATAGTATATATAAACGGACAGGCTTGGAGTTGTTGGAAAGATATGATTTTTCCAGTTCGGCTTAGCCTACTTAAGTTATTACACCCTGGATTGGGTGGTGGGTATGGATAAATGAGCCAGGACTCGAACCCGATATTTTCAATTTGAAATGGCAACCTGATAACTACTAGGTCATCGTGCCGTCATCTTCGTAAAACTCGTGGATATCTAACACAAAAACTGACGTAAAACTGACGTAAAAAAGTCACAAATTAATTGCATGTTTAAGTATTTTAATGTCCGCTTTTAATATACAAGTGCAAATGCACAAATATGTAGTAAGACTCCATACCAAATCGCTTCAAAATATGTTACACGATATCGTGATTCCGCGTTCAATTTTTAGACTCCCTCAGCTTTTTTGAATTAGCCTAAATTATGCTATTATCAGTTTTTTTTTTTTTTTTTGATTGCAAGTATATCTTTTGACATAATTAGGCCATAGTGCACAATTATTTTTGACGCAAAACCTGGACATGTTTGTTCACTTAACAAATCACTTCATCATTCAAAACCTGGCGCATATGTATAGAAGTGTGAATCACAATAAAATTTTTGGGAGAATCAAATTCCGCGTAGGTTAGTTAATATTATGAAAATAATTTGAGTCAAAATTTGGAAACGGTTAGTAAAACAAATATGTCGAGGTTGTGAGTGCAGGAACGTAACTCACAAATAATAAATTCTGCTATCAAACATTCAGCAATTGGCTGACTGGCGAGTACATCAGCGAAATTATAACATTTCGTGGGAGCAGTGGTCTAATGGTTATTGTGGTGGCATCGCAGATCGAAGATCTCGGTTTGAATCTTGTCCAATACATGATTTGTATTGCGCCCTATAGAGTTGCGCCCGGTGTACCGATGATCGCACTAACCTAATAGAACTGCACCCGACGGTCATAAACGAGCTGTGAAATCGCGCGTATTTCACCAAGTACAATTATACCTGGCTACAAGGTGGCACATTGTTACCCTCAATGAAAAAAAAATTACGAGCACCCATGTATTTCCATTCCACGCTTATTTTCTGGCACCACGCTAGGTTAAAAAATGTACGGCAAAATGTCGCCCAAATATATTTTTGTGGTAGAACCGCATATATTGGACAAGTGCCCTAGATATTAAGCATGCGCCACAGATGGACCGCGTCTCGTCGAGGAGATCCATCGGTGACACATGCTCAAAAAATTCCAAAATTTTCCTGATTGGAATTATCCAGATAACGATATATAAATAATCTATCCCACAACCCTTTCTTTTTTCGTAATAGCTTCAATTTTATTGCAAAATTCCTGCCACGTTTAACAACTCGATTCTAAATCAAATATTTATAATTATTATGTGGGCGGTTACAATCTCGTTTATTTATTCAACAACTCTAAGTCATCAAAAATCCCACAATTAGTCCTGGATAAGATCGAGTAATAATATCATTTTAATGGGAACATTAACTCATACATTTTTGGGTGATCAATTTTCTTCTTCAATTCATATGAGCCAAATATGAAAGACTCCACAGCGATGTGAGTCATTTATGATCCATTCCCAACGATTTTTAAACGATGAAGTCAATAATTGATAGGCTTGATAAAAAAAAAAATTTTTTTCATAAAATAAGGAGGTCATTAATACTTAAAATCCCACAAAATTTTGATAATGCAAATGTAATTTCCCACTCAATGCGAAGAAATCGCATTGATGTCGAGTAACGTTAATCGAAAAGTTCCTCATTTTTTCACCAAGCGAGAAATTGCCTCAAATAAATATGCATGAAAAAATATAATTTCTCTCCTATGGCTACCGGCTCATGGCTTCAATATAACACATCTGGCAGGGCTTATCTGTGTTACAAGCTCGACATAGAGAAACGACAGAAAAGCTTGGAATTGATAGCATTATTTTTATTCGGTATTTTATGTTAATTTATTTGCATATTAATGCATTCAAAGTTTAATTTTGCTGTTCACTTCCATTTGGGCTGCAAAAAATTTCAGGTATCTCAAATTTAGAATATAAAACCTGTCTCTTTAATCTTTCGTTCGATTCGTATAAATATGTTTTTCAAGAAATTCACCTGGAGCAAGGCTGAAAGCGGGATTGGGATGAAACCAACTAGCGACCAGCGAGTATGCAATAAGGTATATGAAATAAAAATCAGCAAAAACATAACGAACAGAACAAAACTGCTATAATATGGTGTCATGTAGTGAGTGTATGAATGAGAAATGAGCGATGGTTTACCGTGTCGTTTGCTTCTTATTACTTTACTAAAACACTGGATATATATTATAATAGCTTTTATATTAAAAGAGATTGAAGATAGAATCTTTCAATTAAACAAAAGTGAAAATTTTGAGCTACGGTTTCGGCACATTCTAAAGCTCTATGTTTCAATAAATCAGTCTAAACGAAATTTTCGCTTAAAACACACATGATAATCGAATGCATAAGAAAACAGTTCTGAAATAATTAACTTATGCGATGCCTTGCAAATGCGGTGGATAAAGCATCTATTATTACAAAGCAATTTTTCAGCATAGCAGAAACCTAATTAACAACTAAGACGATAAATATAGAAAGTAAAAAGTCCCTTTGACTTTGTATATTGAATGGTGTCAATATTCCCGGTAAATATACAACATCGATTGGTAATAAATACCTAAATCGCTATTTCTACGTCATAATAATGTCTACAGTACATATTAAGTTGATCTTACTAGCAATTGCAACTGAAACGCGAAAGAATAAAATATTTTCATAAGTAGCCATATCAAATTTTGTACATTTTCAGGTTGTGAAAATATATATGAAAATAACGAAAATTATGAGAATAAAAATATCACACCGATACCGGTATATATGTTTCTAGGGAAAATGAAAATCACGATCAGACGTTACAAAATTTTGCCGTGAAGGTGTGAAGTTGCGAAACTAGGGTTGTTATCGAAAATCGATTAATTTTTGTCAAATAAGTTTAAAACGAAACAATTTTATGACGGTATTAGAAAAAAATTCGTCATTGTAACAATGGAAAGTACGGAAATGCCAACTCCATTAAAATAAAAAAATCTAATAAACAGCTACAAGAAACACTAGACAAAAGTTCACTTCGAAGAAATAATCACAACATAATACTACAAAACTACATGTTGCGGGCGGGGGATAAATCTTCGCATTTAAAATCAGCGATCGCACAGTATCTCATGCTTGATGTAATATCTCCGATTTAAATACATTTTTAGTGAAATACTAGAACAAATAATCTACTTCTGCCGCTGGGCAAGTCTTTCGTTTAAAACCAATCAAATGCTTGAATACTCTAATTTTAGCAAAGTATTAAGTCATAAATAATGAAGTTTTTACTGTGTATATAAGGATATAATTAATTACGTAGATAGTAAATACTTTTGGTTAAAATATTAATTTAACTAACTGCCGAAGGCGCGTTCAACTAATAATCATTAATGATGATTACTTTTTTATTTTAAATGTTGTTAGTAGGTATTCATAACATGATGTTAATTCTAGTGGACGTGGAATTGCATGTTGCTTTCGGAAAGATGACTTGAATGGCCATTGATTGTTTTGTACCTTGAAAGGTATTTCAAATCTGATCCGACTATGTATCAATCATGATCATTCTGATGAGTATCGATGCCTAACATTAATGTAACACCATATCCTCAAATGAGACCTTTTCTGACTTTATTGGAAAAAAAATGTTTTTGGTCCGATCGCACTGTGGTTCGTGTAAGCGTTGCTTGCAGCTTTCTCCACTAATCGCATCCATATGCAATGGAAATAGTAAAAGGTTGGGCCAAAACCTTCAAATCCGATTCGGAATTGGTTTCCGCACGATAAGAAATGTTCTCGATTAGCCTCTTTGGCAGGATGGAACTGGAATATCGTTATTTTAGAATTTATGTCAACATGATAACCACTGCTGTTAGTATTGCTTTATGTAGTAGTTCTTTGCAATTTAAGTGACTATTACTTAGTTGGCTTCTTTAAACGCTATCACTTTTGGTCTTGCTTAAAGCGAATTTCAATGAAAAAGAAAACGGCTATCGCCACCTGACTGCCGTGCGGTCATGGCGATTCTAAAATCGTGTTCATATAATAATGTTCAATTCTAAAATTCAGATCTTTTCATAATAGAAGGAAACTTTTAGATTAGGGAACTACAACTTACTTCAATATGCAACGAAATAGTTCCGTGTAACTTTTGAAAAACATAGATAAAGCTTTTAATCACAGATTAGGAACTGCAAAACAAAAGTAAACAATCAACAATAAAAAAATGTCTCTGTCTGTCTGGAAGCTGTCGTTCTTGCAAACCTATCTGATTGATAGATTTATATTGTCACGATGCTTTACGAAGCAATCAGAACAATTTACCGAAACACATTTACCGAGAATTGCTAATTGATAGATCGGTACTCAAAAGGCAAGGTCCATCAATGATCCTCGCTCATTATTTTTTTGTAATATATTTTTTGAGAATTGTGCAACTGCAGAGTATTCCACCGGTTGTTAAACATTTCGCAACTTTTCGAGTATTTTTCAAACCGCATTTCGTCAAGCATGGGTTACTGATGGACCACGCCTCAGCAAGTTCAATTTGGCCAAAACATTTCTGATTATATTGTCACAAATTGACGTTATTCGAATCTTGCTTGAATATTTAATATCTTTCAAAAATCCTTATTTCATGTTCACGATAATTCTAAAAAACAATATTCTAGGCTTCAACAGTGTGTAAAAATTTGCGTTTTATCTATTTTGAAGTATTAAAAAGTTGCCAATATAAAGTGCTTCAAATCTAGGTAATTTTTGCATTTTTCGATTTCGATAAACTTTTCTGCTTTTAAAGGCTGGCTGGTGTAGGAAGGTGAGACACATTTCCCATGGTATACGGGTCTGCAAGTCAAAACGGATCGTATTTGCATCAATGTTCAATTCCATCGGATTTAATAGGTATTCGAAGTTTCTATTCGAAGTATTTATTCAATATGTGAATTTTATGACATTTCCGGTTTCGAAGGCTCGAAATTACCAGGCATGAAATTTTATTTGAAACCTGGAATATCATATTAATGTACGAGTTTAAAATACATAACAGTGTCGAAAATGGGATTCATTTTAACATGTCTGTGCGTTACTTTCTGTTCTATTATTTTGTTAGGTTTGGATCTACCTTTAGTATTTCTTTGAATATATTATTTTATCACTAATATGAAACTTCCTATCATAAATTCATTGACATTACGCAATAGGTTGTCTAACTGTCAGTCTAGACACGGTCGTTGTTACGTTTTGCAGCGTGGAGAGAAGTCGATCAATTAATTATGTACGTAAAATGCGTAATACGTAACCTTATCAACAATTTCTACATTGGTAAGTATTTTATTCAAAATGTTACGGTCTGATTTTCTACTAGTTGTATCCTGTTGAGTATGTCCCACTGAAAGCAACAGGCGATTACGAGTCGGTTCGAAATGTAGCAAAATAGTATTTGAGATCGGTGATGAAAAGCGTTCGAAAATAATCAAAAGTCAAAATGATTAAGGTCATAATGGTGCCAAGCCCCCGCGGTTTTATGGTTGCACGTGTAAAAAAAAAACAATTTTTAAATATACATTTTCGCCTGCGGCGCCGATTATGGAGTATCATTTCACTATGAACTCACACTACATTTTTGGGGGGTTCTAAATACGCCATTGATTACACATATTGTACACTGACCATCAGAGTGGAAGAAAATTAGCGTGATGGAGAGGCAAGGATAGATTAGCAAATATACGTTATAATAAAAACGAAAGCAAGCGAAATATTAGTACTGGAGTTTCTGAGTGATTTCATCGTTTCACTTGCTCGTGATCGAAATTATCATCCACGAAGATCTCCCGGTTACATACCGCCTATCTAAATAAAAAATACATCTGTCGTTCCGGTGATATGGATTGGAAACGCATCGACGATAAGAGAAACTACCCTTATCAATCATCATTACTTCACGATCGCATGCTTTAACAAGTTTCCGTTTGCCTTTAATGAAAGAGCGGCAAAGTTAAAGCACCTTTGTTAATTAGCAAGTTCAATCAATATCAAGTAAAGATTTAAATACTATGAGATACACTCACGAATTTTATTATACTAAAATACTACGTCAAACGTGTATTTTTATAGAACTTGTAATTGGGGCTGGGCAATTCGATTCGGTGCTTCGAATCGTCGAAGCATAGAATATTCGAATCAATGTTGAATCGGTCATAAGAACAAAAACTTGCTTAATGAAGTAGAATTCTTCATTTTTAACGACAAGATACCATTTATTTCGGTCAAATTTGACCAAAATCAATTGCATCTTGACGTTAAAAAATGAAAATACATTATTTTTAAATATCTTTATATACTAATATCCGTAATGTCAAAACATAATCTTCTATTAATAATCTAAAAACATAATCTAATATTCCTAATTATCATAATGAAGAGAGTGATAGTAATAGTAAAAATGAAATATTTGTCATTTTTACGGAATTAGTGATAAGTTTTTCCAAATCAAATTCGAATTGCAAATGCTCCAGTTTTGCCTATGCCTACTCGTAGTCTTTTGTAAACTCAGTTCAAGATCAGCAACAAATATTAGGAAAATATATAAGTATGAAGAAATATGTATGATTGTTTTTGTCGCATTCCCATGACAGAAGTTCTCCTAAACTGAAGTTCGCGCGCCACAGTCACAAAAAATATTGCAAATTTCCTGCCGTGCGTACATCTCAAGTTGAAACTGAGCAGACCGTACTGCAAAAAAAGTAAGTAAGTAAAAAATAAGTTGTGCGCCAATCTAGTTCAGAGAAAGAGGCTATGTATGATGAACCGGCCCTTCCGCTTGACGAAGGCAGTTTTCAATTCATCGGCTTACAGAAAAACGCTCAATTGTGTCTCTTTCGACTGCTAAATCAATATCTTGCTCATATTCACTATGAGTTAATAATTGTTGAGTGTCGAAACTGGCACAGTGTTTTATTGGTCGACAATTGATAAAATATTATCAGAATAAAATTAAGGTTTGCTCAATAGAGTGTTACAGTTGGATAATTCTGTACCTTAAAAGCTTTGTCCCAATATATTTTTTGAGTATGGTGTACGATTGTGATATTTTGGATTGATGTTTCAGGAATTTCGAAATTGTGTGAGATCATTTTTACAAGACCGACTTTGTAGCTCAGTCGATTCAATCGTAATCGTATTGTGCAGGCGATGCTTGATCGTTCAATTGCTCAAAAAGGCATTTCGCGGGTTGTCTAAACGCCCAACTGACAAAAACTCACTAAAAAGATTCATGCATAGTGGTTGATGTGTGAATTGTTTCAGTGGCACATCCTCAACAAACATATTCACACTCTGGTGTTGCGGCTTAGTTCTGTTTGAAATAATCCCAATGTGAGTGTACTATCGAGTCTTACAGGGTTAGACGACGTTCACGGGAATGAAGCCATAGTGTATTCCGGGGTTCTAAAAGTATGCTGGATAATGATAAAGGTTTCAAAGTTTTCGAAGACCTCATTCAATATAACTGGAGTTCTAGATTCGATTTTGAAATTGTCAAGTGTGCTCGTAGGTTATAGTGCTAGGTTACACGTGTTGAAGACAAGCGATTGGAAAAATGAGGTTTTTTGACTTGATAACGTAATACATTGTACACCACCTTCATCTAGATTATATTTTTCATTGCATAGCTTTAAAATTAATACACTTTATTATTGATTAATTAGCTATATAAAAGAGCATACTTTTGGTTAACATTTGCACAAATTCAGGATCATCGCATTGAGGTTCGCACATCCCGATGGCAATTTCAGAAGGTTTATATCAACTGATAATACACAAAAAAATGATCGTCCCCTTGCACAAAACTATATCGAGTTGTAGATCATATGAATCATGTAGACAACAACTTTTACGCCTAAATAAAAACATCAACATAATCTGTATATTTTGTTAACCATGAGTAACAGATGGATTGCGCCACTGAGGCGCGGTCTATCTGTGACTTATGCTTGGCAGAAAATAAAACGCTGATGGGATTTTGCTGGTTACCGATCTGCCCAAGATTTACACAGGAATCAATTATAAATATAAACTTGTGGCACGAATTGAACAATAAGTTGCTACACTTCCGCTAAACAACTTTATAGCTATTATAGTGATGATAATATCGTAAAATGTTTTGAATTTATTTAATTTCGTCTGGTATGACTATCGGCTTTGGAACCTCCCACGAAAATCCTTCCCGTCCAAAATGACCATAGGCACACGTCTTCTTGAATATTGGTTGCATTAACTTGAGCTCTCTAAAAGAAAAGTACGAAAACTCGGATAAAAATGTGATTACGAAAAAACTCATGTTCAATACATGTATTTATTTTCATCTTGGTCAATGCAACGCTTGTCTTCTTTTTCTATTTTCTATTTTTTGGATATGTATATATATATATTTAGAATAGATTTGAAACCGATTTAATCGATATGATCCGTGAAACAACAAGTACCTAAAGTTCGATAGTCTAGATGTTAGTAGAGCTTGAGACCATTTATCATTATTAATTATATGCATTAAAAAGATGCCAGTCAATAGCTGTTGTCAGTCAATGAGTTGACCGACTGAAGCTTTCTTCTGGGTGGGACAGAGAAAATATCATTAAGTGAAGCAACAACACAACGCCCAATCTTGCCAGTCTAATGAAATTCATTACTTATTTGTGAATACATTCCAGCAAAACGGACAATATATTATGAGCACATGGCGAATAGCGTTAAAAATAATAGAGTACAGACAGACGAGCACGATAAAACAACTTCCATCGCAGCCTTACTTACTCAAGAACTTCGCCGCGCAGAGTGACCTTTATAACAAGCGGATCTATGCATCGATTAATTTAATTTTTTTGGGGCTTCACATTGTCGATTTAAACTTGAATTTCCCCCAAAACTTAAGTATGATAAACCTATGCGAAATCGAATAATAAAACGCTTTTTGAACGGACGCTAAATTGGATATAATGTTGAGTTGATTTACTGATAGATGACTCATCTTGACGAAACCATTCGTTCCGACATTTAAATCAATACTCGCCAATGTTCACAATACGCAGGCTTCATGTAACTTAGTTGAAATCTATCACTTGAAAGACTCGCCAAAACCGTCCTAAAAAAACTTTGATTTTAAAAAATTATAAATATGAACCTGATGATATGTCCTGGTCTGAGATCAAAATTATGCAGAACAATGTCATGTAGTTGCTTATCAGTATAATCAGATGTTCCATAACTATACACATATACTGCCATTGGCTGAGCAATGCCAATAGCATAAGCAACCTAAAAAGTAAATATTGTCAATTATACTTACAATATTTTTCTTCGTGCTTTTACACCACAACATCTCGATCAGAAATTTTGTTATGTCAAGCATGAGTCACAAATGGACTGCCCCTCATCGCCCAATCAGAAAATTTTGTAGAGGCATTTTTGTTAAGTATGCGCCACTGATGGATCGCGTCTATGAGACGCGGTCCATCTGTGGTCCATGCGTGACAAATAAAAATTCTGATTGAGCGGAGCGATTCGTTTCTGACGCGTACAAGGGACAATTCAGACGACTAAGATAGATAGCCAGATAAATTTAAATAGGAGACAACTCAATTCAAGAAATTTATCCAACATCTTGGCTCAAACTGACTCACCAATTTATCACGCCACTATGGGCTGATCTATCTGTGGCTCATGTTTGGCAAAATAAGAACCCTGTGCTACAGTAAACAATTAATACACAATTCAGATTCATAAAAGAAAAGTGGTAAACAAAATCGGAAACCACATATTAGGACATAGTCAATAGTATCCACACCTACTTACTTGGAAAGATCAAAATGTAAACAAATTAATAAATTTCTAGAAGACGTTTAGGTTTCTGATATTATACATTGAGGCGCTGTCCATCTGTGGCACATGCTTAACAAAATATATTTTCTGATTGAGTATCATATAAACAGTATCTCACCTGTACAAGAAGTCGTTTGCAAATTCCTGCGGCAACCAATGATTTTGCAACCCATCTTGCTGCGTAAGCAGCAGATCTGTCAACTTTAGATGGGTCTTTGCCCGAGAAAGCTCCACCGCCATGAGCTCCCCATCCTCCGTATGTGTCTACAATAATCTTACGTCCTGTTAAACCAGCATCTCCCTGAAAGGTACAATATCAAAAGTAAGGATGAAAAGACCAGAAGGCCATTCCGTCTAGATATGGTATAAAAATACACTCTCGTTCGATCAAATAGGCGCATCTTAACATCTTTATAACTATATGAAAGCGTAAACACGTTGGTTTTTCTGGAGCAGATCAGCCATTCGTCAAATTTTAGTTGCTAATTTGTACACGTCTAATGCCGGAAATCTAATAGGTGCATATTAACTTGTAATTCCAGAATTAAAATGGTTCAGATAAAATTCTTTTTACAGGAAAAAAAAACGTTTGGGCGTTTTGGATGCAAAATATAATTATTTAAATGTTTCAATGATAAATATCTTTGTAGTTTTCTTAAAGAGAAGCTACGGAAATCACTTGATCTTTTAAAATTAGGCCAGACTACTTTTGCGCAGCCTGCAGTTCTGAGTCAGTAGTCGTTGTTGCAATATTGCTAAATTTACAAAGTAGTAGTTCAATACTGAAAGTATATTTGTTTACTGAAATATTACAACGTCCAATAAAATGTTGCATCATTGTTATATTAAGTTTGATATCTTTGTTTGCCGAACGTTTAACACGTGTCATCTTGTCTTGAATACTGTCTTTTGCGTGATGAAATATGATGCAATAAATACAAAACACTGTAATTTCTGTCGCTTGTACAGAGGATCAGAGCATTTCGTTTAGCTCTTTGCACAATAGTGGTTAAGACAGACTTGAGACTATTGTTTGGAGCCCATCTCAATATAAAATTGATCAAATATCGAATCACTAACAAGTGCACAAAAGGCGAAATAATTGCATTCTACCAAGTTTTTGTCATTGTTCCTGCCAAAGAAACTTAAACACTTGTAACAACCTATTCGTTGACATCTTTTTTTTAAATATTGAAAGTGTCTTGTTGAACATTAAGACTTATCATACATCAATTCGATGTAAGCAAATTCTGACTTACCTGTGGGCCTCCCACAGTAAACTTCCCAGATGGTTGAATATGATAAACTGTTCTATCGTCTAAATATTTGCTCGGAACAACCACTTTGACCACCTAGAATAAATCGTAGTTTTGATTATTTTACTTGCATTTGTCTATACAAATGCAACATTCTTCAAGCTGAAATTTTACTTTTTATCTTGGGGGAGAGGGGGCGACATGTCTAAGTTTTTAGAAGGATGGTACTGTCTACTGTCCCTGTTCTCCCAAGATTTTGGATATTTTTATTCAATAAAATATATACATTCGCAATAGCATTTCGGGCAAGCAGATAGTTAGCACTGAGCATATTATGCACAAAGCAATACATTAATAGTAACAAAGTAAAAGAAGAATAGTAGACAACAATCTTACAATCTACAATGTTATATTTTTGAATCTTGGTTGGATATTAGCCCCATTGCGTAGCAACGTTTCGCTTCCTGTTTTGGTCTCTTCATTTCATTAAAATCATTATTCATCATTATAACAGACAAAGTTTTCATTCGCCGCGTGTTTTTTTTTATTATAGCCACTCATTCGAGCGGATCACCCTGAGCAAGGCCTCGTACCAAAGGCCACTTTTTTTTCTTTTTTTTTTATAACCACTTCTTAGAGTGGATCACCCTGTCCAAGGCCCTGTAACAGCGACCACTTATAGATGGGCAGGGTTACAATTATTGGAAAGATATAATCTTTTCCTGTTCGGTTTAGCCTACCCACGTTATTACACCTAGGGTTGAGTGGTGTGCATGGATAAGCGAGCCGGGCTCGCCGGGACTCAAACCCACGTTCTTCAGCCTACGATGCCAACCTGATACCCACTGGGCCATCGCTCCTACTAAAATTGCTTTTTGTATATGTTTGTTGGCCCAAAAATGACGATCTTTATAGCCGAGCAATTATTCTGGAGAGAAAGTGATGGATCTTGCTTTTTATGCACCTTACCTTCCGCCGCTATTGGTTAAGATACTTACCTTTTCCATGATTTCTTTTCTGAGAAATGGAGTTTCAGTCTCGGGAGTATGTTGAGTGGATACTACAATTGTATGAACTCGAACTGGAACTATAGATCCATCTACAATCCGATGTTCAACAGTAACCTGTAGCAGTGAATAAAATGAGAACATTATTGTCTGCGCTGATTGTGACTGAGCACACTACTTACTTTTCAACCAAACGGTCCGTGCGTCTTCAATGTGGCAAACGCCAAATTTATTCAGAATCCAGGGAATTGAACAATGGTTTTTGTGTACGCATACAAATGGTACTTGGCGGAACAAAAGGAATCATTAATAAAATTGATCATAAAGAGAAAAATTGACATTGGAACAGGCTTGTTTGCGTGATAATATAATCTCCTGTCAATAGTATGTACATTACAGCCGGAATCAGCGCCAAAAACGACCACACAGACCGCAAGAGCTATTGCAAAATGTGGTACATCAACTGCACTCCCTACACTGCACTGCAACCTGAGTACAACTCCGTAGCAACTCCGTAGTTGGTTATTTCACTCTTCACTAACCTGAGTTTTTGAGTCAGGTCTCAGCCAAGGCAAGGTACCGTTTCGTCGGAGCTCTGACAATTTTTGGTTTAGTTTATGCGCAAGAACTACAGTCAATGGCATCATTTCTTCTGTTTCATTTGTTGCATAACCGAACATTAACCCCTGATCGCCGGCACCGATGTCCTCGTCATCCTTCTCTCTATGAACTGCATCAGCTATCTCATCTATTTGTTCTTCCAATGCGATCAATACATTGCAAGTTTTATAGTCAAAGCCTGTTAGGAGAGAAAGTCAAATAATGTAAAATAGTCAAGCATCCCGCGGCGAAGAAAATATTTAAAATGTGTTAGCGCCTATGCAGGAATATGCATCGCTAACATTCGCTAATAAAAATACTTATTAATTTATGGTGTTGCCCATTCCACGACTACAGTTGGATATTTTCCCTCGATATAAATGTTTTAATTCGTTCGTAGTGTGATATGTTTGTAACAATTCATGTTTTCATACTTCAAGATGGTCGAAAAGTGCTTCTCACATGTCCTAAATGTGGAGTGAAATACATAGATAATTATTAGAGTAACACGAGAGAAACATATTTCAACCACCTTAAAGTATGAAAACATTAATTATTATTGTAAGCTGAAAGGCAAACCTTTATCCGAATCGTCATATCCAATTTCTTTAACGGTTTCACGAATGACTTTCTGATAATCAATCACAGCTGTTGATGTAATTTCACCTCCAACAAGCACCATTCCCGTTTTGGCAAAAGTCTCTAAAATATATAGAATATTGTTGATAAGGGGATATCATTATACTAGACTTGATTCTACCAAAGTACCCAATTTCATTGGATATTTTTAAAAATCGAGCCCAATAAACTCACGTGTCACACTCAAAAATTGTGAATAATTTTATGTTGCCTTTTCTAGAATTCCAAAATCTCAGAGGGGATTGTTTCGTTTTCTCAAAACTTGAGCCTGACATACATCATTGTTTTGCTTACCACATGCAACCTTTGCACGAGCGTCTTGTTTTAAATGTGCATCAAGTATCGCGTCGCTGATGAGATCACACATTTTATCTAAAAATAATAGTAAGAATCAGGAAAATTTTTAGTGTTGTTTAAGATTGATAGATTCGACCTAACGTTTTTTGTGCATGTCGTAAGAGACGACTCAAATAAAACGAAGAAGAGGTAGAGGTCCAGGCTCTATACATCTCACTGCACTTTACTAAAATTGTTCAGTTCCGTTTGAGATGTTTTTCGCTTAGAATGAAGTTGCTGGCATTACATTTTTTAGTGGCTCATTGCAACGAAGCAGCCATAAGTTTGCTTCTTTTAGACGCTGTCAGTCTTGCTTAATGCGCCCTTCAAGAAAAAAAAAATAGCCAAACATATTGACTAGAAATGTACCGATAGCACTTTTTGCCGATACCGATGTCAATACCGCAAAATGAGGCGATACCGATGCCACCGATACTAAAATTACAGACATCACAAATACCGATACACTTGTCACGAATGCCTTCAAATATGCTCAAAGTACATTCCTAAATGTAACATTTTCCAATGGAATTCTCTGTAAAATAACTAATAGCAGAGAAAACACTCATAGTGGATGGAATGTACTTGTAGTAATACCGCAAAAAATGCAGAACAAAGAATATTGGAGAACTTGATACAAATAGAAATATTCGAAAACAACATCCAAGATCAACGACGGCAATCTTGATTGGGAAAAATTTGTCAAATAACAAAAGCGAGTATATAGTTGATATTTTTAAGGTAGTCAGTATTCAAAATTAAAACCCCGAACGTTGTATGAAAGGAACATAAGTTTAACAATCCACAGCACATTTAACTATCCCTCCACGAGTAGGCCACTGATCCAGTTCATTACATAATGTATCATATGTCGAGGACTGTATTGAGCCCACTGATGCTCCTTTTCGGTAGTATCTCTTTGTCATTCAAGTGACCGTTAGTTGTATTTTTGAAGAACTGATTTAGGCAACAGTTAGAGTGAATACCCCAAAATTCCGATACCGATGCTTCCAAAATAGCCGATTCTCGCTGATACCAATACATCGGTACATCCCTAATAATGACCTCGTGTCTCATTGCCCAGTCTCAATAATAGATCAGTGTTAGCGTTGTTGAAAATATATGAGCTTTCCCGTTTAATCTACCTGGATGGCCTTCGCCAACAGATTCGGATGTAAATAGAAACGAATCTCCGTGGCTTCCATGATGTTCGGGGGGTCCCTTGGTGCAGTTTTGTTGCGACATCTTTATTTACAAGTATAAAATAATTAAATACAATTAATGACACACTGCTGGAGTTAAATGCAAACGTATGGGAAGATATTTACAAAAAGATGATGATCAAAAGCGAATTAATTTAGAGAAT
The DNA here is from genome assembly GCA_963675895.2 of Styela plicata. Lineage (NCBI taxonomy): Eukaryota > Metazoa > Chordata > Ascidiacea > Stolidobranchia > Styelidae > Styela > Styela plicata. The sequence continues at coordinate 8,365,156 of OZ023151.1, read as the reverse complement.
TTTAGTTAGCAAAACGACTGTTTTGTGATCGTATGCAAACCCCCGAAAATGTCATAAAATCAAACAAAAATATGCTAAATAAATTTCGTTGGCAACTTTTCAATGCTTCAAAATCAGGCCAACATGGATTTTCACACATTCTTGAACCATGAAATATTGTTTCACTCCAAAATTCCGAGCCTTCAGCGCGATTTTTTTTTTATCTTTCTTCGGCAGTAAAATTATATCCTTGTCACAAAAAATTTTGACTGCGTCGTACATTATAACATTGCCCAACATAACACCTGTGCACCTTTGATCTAATTCAACTCTTGCCTTAAGGTACGGCTGCGATCCTGAAAGCGCCATATAGTTTTAATCACTTATTAACTTAGCATGGGTGATATCAGCTATGGTGATACATTGTAGACCGCGTTAATAAAATGCATTAAATACTATTTTATATCACGCCCTTCCATATACTGGACATGAACCAGGATACCGACTGTATTAGACAAACAAAAACCTGCATAAGAGTGCTTGCTCAAATGATATGTTTGCATAGGTAACATGAGCGACGCTTTTAACAATGCCGTTATATTGACATTCTGAATTTGGTTTCTGCATATTCTTCTAAATATCTTGGTGATGGCAGCCAAATGCCACAAATATGAAGGAAGACAAATAATAAGCCCTGAATACAAAATTGTTAAATACATGTATGAAATGGCGTCCCTAATTTCGACAACTATTTTAAACGTTGAAATTTTTTCCTAAAACACTAAAGACAAAGTTCGAAGGGAATCTGTAGAAAATATATGTCGCTACTTGGTCAAGGCGGCTGTAAAAATGATTGCGTCTTATGACCAGTGGCGCAACAGGACTGCAGTGTCTACTCAACCATGCACTGATTTAGATAAAAACTTGAGAGATCTTTTCTCGTTTTTCTTGTCTCCAAAGAAAGCGAGAGACATCCCATTTTCGCACAGGTTATAATAGTGGTATACGACCATCTTTAATATTCCATCGCGAATATAAGTCAATTTTAGGGGAATTTGAGCAGTGACTTCAATGAGTATGAGCGGTTAGCACGATGTGCAAAGCGTTGGGGATACGCATCTCTGAACGTCATGATGCATGTTTGAATCCTGTGGGGGATGATGATTATATGCTAGAGATCGGTGCACAATGGTTCACGTATATGATTAAGCTGTATTCTCGGCTTTCCTACCGTGTCGACTTACATCCCTACTTGATATGATGAAAACATACCGGAGATGTATAGGAAAGCATGCGCGAATTCTGTATTTCATGTTGTAGTCATCTCAATCACATTTTTGCTCTACTTTATTGTGATCAAAATACCTCAGTAGCACATACATGTACGTTGGAAGACGCAAAGGAAAAAATGGATCATCTTTCGATTTGTCAATCGTTGGAAATATCAAATATTTGGATCGGGACTCCATGTTCATTAGTAAAATTCAATGGCTTATAATGGATGACATTTTTAAGATCTGTAAAAATATGTTACCATTAGAAGAAACAATATTTGCTAGCATAATGCACAAGCTTGACTTTTTATTGCACTGTGTAGCGGGCAGGTCGGATTTGGGAATCGCAAACCCACGTCCCATGCGTGCCCGGAGAATAAATAAGGCGACGTCGCAATGCTGCCGTCTATCTCCCTTACTCCGTATGTCTGAACTACAATCAAGTGATTAGGTATTCTAGTAATGTGTTCATCTTCGCTGATTTATTGCATGATATTGATACTCGCGTTTTCACTGTTGAAATTATACAAATGCAAGATTTCATTGTTTCCCCCAGGCTAGATTTTGACCTTCGCTGAATTCTAAAAAAATCTTTTCCTATGTAGTGTCTTTGTCAATCTGCTAATGCGACAAGTGAATAACAGAATGTTTTCAGCGCTGAGAGATACCTGATTTAACATCGAAAATGACTGTCTATACAAGGCGGTTGGGCACATTTCATTGAGAGTATACATAACGTTAATATTTCTACGCATGGTATCAGTCGTGGTAAAAGATTGTTTGGTTCGATTTATGTATGAAATGATTGAGTCATTTCTTACTAAGAATTGAGATTTTTCGCAAAATCTTCAATATTTGATACCCTAGAAAACTCTTAAAATTGTGCTGATACATTGATTTCTTTTACATTTAGTCATACTTTTGTATAACTTAGCCAAAATACTTGAAAATAACAAAAACTTCGGATAATCGGAGAATTTTCGCAATTGCCAGATTCCGCTGGAAACTAAAAATTTCAATCCACCAGGCCGATTCCAATCTTTTTCAAATGAACTGAATTTTTTTTGTTGCTTCTTAGACCCAACCGCACTATCGAGGGGGTTGTAGATATGTTTTTCAAAAATTTCATTTTTTTGAACTAAGCCCATTAGCTGCTAATGGGCTGCGCTGTCTAAGGACGTTTCACCAGTTCATAATTCTTTTCATTATAGCCTACACTCCCCAGTAAAAATTTTCTTACATACATAATGAAATTCTGTTCCAGGGTGAGGTTGGAAAATGCCAATTTCTCTCATAAACTTTTATATATCGGCCTTCTATATATCTACCTGTAAGAGCATGTGTTTTATAAATTTTAGCTTAAAATGTGACATTCAAATATCTTTCTAATAGTCTTGTTCCTACGTGTTGTATAGCAAATTCATACCAATGGGTTTTATAAAATCACTGATCAAATGCCGATTTTGACTATATTTTAGCCATATCTTATAAGTTAAGCCTTATCTTATTTCCAATCTTCAACACATAGTTGTTACTATCGACCGTCATGCACTATTTAAGGTTCAGTTTACTTTTCCGATGCTCTATAACAAATATATTTACTGCTGTGCTTGCAGAGGAAGCTTAAGAAAATATAGCTTTATTATGTTTTACTATAAGGATCTCGAGAAATGAAAAGTGCTGAACCAACATAGTCGGGCACAGTAAATGGTATCTGCCCCTGGTGATGGGAAACCATCTATCACTTCTTGTTTCCTTTTAGGGAAATCTTACGACAAGCAGCAAATACGTTAGGCCGGTACACACATCTAGATAGAAAAATTATGTAGCCCACAAGAAATTTGTTGTATTAGTAGTTACCGAGCGGGCAAACAAATTCTTATAACTCTTAACATATTTCGACAATGTCATATTTTCAGACTTTTCAGACTGTATTATGGTGATATATCCGGGTGTCTCGAAAACTGTACGGGATGTACGGGATGTACGGGATGTACGGGATGTACGGGATGTACGGGATGTACTGGATGTACGGGATGTACGGGATGTACGGGATGTACTGGATGTACGGGATGTACGGGATGTACGGGATGTACGGGATGTACTGGATGTACGGGATGTACCGGATAAAATTTTGCGCAAATTACCTTTTGAAGCATAGAAAATTGAAATATCAGTGGAAAAGTATTCCTAATACTGTAACTAAAATGTAGTAAAATCGCTGTTCTTTGATAGTAATGCCAAGCGATAATATCAAAATCCACATTCCATAAATTGGCATCCACAAGGCAACTTAATTTCAAAATACAAAAATTGCGAAAATTAACGTTAACTTACTGCGTTTTTATCAAAGTGTGGTTAATTAAATGTGGTGGTCAAGAATTGCACTCAATGTTTTGCAACCAGTTGAACTGCAGTCTTGTTATATAAAAACCAAGACAATTTCATTCACAGCGAGTTGCACACACATTCAATTACACACAATAGTATTGCCCTTAATAGGATTGCACCCAGAAAGATTGCACTCGATAGAATTGGACCCTTTCCTATGATTGTAGTAGATGTACGGGATGTACAGGATGTACGGGATGTACTGGATGTACGGGATGTACGGGATGTACTGGATGTACGGGATGTACGGGATGTAAAGGATGTACTGGATAAAATTTTGCGCAAATTACCTTTTGAAGCATAGCAAATTGAAATATCAGTAAAAAAGATTCGAATATTTATTACAAACTATTACTATTGATAGTAATGCCAATCGATGAAATAAAAATCTACAGTACATAATTTGGCATTCACAAGGCAACTACAATTTAGAAACAAGAAAATTATGCAAATCAATGTTAACTTACTGCGTTTTTATCACAGTGTGGTTAATTAAATGTGGTGGTCGTGAATTGCACTGAATGGCTTGCAACCAGTTTAACTGCAGTCATGTTATATAAAAGCCAAAGCAATTTCACCCACAGCGTATTGCACATACACCCAATAGTATTGCCCTTAATAGGATTGCACCCAGAAGGAGTGCACTCGGTAGAATTGTACCCTTTCCTATGATTGTTGTAGATGTACGGGATGTACGGGATGTACTGGATGTACGGGATGTACGGGATGTACGGGATGTACGGGATGTACGGGATGTACGGGATGTACGGGATGTACGGGATGTACGGGATGTACGGGATGTACGGGATGTACGGGATGTACTGGATGTACGGGATGTACGGGATGTACTGGATGTACGGGATGTACTGGATGTACGGGATGTACGGGATGTACGGGATGTACGGGATGTACGGGATGTACGGGATGTACGGGATGTACGGGATGTACGGGATGTACGGGATGTACGGGATGTACGGGATGTACTGGATGTACGGGATGTACTGGATAAAATTTTGCGCAAATTACCTTTTGAAGCATAGAAAATTGAAATATCAGTGGAAAAGTTTGGAATATTTATTCCTAACACTGTAACTAAAATGCAGTAAAATCGCTGTTCTTTGATAGTAATGCCAAGCGATAATATTAAAATCCACATTCCTTAAATTGGCATCCACAAGGCAACTACAATTTCAAAATACAAAAATTATGAAAATTAACGTTGACTTACTGCGTTTTTTTGAAAGTGTGGTTAATTAAATGCGGTGGTCGAGAATTGCACTCAATGTTTAGCAACCAGTTGTTGAACTGCAGTCTTGTTATATAAAAAGCAAGACAATTTTACCCACAGCGTATTGCACACACATTCAATTACATCCAATAGTATTGCCCTTATTAGGATTGCACCCAGAAGGATTGCACTCGGTAGAATTGGACCTTTTCCCATGATTGTAGTAGATGTACGGGATGTACGGGATGTACGGGATGTACGGGATGTACGGAATGTACTGGATGTACGGGATGTACGGGATGTACTGGATGTACGGGATGTACTGCATAAAATTTTGCGCAAATTACCTTTTGAAGCATAGAAAATTGAAATATCAGTGGAAAAGTTTGAAATATTTATTCCTAACACTGTAACGAAAATTCAGTAAAATCGCTGTTCTTTGATAGTAATGCCAAGCGATAATATTAAAATCCACATTCCATAAATTGGCATCCACAAGGCAACTACAATTTCAAAATACAAAAATTATGAAAATTAACGTTAACTTACTGCGTTTTTATCACAGTGTGGTTATTTAAATGTGGTGGTCGTGAATTGCACTGAATGGCTTGCAACCAGTTTAATTGCAGTCATGTTATATAAAACCCAAGGCAATTTCACCCACAGCGTATTGCACACACATTCAATTACACTCAATAGTATTGCCCTTAATAGGATTGCACCCAGAAGGAGTGCACTCGGTAGAATTGTACCCTTTCCCATGATTGTTGTAGATGTACGGGATGTACGGATGTACTGGATGTACTGGATGTACTGGATGTACGGGATGTACGGGATGTACGGGATGTACGGGATGTACGGGATGTACGGGATGTACGGGATGTACTGGATGTACGGGATGTACTGGATAAAATTTTGCGCAAATTGCCTTTTGATGCATAGAAAATTGAAATATCAGTGGAAAAGTTTGGAATATTTATTCCTAATACTGTAACTAAAATGCAGTAAAATCGCTGTTCTTTGATTGTAATGCCAAGCGATAATATTAAAATCCACATTCCATAAATTGGCATCCACAAGGCAACTACAATTTCAAAATACAAAAATTATGAAAATTAACGTTAACTTACTGCGTTTTTATGAAAGTGTGGTTAATTAAATGCGGTGGTCGAGAATTGCACTCAATGTTTTGCAACCAGTTGAACTGCAGTCTTGTTATATAAAAACCGAGACAATTTTACCCACAGCGTATTGCACACACATTCAATTACACCCAATAGTATTGCCCTAATTAGGATTGCACCCAGAAGAAGTGCACTCGGTAGAATTGTACCCTTTCCTATGATTGTTGTAGATGTACGGGATGTACGGAATGTACTGGATGTACGGGATGTACTGGATAAAATTTTGCGCAAATTACCTTTTGAAGCATAGAAAATTGAAATATCAGTGGAAAAGTTTGGAATATTTATACCTAACACTGTAACGAAAATTCAGTAAAATCGCTGTTCTTTGATGGTAATGCCAAGCGATAATATTAAAATCCACATTCCATAAATTGGCATCCACAAGGCAACTACAATTTCAAAATACAAAAATTAATGAAAATTAGCGTTAACTTACTGCGTTTTTATCACAGTGTGGTAATTAAATGTGGTGGTCGTGAATTGCACTGAATGGTTTGCAACCAGTTGAACTGCAGTCATGTTATATAAAACCCAAGGCAATTTCGCCCAGAGCGTATTGCACACACATTCATTTACACCCAATAGTATTGCCCCTAATAGGATTGCACCCAGAAGGATTGCACTCGGTAGAATTGTACCCTTTCCTATGATTGTAGTAGATGTACGGGATGCACGACATGTACGGCATGCACGTGGTGTACGGAATGCAATAGATGTACGGCAAGTAGATTGGATGTACGACATGCACGACTTGTACGGGATGCACGGCATGCACGGGATGTAAGGCATAAACGACATGTGCCGAATGCACGGAATGTACTGGATGAACGGCATGCACGGAATGCGCTCAATGTTCGGAATGCACGTGATGTACGGCATACACGGGATGTACGGCATGTACGACATGTACCGGATGCACGGAATGTACTGCATGCACGACATTTACGCCATGCACGTGGTGTACGGAATGCATTTGATGTACGGCAAGCAGATTGTATGTACGACATGCACGACTTGTACGGGATGCACGGAATGTACGGCAGGTACGTGATATAGGGAATGTACGGCATGTAGGTAATGCACCCAATGTTCCGCATGCATGCGATGTACGGTTCGCACTGGATGTACGGCATGCACGGGATGTACGGCATGGACGGCATGTGCCGATTGCACGGAATGTACTGGATGAACGGCATGCACGGAATGCACTCAATGTTTGGAATGCTCGTGATGTACGGCATATACGGGATTTACGGCATGCACGACATGTACTGAATGTACGGCATACACGTGGTGCACGGAATACTCGGGATGTACGAAATGCACATGGGATGTACGGCATGCACGACATGTACGGCAGGCACGTAATATACGGATTTCACGTGATGCACGGAATGCACTGGATGTACGGCATGCGCGGGATGTACGATATACACGACATGTTCTGGATGCAAGGAATGCACACTCCGGGTGTATGAAGTGCATTCCGTACATACTGAGTATCCCGTGCATACAGTGCATGTCGTACATACAGTGCATTCCGTGCATCACGTACATGTCGTACATTAAGTACACCGCGTATACCCCATCTATATGTTATATTCATCCTATTCAACGCATGCTGTACATGCCGTAAATTCCGTACATCTCGCACATACCGAGAATTCCGTATATTCAGTGCATCCCAAAGTCACATGCACACCTTACATTCAATGCATTCCTTGCATCCAGAACACGTCGTGTATATCGTGCATCCCGCGCATGCCGTACATCCAGTGCATTCCGTGCATCCCGTGCATGTCGTACATTCCGTATATCACGTGCCTGCCGTACATTTTGTGCATACCGTACATCACGTGCATTTCGTATATCACGTGCCTGCCGTACATGTCGTGCATGCCGTACAACCCCTGTGTACGTCGTAAATCCGGTGTATTCCGTGCACCACGTGTATGCCGTACATTCAGTACATGTGGTGCATGCCGTGCATCCCGTATATCACGTGCCTGCCGTACATTTCGTACATACCGTACATCACGTGCATTCCGTATATCACGTGCCTGCCGTACATGACGTGCATGCCGTACATCGCTTGTGCACGTCATACATCCAGTGTATTCCGTGCTCCACGTGTATGCCGTACATTCAGTACATGCCGTGCATGCCGTACATCCCGTATATGCCGTATATCACGAGCATTCCAAACATTGAGTGCATGCCGTTCATCTAGTACATTCCGTGCAATCGGCTCATGTCGTTCATGTCGTACATCCCGTGCATGCCGTACATCCAGTGCATACCGTACATCGCGTGCATGCGGAACATTGAGTGCATAGTGCATTACATGCCGTACATTCACTATACCACGTGCCTGTCGTACATTCCGTGCATTCCGTACAAGTCGTGCATTTCGTACATACAATCTGCTTGCCGTACATCCAATGCATTCCGTACACTACGTGCATGGCGTACATGTCGTGCATGCAGTACATTCCGTGCATCCGGCACATGTCGTACATGCCGTACATTCCGTGCATCCCGTACAAGTCGTGCATGTCGTACATCCAATCTGATTGCCGTGCATCCAATGCATTCCGTACACCACGTGCATGCCGTACATGTCGTGCATCCCGTACATCTACTACAATCATAGGAAAGGGTCCAATTCTACCGAGTGCAATCCTTCTGGGTGCAATCCCATTAAGGGCAATACTATTGGATGTAATTGAATGTGTGTGCAATACGCTGTGGGTGAAATTATCTTGGTTTTTATATAACAAGACTGCAGTTTAACTGGTTGCAAAACATTGAGTGCAATTCTCGATCGCCACATTTAATTTACCACACTTTGATAAAAACGCAGTAAGTTAACGTTAATTTTCATAATTTTTGTATTTTGAAATTGTAGTTGTCTTGTGGGTGCCAATTTATGGAATGTGGATTTTAATATTATCGCTTGGCATTACTATCAAAGAACAGCGATTTTACTGCATTTTCGTTACAGTGTTAGGAATAAATATTCCAAACTTTTCCACTGATATTTCAATTTTCTATGCTTCAAAAGGTAATTTGCGCAAAATTTTATCCAGTACATGCCGTACATCCAGTACATCCCGTACAACCCGTACATCTACAACAATCATAAGAAAGGGTACAATTCTACCGAGTGCACTCCTTCTGGGTGCAATCCTATCAAGGGCAATACTATTGGGTGTAATTGAAAGTGTGTGCAATACGCTGTGGGTGAAATTGCCTTGGGTTTTATATAAGATGACTGCAGTTAAACTGGTTGCAAGCCATTCAGTGCAATTCACGATCACCACATTTAATTAACCACACTGTGATAAAAACGCAGTAAGTTAACATTGATTTGCATAATTTTCTTATTCCAAAATTGTAGTTGCCTTGTGAATGCCAAATTATGTACTGTGGATTTTAATTTCATCGCTTGGCATTACTATCAAAGAACGGCGATTGTACTGCATTCTCGTTACAGTGTTAGTAATAAATATTCGAAACTTTTGTACTGATATTTCAATTTTCTATGCTTCAAAAGGTAATTTGCGCAAAATGTTATCCAGTACATCCTGTACATCCCGTACATCCAGTACATCCTGTACATCCTGTACATCCTGAACATGCCGTACATCCTGTACATCCCATACATCTACTACAGTCATAGGAAAGGGTCCAATTCTACCGAGTGCAATCCTTCTGGGTGCAATCCTAATAAGGGCAATACTATTGGGTGTAATTGAATGTGTGTGCAATACGCTGTGGGTAAAATTGTCTTGGTTTTTATATAACAAGACTGCAGTTCAACTGGTTGCAAAACATTGAGTGCAATTCTCGACCACCACATTTAATTAACCACACTTTGATAAAAACGCAGTAAGTTAACTTTAATTTTCATAATTTTTGTATTTTGAAATTGTAGTTGTCTTGTAGATGCCAATTTATGGAATGTGGATTATAATATTATCGCTTGGCAGTACTATCGAAGAACAGCGATTTTACTGCATTTTCGTTACAGTGTTAGGAATAAATATTCCAAACTTTTCCACTGATATTTCAATTTTCTATGCTTCAAAAGGTAATTTGCGCAAAATTTTATCCAGTACATCCCGTACATCCAGTACATCCCGTACATCCCGTACATCCCGTACATCCCGTACATCCCGTACATCCAGTACATCCCGTACATCCCGTACATCCCGTACATCCAGTACATCCCGTACATCCCGTACATGTTATGGGTGTTAAATGACGGAACAGTTTAAACGTCCAGAACCGATAACAAGGACCGAACTATCAACTGGTTCGTGGATAGATATTGAAGCGGATATTACGGGTCTACTGCCCTCCAAAAAAGTGAATTTGTTGTTGTCAGCTATTATAGTCCATATTATGTATGTTCAACTTTAAAATAAATCACATCAGAGATACTGATTGTACGTTAACAAAATATGTTCTCGAGACATGCCTTCTATTATTCCTTAACTTCACATGAAAAATGAAACAGAAATTTAGCACAGAAGAACTGCTCCTTATTATCCATCTGCAAATGGCGAAATTGAAAGCTAGAATAGATCATTGCCGAAAAGCCTGAAGATTGCAAAAGCAGAACGCAAAAATAGGAGAAACTAATTGAATACATAAGTTATATGCTAATGTATAGAACCTCAATACACGGTACAACTGGTATTTGCAAGCTGATTTAATGTTTGAACGCAAGCTTCGTACGAAACTTCCAGCTTGTTGGTCCTAACGGCCTAGAAATATCAGTCAACGATAACTCTGATCATAAAAGAGAAGGAGTTTATTATTTCGTCAACCAGAAAACATACATAAGCATTCACATGAGAGACAATATGAACAAAAGTTTTCGGTACAGACCGGATAGTGACAATATGACCGACTGGTCATGGAGTTAGTCACCGCTCAATTTGCAACCTCATAACATTTTGTAGGATACGCAATCAATTATGTCAATTCATTTCAGACTCTCAATTTGAAAAGGTAGAAAATAAATGAAAAAACTATTAAAAAATGCATGACTTGTTGGAACTATGAAGATGGACTTGCCACTGAATGTATAATTTATTGAACAAAATTTGATTACAGATTGCACTACGCATATTCACGTAATATAATTGAAAACTTGGCAAAATGGAGGTCTCGAGTTTAATACATTGTTAATGAATATATTCTTATTGTACATAGTCAAATGAGTCAGAAACTCCGCTACTATGACAACTGAAGAAGATATGTCTCATCATTAGAAAGTTCGCCGATGTTGCGAGAGTTTGCGTGTTCTATCGCTCACAAGCTTAAAATTTATCACCTCCGATCACCACTTCTCAAGTCCACAAATAAAAAGCACGACCACGAATTTAGGAGCGGTCGGCTTCACGGCGATGTGCTCGATGTAAGTTATACTGTATATGATAAATTTGATAGGATACGGTAGATGCTGGTGTATCATTAAAATTATAAGAAAAATACGATTTGGCATTGGATTTTGAAATAAAAAAAGATAGCTGTTTGAACTTTGATACACTATTGAAGATTATCGGGTGAACAAGAAAAAAATGATCTTCGCGAAGGTACGTATGAGAAATAAAATGTTGATTTTATACCGGTAGCGAAATTAGTCTATTCAGTACGTCACTGCGAAAGGCTATTTCTGGACAACAAAATAAATCTGCCTTCGCAGATTGAACCCATTTTCTGTGTAAAGCCGAGGGCCTATTTGATAAGATCAGATACCAATAGTTTTATTATTTTTATGTCCCTCTTTGATCTTACACCAGTGATAAGAGCATTATTTTCATATTGGCATGGTTTGTGTTAGGGTAGATATATTTCATAATATTATGAGACTGGAATGTGGTGAATGGTAGAAGAGTTGTAAAATATGGTGCTAAAGCATGAGAGTGAGGCATATTACATATAATATTTTGAATTCAGAAAAGTCAAAGCACAAACATCACTATCAATTAATTATATTAAGCCCAAATATTTTATATATTTTTGTCTATTTTATATTTTTATTAAATATTTTATCATAGTCACCTGCATTATCAAAGTCGCCTGGTTTGCATGCACCCAACATGAAAAATCAATATGAACATTTTCATTCATAAATCTTTTTGGTATAGAATAGGAAGGTGCGATACGACCTAAGTGGTCTTCAATAACAGCACCCACAAGACTGCGAGGAGAACAGAGAATATATCATTTGGGCCAGACATAAGTCGCAGACACATATCGTAAATTTAAATTGAAATATTTCATCATTATTTCAGCATGCTAGTTTCATATCGATGAGTCAGTTGGTGTCATTGGTTAGTTGTTGAAAAATATTAGCTGTTGCAAATCAAAATTTGCATATGTAAGGCATAACTTGAACATGTACTTTATTAACAAGTTATCATAAGATCATGTCCAATTCAGACAGTCTGCATCGCTTAAAGTCATAAAAAGATAAGGCTATATACTGTACCCCCTAGGTTCAGTGTTTCATTATGTTTCACGCTGCACAGGTCAAAAGATGGACAGTTTCATGGTTGGAAGAGCATCGTGGTCTTGTCATCGTGTTTTTCTGCCTTCCTGCAAGTTTTTTCTTCGATCTCACATTTAAATTGAAGAAATTTATATACCAAAAACTGTTCTCTGCACCTGAAGATCATGATAAAAGAGTCAGAACTGTACAAAAAAAGGTTATTTCTGAAGAAGTTTTTTCCATCCAAATAATCTGAAATTTTTCATCCATATAAATTTTACATTGAATATACATTATGTTGAGATGTTGCAACATATTGCTTGCGGTGATTAATTTTTTTCGACAGGCATAGGTCATGAATATAGTAGTTCAGTACGAATTGGCAACGTTCGATGATGTTTTAGTACTTCCCTGACTGAACAGCCCCAAAGTGTAAATCCCCCTCGGCAGTTGTATAGACTATTCAATATTCTGATTATGATTAAATATTCTTAGATTTTTTAACACTGCTCAGCGAGCTACAACAACTACAACAGGTATTAGGCATTTATGTGGTCCACACGACTACCCCGTTATAAAAGTTATACATAGCAATGGATCATACATCAATCGAAAAAACTTTGTCAAAACACCTTTTGTTAAATGCGAGTCAAATTCACTCTGAGCAAGGCTATAAGCAATGTCAAAAAGAAACCAACTAACGGCCCCTTTTCAACAAGGAGTTACTACAAGATGTAGTACCAGCAACCGCACTCTAAGTGGAACATATTTTAAATGGACGTGAACTGCTATGGTAAAAGGAAATGAGTGGTTTCTACTGTGAGCAATGGTAATACCATCTACCACTTTTTTGTTTCCTTTTAGTCGCTTTCTACGACACGCGGCAAATAAGTTAACACTATTCTAAATCTCGTAACTACAAGGCATATGGATTGCTTATGCTACTTGCTTGGCAAAATAAAATTTCTGATCGGGAGTGGCCAAAATGGACATCTTTTTTAAAAACATTTTTAATTAGAGCAATATTGCTATGAATAAAAGTCTCTCAAACCACTAGAATGTAGGAACTACGTGAATGCAGAAAGAAAACTAACAAATTTCTTCATTCCCAAGAGATATCTATTGATGTGATTTTTACAGACTGACTATTCAGATCAACACAATCAGGGAAGTAATGGGAAGACAATGCACTCCAAATTTTAGAGATTTGTAGATTGAAACATCTTGCATAAAACTGTCTGTGGCAATGTGAAATCTCCAAAGTGAGTAGATATGAACTGGAAATTGTGTTGACCAGTTGCATAATTTGTTTGAACAAAAGCAGAAAGCTCACTCGAACAAAGGCCATTATATTATAGATATGTAAAATAAACAAAGTTAGCAAGCTTAACTTTCATTGAAGTATTTTAGCATTACCAGTGGCATAGTGATTTCAACTCAATTCGTTAGAAAGTGTGGATCCAACGAGATGAATACCGGTGTATGAGGACCCCTCAAAAGCAGTATCGGATAGTGAAATTCTAGTTTTGTTTATATTAGTGTAACGATAATTCGATGAAATTCCATTCCAGAGATAAGAGTTGCATGCCAAGCGTGACACCAATTTAAAAAGTTCTATATCGTCAATGCTGGTCACCTCGTCGACACACAGTAATGAATCTGAGCATTGCTTACATCTTCTTTGATCAATCATGTCCATGCACTGAAAACATGAGTTGATGATTAGTTCAAAATCTTCACTCTCAATTTGGAACTGGTGCCTGCATGAGAGATTGTGGTTTGCTTTATGACTAAGCACTCTGCTTTCCTCCATTGCAGAATAAAAACGAATTCTTCTGTAGGTTTATTTTCATGTGTAAAGACTTCCATATATACATACATATACATTTATTCATTGTGCAATAAGATTCAATCTAAAACTATTTTTAAGGTGAGATACTGGAATGAACTATCTGCCACAACCAGACCCCTGATGTGTACTGCACGGCCTAATTGGTTAAGTCTCTCTACAACATTTTTCAAAAAGGTGTGGTAATGATCTAATGGTTTTTACTAATGTGAAATAGCAATGTAAGTCTTTTTGTCAATCTGAAAAAATGGCACGACAGTTTTAGACATCTGAAAGAAAAACAAGAAAGAGCTACTTTAAAGTCAATCATTGTATAATCCAGGGTGACAGAATTGTGTTTTCGTTCTGGTTGGTGAAAATATCCGTGCCATTTTCTTTGGATGGACAAAAAGGCTTCACAACCATCAACACTGCTATCGCATATCAGTTTTGATGATTTGAACCCCTTCCTTCAGCTTTACTGCAGACACTCAAAAGGAGACATTTAAATTTTCTCTTCACAGATATTTCATTAAATTTGCTAAATTTTTTTCTATTAGAACCCATTTTCTTTGGGTGCCTGAGTAGCAGAGTAGCTGTCATCCGCCCGCCAATCTATTTCTAATTATGCTCTTAAAACTAGATGTATTATTTACCAAATATTACTCAGCTAGGTCTTTTATATATCTCTAGTCACATTCCATCCACATCATTCTCTGTACTAAATTTATGTTACTTGGCTCCTATGGTATTTTACCACTTTGAATATTTTTTTCCAACAGAATGAATGTTTCCAAGTACCGATTCCTCTCTATGACATTCTTGACCTGGATGAAGAACGAATGATTATTCGAGTTGAACCAATGGTTATTTTTTATTTTTAAAGTATATTCTATTATCTCATCTGTACACTTTTATATACAGAACGCCGTTATGAATACTGTGGCCATTTTTTCAAGTGTGGTGGCCTTTTGCGTATCATGTTGTCAGCACACTTTGAAGATCACTGGTTTGGGTATCGGAAAGTCTGGCTTGTTAGACCATGCCAGCTGCCGAATTCAGTATTGGACTCAAAAAAATGAATTGGTTTATTACATTAAATTAGAAATTGAGGTACAAATTCAAAGCATTATTCGGATTCTGATCTTGACTGTAAAAACTACGGTAAAAATACGACAAAATATGAAATGGAAATATGGTTTCTTGAACAATCAGTCTAAAGCAGTGTTCTATACTACAGGCATAAGCCATATATTGAATTGCATTTGAGTGCCATGATTCATCAGTGACACAGACTTGACAATTTTAGTTCTTGTTGAATTTGAGTCATATATGTAGCTCAAGATTGAAGAGACAAATTATTTTACCTAAGGACAGAAGATGAAGATAAAGTTGATAAAATCATTGAAATAATTTTTCTTGAGTACAACTATATTCATTCTTTCTTGATGATGAAAACACTTTTCGAATATATGTTTATTTAAACAGGTTTCAGTTGGGGAAATTACAGAATATTTGATTCCATTAGGATACACATTAGCAGTGACATTAGAAATATCGGATGCAACTTGCGGCGGATTAGCAATGGCTGTTGGTATGACCACATATTCCCATCGCGTTGGATTATATCAGGTACAGTGTAGGAATTTTGAATAATTCATTGGTATGATGGCATAAGATGTTGGCATCTTATGTTCAAGCCCAGTATATGATTTCATGCTCCACTCAATCCAAGATGGTATTCTGTTATATTCTTGGCTAGGGAGCTATGTGCTTTCAATCAAATTGCTCTCAGGTGTCCTAGTGTCCGCATGTATCGGCATTTGCTCAGAGTGATATACTCAAATGATTGACTAAAGTAATTCAGTTTTAATTAACGGTCGCTTATGTCTCAAAAAGCTTCTACAAAATGTGGTACTCAGGATAGTACTCAGATAAGGATAGGATTCTATTTCTGTCCGGAGGGTGAGAAAAACTGACAAATATGGTTTAGCCATATGGAAACGATGCAGACACCAATTCTAATTGGGAGAGATTGAAGTTTTGTTTAACCATGTATTATTTATTTCAGCGCAGGGGCATGATAGTGGAGAAAAATGCACATTTCAATTTGCTACTATTTTTGATTGAATATAATTATTTATTTAGGAAGCAATCGAGTCATATGACATTGTTTTATCTGATGGATCACTTATTCATGTAACTCAAGAAGAACATTCGGATCTTTTCCACTGTTTACCATGGTCACATGGTACTCTAGGATTTCTCGTTGCATTAGAATTGAAAATTGTGCCTGTCAAACCATATGTTCACATGAAATATATATCAGTGAGTAGAACATGTTCTGACTATATATTCTGCTTCAACGATGTTTGAAATTAACAGCGATTTTTTTACACATTGGCCCAAGCATAACATAGATGTAATTCAATCAATTGTCCCTTTATGTTAGTTTAGTTAAGGGCACAATGACAAATTTGAGACGTAGGTAGTATGGAATTACAGAGCTCTGCGTATATTCTAGCACCATAATTTTTCAGCAGCACCATAATTTGTTCAATTTTTTCTAAATCTCAAATAAAACTGATAGTTTGGACAGAAGACATAAATGGAATATACATTGGTGGTACATGCACATGTACAACAACATCTATGAACAAACTAAACCTGATTCTTGCTCATTTTGTTGAGCATGGGCCACTTATGTCTTATTGGCACAATCCATCTCTGGCTCATGTTTGACAAATGATAAATATTTGGTTAGGATTGAGTTATGGAAATTGGTGAATTCTTCTTGTGTTTATGATTTTGGATAAAGATTGGGCGTCGATGATATTTTCTGTCAAGGTTAAAGGTCAAAAAGAATATTGCGATAAAATGAGAGAACTTTCTGGAGCACAGGATAAAAATGCAAAAGTTCCAGATTATCTTGAAGCAACTGTGTTTTCGAAAAATGAAGCTGTAATCATGGTCGGACATTTTGCAGATTGCGATTCAGAAGAGAAAAAAAGAAAAATAAATCACGTTTCTCGGTAAGACTTTGTCATCTGTAATATGAGGTAATTAATTATTCATTCAATGAACATATGGTGATCAAAATCATTCTGACTAAAGAATTGAAATCAATGCTCGGGGGAATAACAGCAAAGCGTTAGGCAAAAGCCTCAACCTTCGCCCAACTGCTATATACGCATGAAGTCGTGGTTAATAAGCCATATACAGTCACCTGGTTTTACACCAGGATAAGAGGATTTCTAAGGGATAAAAATAAATCCAGCTCATCTTGGACCATGCATGATAGAACAATCATGCATTATTTTATCATGCTGGTAGTTCGGCATGTCTAGCCTTTATATATCAATTTTTTTATTGTATTTCCTCCTTAAAGTTTCAAAAAGTATAGCTGTGCCTAAACGTAAAAGAGCTAATTTAAAATGTAGTACCTGCAAAGGCACTTTAAGCAGAAAACTCCCAAACAGGCTGAACCGCTGTAGCAAAGTACAGTTAGTTTGTGGTATCTGTCCTACTTGTGTTATTATGATGATTATTGAAAAATTCTTTACTGTTTATGTATACTCACTCGATTTGTATTACTTACTATTGTATGCACCCCATGTTTTTGATGAAAAGTTTGGTAATAAATGCTCTATATATTTAAGTGAATACTGTGGCTTAAATGTTTAATGATTTTTCATAATTCTGGTGAAATCATGTCCTGGTTTTGTGCTGATCAAATTCTCATTATTGTCCAATGTAAATTACCGTACTATTAGGTATGTCAATTATGGCCACAGATATCCACACCTCATCAGTGTGATCCATCAGTGCCCATACTCAACAAAACATCCAGATAGAATTCTTTCTGATTAGCTATTCAATCATTGTATTCAGAATATTCCTTTTTTTAATTCAACAGGTGGTACAAACCGTGGTTCTACAAACATGTTGAAAGATTTCTCAGCAAGTCGAACAATGATGATTCAAGTGAAGAATATATTCCATTAAGAGAATATTTACTTCGTCACAATAGAGCTATATTCTGGGTGAGATTTATTTCAGTTACCGGTACAAGAAACCTTTTTCAAAGCGTGTGTTTATGTTTATATGAGTTTTAACTTGTGAGGACTAATCGAGTATAAATCCAATGTCTCGCTTTCTTAAGACTGTAAAATATAAGATTGAATATCTCCCATTCTTGTTATTTAACAAAAAATGTATTGGTAACTTATTAAATTGGACCAATAGATGTTTGTGGAAACAATAGACAGAGATATTCAAAAAAATATTGGTGATTGCGAACAGCAACAACACAAGCTTATTGTCCATCTGTATGCATTCTGCTCAAAATTAATGTGGTAATTTTTGAATGGTTGGAGTTTTTGCGCCATTTGCATTAATGCTGTTGAGTGCTTACCAGACTTGAAACACAGAGCATATACATGTTGAGCTCGACTCTAAATGAGCATATTGCCCCTGTTCGTTTATGATTATAGTTGTTACAGATATATTATTAGGTTAGAATAACATACTTTTTATTTGCTGTTATTTCAGGTTTTAGAATCTATGATACCTTTTGGAAACAATGCAATTTTCCGACTATTTTTTGGATGGTTGTGTCCACCTAAACCAGCTTTCCTTAAATTCACAACAACACCTGGCATAAGAGCAATGACATTTGTGAAACAGGTCTGATCCTCGGTCACTATTTTTTTTATGTCAAATGAAAAAAACTGCCACCATTTGTTAGGAACGAACTTGTACAATAATTGTATGAAATTACACAACTGGTATGATATTGTATATCTTTGTACTAATGTCTATTGGTCTGAAAATATATTTTTATATCCTATACCATCTTGAAAGCAATATTCCTATTGATTTAATATTATGTTTGCCTATACATAATATAAGTCATATTTGTGTTGTTGACGTCTGGTATTCGGCTGGCCTCCTGAAACTTGCATAGCTATTTTTGGTACCTCACAGAATATCAAAATTTTTAGAGCTCCATATTTGAAGTGTTGGCATGAAATAAAATAACTGTGATTTTAGGTTTTTCAAGATATTGTTCTACCAATGACTGTTTTAGAAGATTCAATAAACAAGGCCGAAGAATTGTTTGATACTTATCCAGTGTTGATATATCCATGCAAAATATATGATCATGGTAAGGATCCACACTGAAGTACTGCTTTCCAAATAGGAAATATTATTTTGCAAAACATGAGCCATAGACAGGCAGTGCCGGTATGATCTGTGACATATATTTTAGAAAACGCGATTGAACTGAATATACAAACTTGTACTTAAATCATGTCATGTGTGATCTAATTGTCACATTTTCAAAATAATCGAAAATTTTTTCTGTATGCTGAGTAGAGGGTAACACTTTTATTTTCAAGTTGAAGCTTTAATAATTATGATACTTAAAAATTAAAATTTAAGCGCGAAAAATTGAAATTTGAAAATTGAATTAATATAAAGAAAAAATCTGAAATCCTTGTTGAATTGGGCTGTATCTGCATTGTTACACTATATATGCTCAACTGGTAAAATACTGAAATGATTTATCATTTATATTTTCCAGGTTGAGCATAACTTATTGAACGACAAATACTCCTGAGTACAACCATTCGTTCTTGTTCAGCACCGTTTGGGAATTGGACATAAAAGTGCCATCCCTGGTTAATTTACAAGTTATTCCAGCTCTGACAATAACACAATGTGTAGAGCTCTGAAACTTTTTTATGATTGACAGGAAAACACAATGGACAGTTAAGGCCGCCACGATCAGATCAAATGTGCCCCGGTACAGATTATGGGATGTTTTATGATCTTGGTGTGTACGGGACTCCTGGTAAAGTCCGAAGAAAAGAAAAATATGATGCTGTAAATGCGATGAGATGTATGGAAAGGTAATGCAATAATATTCAAACTCTCAGTTTGTCTGACGTGTATAAAACTATTTCACTATTTCAAGTGCATAATGTCTTTAAAAACTGTATTCGGGCATCGTAGAAGTTGCACTCCCAATAAGCAAATTACGGTAGTTATTCAAAAATGTGTGTTGAAGTGTCACTTTTCAAGATGATTGCTATGAGTGCTCATAGCTGCTATCATTCATACACCTATTTATGTTACTTTCTCTAATAATGATTTCATTGGGCAACTCAAAACAGGATAAATGTGCGCTATTGATGAAACCGAAATATCCATCTTTCAATATATTGTTGCTAGCCTATTGTAGCCTTTTGATAGTGCTAGTCAAAATCCGAATATTTTTTAAATTTAAAATTGAATCTAATTAAATCAGAAATATTATATTGAACAAACTTTTCAGATAATTGCACAGATAGTTGCATTTATTTCCTGAAATTGCAATACCTTTTTATTCTGTTGATTTTGAATCACTGAAAAAATAAAAATGAATTTAACATTTCATGAATCACAAATCGAATATTTTGGAAAGCTCCACCTTTCAGAATTCCTGTTTTTGTGGAAAATGTTTTAAGTATTTTCTAGATCAACTTTAAGGACAAAAATGGAATTTCTAGAAATGAGATTAAATGTTTTTAAGCGTCCAAGGCGTATCTTTGTTGAAAAATGTTTGAACCAATCCTTCTGTTCTCTCAGTAACGATGTTGATGTAAAAGCACTTGCAGAAATTTTAATGCTTGGAAATTCTTGTAATTGAAGAATCAAATTGATATCAACAATTTCTCTGACACTGTGGGTCACTTATAATTGTATTATTTTATTCTACAGGTTCATCATTGAGTCTGGTGGATACTCTTTTCTGTATGCAGATATATTCATGAAATCTGATGAATTTGAGGAAATGTTTGATTTGACTTTATATAAAAAATGCAGAAAAAAATACGGAGGAGAAAATGCATTTCCAGATTTATATGAAAAAGTTAGACCAGAGGTTGATGTATTCAAGATTGGTAAACATTATACAGAGGAAAGCTAGAGTATTATCCAATGGGAATGAATATATGCAAGAGGATTGGTGGAAACGTCATCAATGCATAGTGGTTCTCAAAATAGTAGAAAGCCAACCTACTAATTTTATATCTGGCTGCCAAGTCTGGTAAATCGTAGATATGTTGTTGAAAAGGTTTCTAGTTGTCATGCATGCGGGAAGCATTCTCAAATTGTGTGCAAGAATTTCTGCACAAGGTAGAAAAACTGTTGCTTTATTTATGCCTATGCTTACTTTTTAACTTATCAATGTATAGGGGTGGGCAAAACCGAATCATTTGGAATTCGAATAGAATCACTAATTTTTGTAAATAACAGATATCCCATTTTTACTAATTTAACTTGTCCCCATTGTGTAAATAAAGAAATTGTAGTTTCGTATTTTCAATTCACACCAAGTGCAACAATTTTCCTATTTTAACGACGAAATATAATCGATTTTGGTCAAATTTGGCCATAATCGATTGTATTTCGTCTTTAAAAATGAAAATCTTAGTTCACCTAACAAGTTCTTGTTCCTACGAACGATTCATGATTGATTCGAATTACCCAGCCCTATTAGTATATCATGTGTCTGTGGGTAACTGAGGCATGAATAAATGTGTTTTTAATTCTAGTTCATCAGTGACTTAGCTAAGGTATGGTAATGCACTTAAAAAAATAAAATTTAACTCTTAACAGTACTTAAGGCTGGGTTGGGGGTTAGGTTGACGAACCAGTATGACGGGACCACAGTGTCAATTTGTTGCTCGTGAATTACCATGCTCGCCGAATTAAAAGATTGTGTCTTGTTTTAACTGTAGGCTCTTTGGACCAGTGTTTCTCTAAAGTATGGGTTGCATTGAGGCTATCAAAATTTTTCCAAATCAGTAATTTTCTGTTGCGCTCGTTTTAACTCCACCAAAGGCTGAATTAAGGCTGTATCGTAGCGTTTTATTAGACTTCACCACCTCTCAATTATTGAGTCGTAACATTTGTTTGGCTCAGTCATGCTTGGCTGTTTTGCCATCGAGCGTACCCTTCTGTGAAGCACTACACTATTTAAAACACAGAAGTGTAGTACACCTAAAACAGTGATTATTGTGAGTTGTGCTACAAAAATTCCCTGCGCGTATTTTGATTTAGTTCACTTTTTAAACAAACTAAATTACGCAAGTGCTTACTGCACCGACCACATCCATGTATAATTTTGAGGCGGTAGTCTTGTAAAAAATGTCTACCCTAACTTTGAATTGGTTAGTGGCGACTGTAATGGCCGTATTATGTAACAGTATGTAAGTATTCAAAAGCTGGTCAAGTTGTATCCCGAGCATTCATTTTCACCTTGGATGGAATAATATCTTAAATGAATAATACGGGGCATTCAATGCTCTGAATAACCACATTGCTTTAGACTAATGCTCCTGGTGAAATTAAAAAAAAGTGAGCCGCTTGTTCACTGTAGTCTTCCAATACATTTCTGGAATGATCAAAACAAAATTAAACATATCTACTAGAATCAATCAATCCGCAAAAAGAATATTCAATTTTTTGTATGTACAATCGTTTTGCGTCTCTTACATCTATCTATCTCCCTGGCTAATTCTCAATGGGGTGGGAAGTGAAAATTCTGAATTTTGTAGAAACCACCCACGTTGCTGTACCGGCTACATCAGAGACGGAGGCAGAAGTAATCATGACTAATGTGTTTCTGAGAATCACTGCTTTCACATATACCAACCGACAACAAAAGGCATAATGCTCTTTCACGATATTTTTTATTATTTTACATGGAACACATTCACTATTCCCATCACTATAGCACATGTTTCGTCCCTCAAAAGGACTCTGGAATAGTTTTCTTCATGTAGAATCATGACTTTGGCGCAAGAGCATTACATATGCGCTGGCACAGAAACTTGCCAAACTCTTATTAAATTATCAGCATAACCAGCAAAAAGTGTCTGGCCATCAGCAGACCATGCGAGAGAGAGACACTCTGGTGGATCAGCTTTACTATTTGGCATGTTGATCAGCTCTGGTTTGAGCTCATCAACAATAACCTTTCCTTCCAAATCCCAAATCTTGACACATGGACCACACGCAGCTGCGAGCCAGTACCTGTTTGGTGAGAAAGCCATAGCATGAATTTCACCATCTCCGTTTAGCGTATAAAGATGTTTGCCTTCATTGAGATCCCAGAGCATGGCTTGACCATCTTTTCCACCAGAAGCACAAAGAGAACCATCTGGTGAAACTGTGACTCCATTGCAGTATGCGGTGTGACCGTAATGATTGGTCTTGAGCTTGCAGTTGGTCAAATTCCATACTTTTACCATCTTGTCCCATCCGCATGATACGATGACAGGGTTGCCAGAATTTGGTGAGAATCTAACACATGAGACCCAGTCAGAATGTCCATCGTCCATGATGGTGTATTTGCATACACCAAGGGTATTCCACAACTTGATGGTGCGATCACGGGATGCAGACACAATTTGTCTGTTGTCGGTGGAGAAAGCAACTGAGAGGACATCCTTTGTGTGTCCACAGAATCTTCGAGTACTGACTCCCAAAGTGAGATCCCACAACCTCAATTCTCCATCCCAAGATCCGGAGAGGGCAAACTGACCATCTGATGAAATAACAATATCAGATACAAAGTGAGAATGACCGGTCATTCTTCTCTGTGGAACTCCATATCGTCCCTCCTCTCTGGTTAATTTCCATAAAATTATACTTTTATCCCTAGATGACGATAAAACCATGTCTGGATAAGCTGGAGTTGTTGCGATTTGAGTCACCCATCCATTGTGACCCTGAAGGGTCCCGCGTAATGTCATCTGCTCCATGACTTTTTTATTTTGTATGTGCACCTGAAAACAAAAAAGTTTTGAGAAACTTCTGTGGAAACACAGCACAAAACATGCATAAAACAAAAAACAAAGGGTCTATCATGTTAACAACCCCAATAATTAGTCATGGTAATAACAATGACATAATGCATGTATACAGACAATCCCCATGTAACTTTGAACTAAAAACATATTAAGTTACTGATATTTTGGTTTGGACAGATTTAAGTCAAATTTTTCTGCATGTTTTTTTTAAACGTTTGTGTGATGTGAGGTTCACAGGTATGGATGGGATATTACAGAAACCATGGAAGTAATGAGAGCTACTATCAGAAAATGTAAACATTTGAAATTCCAAGAAATATGAATCGACTTGAAACTATTTAAATGAATTAAGGGACACTAAGATTACTCGTATAAAAATATCTTAAGTGTGTTGTAATAGGCTAAGTTTTTCTATAGAGCTTTCACTCTGTCATCTGTTACCGTCTCATAAATGGAGGCATGTAGATTGACCGTGATTCGGGGGTCCAGTGAAGTTTAGTACCATATTCCCGAATGTCATTAAAATAAAAACTGGCAGAATATTCTCATCCTAACTAGGGAACGACAATGCTGCAAGAATCTGGCGTTGTCTACCGAGTTAGGATGAGTCGCTTACAACATGGGAAATTATTATGATAATCCGATATATGGTACAAAACTTCATGAGACCCGATTTGGGAACCAAGTTGCTTGGCTCCAAACGCAATGGTAGTAGGTGGACTGGGATGAAAAAATTCTGCCACTAGCAATATGATGACATTCGGGATTATGGTACTAAACTTCATCAGACTCAAATCTTTGCCCCCCATAACATGAAAGACAATTTTCAAACGAAAAACGGTTCATCTGTCACTGATCTGGCAGGTTTCAACAGTTCAATTGAAGGAATTTTGGACCGATAACGTTTCATTCAACAGAGCTAACTAGTTAATGAATCAATACAACAATATAGCAAGCATGAAACCAAATCATTATTTGCACCGCTTACAATTACTAAACAAAACAAAAAACGGGCTCAAAATACACAACCTACCTGAGCTGCAGACCCGAAGTCAAAAGACATTAGATCTTTAATGCATGCCAGAAATGAGGGAATACTAAAAATATGTATTTTTATGCTTGTATCAATCTGTCATGAAATTACATTGTATGGTACGTGAAGCTTTTTTATTTATTTAATATAATTTTTTTCCTTATAATTAAAAATTATTTTCATTCAAATATTACAAAAAAACTTACTGACAGCAAAAATATAAACCTTTTTCTGGCAAGTGCCTCCGGTTTGAATTTGTCACATGTGTAAGAATTGGTAAACCCGGCTCAGTGTAAATATAGTTACTCGTATGAGTTCTGGATAACACATTTTATTTATCATTGAAATCAAAACCAAATTATATACCTTTTGTAATTTTTTTTTTTATTTATTGAAAGAAGTTCAGTTAATATTTAGTTGTTTTTAGTATATTGCTTGATTAGTCGTTTTTGCAAAAATTTATTCGTTTTGTCATTATACTTTTTTCAACCTGAAATAATTTCGTAATTATTTTATTTATTTTCAATATTGCTTTATATTAATATTAAACATAACTTATTTCTTTAGTGTAACGTCAAATGCTGCTGCGGAGTTTTCGTTACATGTTCTGTAAATCTAGACGCATGCACCATGTGGTAATGTCTGACCACATAGAATGGTCGGTCGGTGTAGACGTTGCAATTTTTTGTTTCTAATAATGTTTTAATAAAATATTTATGTAATTTTAACAAAACAATATGAAATACTTTGTTCATGGTTTTAATTTATTACTTTTCTGAAAAAATTGAAAATTTTCAAAAATGTTGCTAATCTCAGTCGTAGTCAAATATGTATTTCGAAATGTGGCAACCCCACAACCATGGCGGGAGCACGTTCGAAATTTGTCGCACAATCTCTGGTCACATCTTGGATTCCGGACTAGTGCTCTTACTTCCGGTACCTAGGTTACAGGCAGCAGTTATAGTTGATAAAATGTTTAGTGGAATATTACCTACTCTGTACTATGATATGAACGAATGGACTGGGATACTATAGAAAACAACATTACATTAGCCGCTGACCTGTGACCAGGCAATCAACATTGGAAAATACTGAATAGAAATTATAGACCTAACCTGTTACGGTATACAGTAGGTACGGTACCGGTATAGCTGTTCAGTGTTAGTGCCTTTTTCAGTTTTTGGTAGATCATATTGGTCTAGTCTACCTAATTTTATTTTTCAATTTCCTATAGGGCCTACTGGTATTTGACATTATTTCTATTAAGTTGTAACTTATATACTACCACCATACAGACTTATACTGTGCAGTGTGGGAAATTGGCCAAACTTGTCGCGGTAGGTACTGACTGAAAAACAGAAAACATCTACGGTACCGTATAGGAAATAATTTAAATTGATTAATTAACCAACTTCAGAAAACAATGGTATACAGTATATCTGACGGGGTTTTTATTGTTTTAAATTATTTATTTTGAACTGTTTAACCATAAAATGGAATGAACATCGGAATTTTGAAATCGCGCTAGGCTATGATTTACTGTAATTAATTTGCAAAATAGTTACAGCCTACATCAACATACGCAGTACTGCTGTCTTTCTGCATGGGTGTGTGATTTATCATGAAATCAGGAAAAAAGCCTTATCACAGTTTGAAACCATTTTTTCTGATGACCATAGCCAGCATATCAAAACCAACATGAGTCCTTTCAATTTTCTTTAAATTTATGGAAATTCTACCGCACAGTATCGGCAAGCCGGACGACTCCGTTAAAGAATATTCGGGTCTAGTGAAGTTTAGTACCATATTCCCAAATGTCATCAAAATAAAAACTGGCAGAATATTCTCATCCTAACTAGGGGGTGCCAATGCCGCAAGCATCTGGCATTGAGACACAACGTGGGGGAATTTTTATAATAATCGGATATATGGTACTAAACTTCAGGAGACCCGAATATTCAAGCTCATTGTTAGTGCTTTTCGCGCTTGGCTTTTCTGAAATAAAATTTTTTTCTATTTCCCCCTCTTGGCTTATCATATTTCACGAGGACTATTTCAATCTGTAATTTACCACATTTCAGTCGAATCACAGTATCATGACATTATGCAATATAGCCTTATTTATACCAGTACATAGTATGAAAGTAATGCTATCAGTGGTGTAAAAATTTTGGGGAGTACCTAAAAAATAATATTGAATTTATTATTTTTAGACTAATTTGGGGTGCAACCATTAGGGACTAATTTGTCACTGCCCCACAAAAGAGTGTGAAATTCGAGGTTTTTCTGTTGAGCAAAAAATATGGAAGTATTCTTTAAATAATTTTAATTTCTTTTCCTGCAACAAATGCTATCAAAAATAGTGATGAACATTCCCGCAGGTAAAAAGCATTCCAAGGTAAAAAAGCCCTCACAATTCACGCTTGGCAAAAGCAGATTTTTCTGTTCTTCAGAAATGAGGAAATATTTTCAAATTCGCCTGATTTTAGGGTACCCCATATTATTTGCATACATCGCATGGAAATATTGCAAATACGATGATTGCCAGTCAATTGGTAACAGTATGTTTTTGGTGGGTCAATTTGTACTTCGGTGAAATTTGCAATGGATGTACTGTGTAGAGTCTGAAGTCGTTGATTCATAAGGTTTTGATATTTAAGTAAATGTTTTTAGTATAAATTTAAAAAATAACACTGAATAAAAAATCAAGTTTTATAAAAAATTGATCTGAAAGTCATTGAGTCTGAAGAAAAGCAGCAAAGTTTTTTAGGGATTTGGAGTGGTGTAACTATTTCTGTGAATTTTTGTTCAATTTCCTTTCTGCTACTACTCTGCTATGTCAGAATTCAGAAGCATATAAGTGTCTGTGAATTTTGGCAATGGTACGAATTGACCAATGATAACCAATGAATTTTTCAGAATTGGCCAATCGCTCCAAATAGATTTTTATACTGGTATTAAATTGACCGCCACCAGATTTATCCTTTGAGATGAAGTAAAATCCAAGCCTTTCTTTGAGAAGTAGGCAAGTTAAAGCATATCAAGTCCCTATTAAAGGTGGAATAACTATTGTGATTTGTATTTATGATGACCATTTTCGCGGATTCTACTTTTGAGTAGAATTCTTTACCGGATTTTGAGTAGCATGGCTATTAGAGCGGCATAAATATTGAATTTCATATAATTTGTCTTTATTATTGAGCAGGGTAACAGGACCTCTATTCATGTCATTTTCTCAGATGGCCAAAAAAGGCTCAAACCATCAACTATTTCATAGCAGTATTGATGCTTTTGGACGGTTTTGTTGCTGAATATTTGTATTCCTTCCGAAAATCCTACCAATGTCCTATTTATATTTTTGAATCAACTATAGTTGCCAATGCCAGATAAATTTACTTTCCAGTTTCGGTTTAAGGGTATTTTAAATATAGATTTGAATTTAGACTTTTTTGTTTTATCATCAGTTATATTTTCAGAAAAACTTATAATATAAGTATGAGTGGCGGCATATATGGTGGAGATGAAGTTGGAGCGTTGGTGGTTGATATTGGATCTCACACTGTTCGTGCGGGATATGCTGGGGAGGATTGTCCCAAGGCCGTCTTCCCCACTCATCTTGGATCACAAACCATCGAAGACATGGAGATTGAAGGAGAGGAATCGCAGCAAACCAAAAAGTTACATTTCGGTACAAGTGCTTTGTTGACTGCAAGAAAAGATACTGAGGTGGTAACGCCAGTTGCAGATGGAATGATTGAAGATTGGGATTTATTCGAATCAATGTTAGATTACACATACAAACGAGGTTTACATAGTGAATCTAACTTGCATCCTGTGCTATTTTCTGAACCTGCTTGGAATGTTAGAAATAAGAGAGAAAAGCTTACAGAACTTATGTTTGAGAAATACAATGTTCCAGCATTTTTTCTTTGTAAATCACCAGTTTTGTCTGCATTCGCTAATGGTCGATCAACAGGTGTGGTCTTAGACAGTGGAGCTACTCACACTACTGCTGTACCAGTACATGATGGTTATGTACTCAAGCAGGGAATTGTGAAATCACCACTAGGAGGTGATTTTGTTCTTATGCAATGTAGAGAGGTGATGAGGAATCTCAACATTGATGTAATTCCTGCTTATATGATTGCTTCAAAAAATGAAGTCAAGGAGGAATCCCCTGCTGATTGGGAAAAGAAGAAAGATCTTCCTGAAACAACAGAATCATGGAAAAAGTACATGATGAATTATACTCTTGAGGATTTTTCTGCATCAGTGCTACAAATTTTGGACACGCCTTACATTGAACAAGATGCCATGGGAATGCCGCAAGCTCATTATGGTTTTCCAAATGGATATCATCAAGATTTTGGTCATGAGCGTATGAGAGCGGCAGAGGCCTTATTTGATCCTTCTCTCATACAAGGTAACAGTATGCTTGGCGTTCCACATGTGGTATCGTCTTCGGTAGGTTTATGTGATGTGGATGTGAGACTCGGACTTTACAGTAGTGTGATTGTGACTGGGGGTAATACTCTGTTACAAGGATTTACTGATCGACTCACAACAGAGTTGTCAAATAAAACTCCTCCTAGTGCCAAATTAAAAATAATTGCTCCAACTAATTCCATTGAGCGTAAATTTTCTCCCTGGATTGGTGGATCTATATTAGCATCACTAGGAACATTTCAACAAATGTGGATTTCAAAACAAGAATATGAGGAAGCTGGAAAATCATGTGTTGAAAGAAAATGTCCTTAACCATAAGGCTAATTAGTGGATGATCATTTCGAATCATGTTATCTCAAGATAATCTGTCGGTCGTTGTAGCAGTGCATAATAAATGCATATGAACAAAGTAAAAACAGTTTTGTGTGCTACGCACGAGTGGTGGCAATTGGTAAATTTATAAAATACCCGACTGTTTATAGCTGGCCATAATGATTAGCGCTATCGATTCTAGTAAGAAAAACATGTTTGGTTATGTATGGGCCACTGATATTTCAGTTTTCAAACAATATCAGACAATATTATTTGATACTTTGTGCCTTATCACTGATACTGAAATATCGTGCAATAAATTAACCCATACACTACCCCGAGATTGAGAAACTTCGTCAAAATCTGTTTAATTTTATATAAGTTAACTACAGATATGGGTTGACCATATGGCTTAGTTTTGATGTTATTCAAGATCTTGATCTCACCATAAAATAACAAGGATTTATTATCGAAAACTGAACTTACTTACAATAGAATTCTAGAATATCTGTGACTATTATAAAAGTTCATCCTTAGCATATATTTCTCAGAGGACAAGGTGCCTTCCATCATTGGTAAATGTTCCAATTATTCGGTTGTACTTTTTTATGGAAGTTCGCTCTGAGCAAGGCAGAAAGCAGTGCCTATCAGGAGTTACCTAACTGGTACTCAATTGTCAAATACCTACTACAAGATGAAGTTCCAGCAACTGCACTCTAATCATAAAAACATCCCATTCAAAACTGAACCACCATGGTAAAGTGCAGTTCTTTATAAAGTGCAGTGCTTTTTATTGTTTAGTTTCTCTTACATAACAGAATAATATTTAATGAACAGCCAGATCATTGGGATTTTCTTGGTTAGGAATTGGAGGCTTAAAGAAAGGTATTCCGCAAGTTTTTCTCCTACTATATTTTGATAATGTTTTATATCTGAATTAGAGCTCAAGCAATTTAGGTACCAGTATGTTAATTTCGAAACTGATAGTTTAAAATTAGCCTGCATCGATACTACTATCCAATGTTTTTTTCTCCACTTCATTATCAACCAATCCAGACAATTAACATTTCAATGTATCTAGGCACTACTAGCTATGTTTCAAGAAGCTACTAAACGCTATTTTTCCCAAATAGTATTATACAGAATTTTGACAAAAGAATAAGATGATTGCAGAATTTACAAGTTATAGGTTTATGGAGACTTATTTCAATTAGAGAATAACTGAATCAGGGAAGAGTTCTGATTTACACGGTATATTATGCTGCTGAAGCACAATGTATTTTACTTTTATACTACTCGGATTTATTCAACTTCATGATTTCCCTTTAAATCTTTTTAGTGCTGAATGTTTTCGATTTTTGTCTGAATAAGTAATTTTCTTTACACTGCCACGATAACCATGTTTTGTATTGTAATATTTTACAGATATTTTTCTAATAAAAGAATGGTAGGAGTGTTATTTTTTCCGGAGTTTTGGCGAAATTCACTCTGTGTTTAATTATTCTCAGGAGAGTGATTTTACCGAAGTATCTTATAATGCCAAGTTCTAAGTAAAACTTGACATAGTCCATTACTTGATTCTGAAGACTTCCTTCATTAAAAGATTCTGTAATGTTTAAATTACCAGTGGAACATATGATGTTGAATGAATGATTAACCCATATTCAGCAAGACACGTTTTGATAAAACTTTCGGAACTAAATTCTTAGAAAACTCTAGGTGTGTAACAGTTTAATAAGTCTCATCTGACCTGGAGGATGATCTCAAATGCTCTAGTATTGCGGAGAGTCATATTTTACACAAAACCTGGAATTACCTGCAGAAGTATTTTTGTTACAAGAAATACTGGATATCACACATCACACCATGTTGCATCATCTCAACCTAAGCTATCTGAAGAAATCAATCAGGCAGTCGACTATGGAAAATATTATGAACCAACAACTTGGGAGTCGTTGTATAATTCTTTTGTAGACAGTGGTTTGGTTAAGTTAACTGAATCCTATTTAACTACTGTCCATGATTTTACTGGATTACCATGGTGGGCGACGATTGTTATATGTACTTTTACTCTGAGAGCAACAATAACAGCTCCATTGTTTGTTTGGCAAATGCGGAAAAAGGTGAAACATGCAATGCTGGCTCCAGTTTTGCAGGAGATCATTAAACGGTTGAATGCAGAAGCAGTCGAGGCTGCAAAAGAACATAGATGGGATAAAAAAACCAGAGATATGCATGTTTTCAATAGTTTTCATAAGAGGAGAAAAGAATTATATAAACGACATAAAGTTCCTGGTACTTTTCGAAGGAATGTAGTTCCTTGGGTGCAATTACCACTGTGGTTTGCTATGAGTGCTTCTCTGAGACATATGACTTTATCTTTATCATTCATAACTTCTGTGTCAGCTACACAAATGCAAACTTATGCTCAATTCAGTAAAGAAGGCATATTCTGGTTCCATGATATGTGTATTGCTGACCCATATTGTATACTTCCAATTCTTATGTGTTTTTCCAATCTTGCAACAATAGAAATTTATCGAGGGGATGGTAAAAAACCTCTTGTGGGTGTATCTAAAATATTAATCAATGTATTACGGGGTATTTCATTAATCATGGTTCCAGTTGCAATATACATGCCCTCTGGTGTAGTGTTTTATTGGTTTGTATCAAGTAGTTTTGGTGTTATGCAAGCTTTGGCAATGCAGTCTGTCAAGTTTAAGAAATTGCTTCGTCTACCTATTGCTGAAAATCATTCCAAAACACCTTATAAGGATATTTTATCCAGATTTAAAATTTTCGGTACATGAGATCGTGGCGAAAGAACTTTATTTTTGTGCGACAATTAACATATTTCTATTTTTGTCTTTTTTATAATTCAGTAGCACTAGTGTTGGTGGGTTTTAACGTATTCGTAGTTTGTTGGTACAACTCGATAAACAGTCAATTTTTGTTTAGAGTTTCTAGAAGTAGTAGTTGATCTGCCAGCAAAACGAAACAGAAGTTGATTTTCCTTAGAGTGAATCGAAGAATATGATTTTCTTTATAGAAGTTCGCTCTTATAGAAGGTCGAAGGCATTAGTGGCTCTATATTAAGAAGCATTTTGTACAATCCATTAAAAACAACCATAGTATGACTTTCAATGCAAACTTGAATCTCCACACAAAACTAATCTTTGAGTATTTATAAATTATATCATTTTTGTCCAAAGGCAGCCACATTTGGGTGTGCTGAGAAGCAGAGTAGCTGACATTCTGCTAGTATGGTTGGCTGTAACATCACAGCGCACTTTTTGAATATTAACTATAAAAGTTGTTTATTAGTTGTTGTTTTTTATGCAACTTTAGTAACAATTCTATGTTAACACTTCTATCAGGAACATATATTTAAACAATAAGTATTCAGTGGTAGAAGATGGCACAAGAAAGCAAGTTTTTACGATTTCAGAGAAGGGTTGAACGCTTGGCAGAGAAATATACTGAAAAACCTATTCAGAAATCATATGCACCAAGATTATCTGACTTGCCATGTCCGGCGCCTGCTTGGTCGAAATATTTCAGACTGAAAGACGCTTTCTGTCGAGCACATGCTGGTGCTGAAGAATTGAGAGTGTTCTCTGTGGAACCAAAAGATTCTCCTGCATCATCAGGGAAGAGGGAATTTATTGTTTCAAGTTATGAGGAGTTTTGGTTTTATTATAACAGAATGAAAACCAATGAGAAACATTTTTATGAAGTTATTGAAGAAGGTGTCGCTTGTCATTTGTATTTTGATTTGGAATATTTGAAAGAATATAACAGAGATGTGACTGGTGATGATTTAGTTGATATCGTCATCAGTTCGGTTTGTGAAAAGTTAATGAAAGATTATAACATAGAATGTGACAGAACTCATGTTCTTGAACTTGACTCTTCGAACAATGTTAAATTTAGTCGACATCTTATTTTCCACATACCTAATGCTGTTTTTCGAAATAATTACGAAGTTGGTGGGTTTGTTAAAAAATTATGTGAGGAAAATGAAGACAGATTTTTTGTTAATTCATCAGATCATGATATCGTATCATTCATTGATCTAAGTGTGTACACTAAAAATAGAAATTTTCGTTTATTTCAATCAACAAAAAAAGGTAAATCATCTGCCCTGCAGCGTTTCATATTATGCAGGTTTGATTTTTCACATAAAAATGTTAGGAGCTCATGCTGTAAGCATCATGCTTCAGCAAGTGAAGACATTCCTCCAGTCAAAAAATCCAAATTAGTTGAAACAGATATAAATGAACTCATATTTTATGCATCGCTGATAACAAATGTAAGATTTAACCAGCATATAAAGATTCTATTTGTTAACATGCCTGAGAGAAAGAATGAAGAGAACAACTCGACAAAAATAATTTCCAGCAGTGATGTTCACTATAATATTAGTTCAGAATCTCCATTTCCTTTATTGAAAGATTTTATTACTTCTTTGGTCAATGTTGATGGACTCAAAGGTCACATTTCAAAATGGGCATTCTTTCCATGCAGTCATACAATTATTTACAATATTTTGGGTAATCGGTATTGTAATAATATAAAGCGCCAACACAAAAGTAATCATATATTCTATCTTGCTGATTTATCTGCAAAAGTTTGTTATCAGAAATGTCATGATTCCTCTTGTAGAGCACAAGGTTATCGCTCACCTCCAATACCATTTCCCAAAAAAGTTTCCAACAGCATTGTTGATGTGAATATGGATTTAACGGATGATGAATTGTTAGACTTTGTCAATTCATTTGAAGAAGACTGCAATAATAATAAGGAAAATAAATGTAACATTTTAATTGATGAAGACGCGTGGGGAAACATTTCAGATAAGGATTTGTTAAATGCTATAGAGAATACGATTTAGCTGAATTGGCATCCCTCATTATTATTTTGTAATGTTGATTTAAATCATGTAATTGGTTATTTCAAAATTAACAAAAATTTGCCCAACTTGCAGGACACGAAATATGGACACCAGAAATACACAAAAATGTCTGGTACAAACGTTTGTGGCCAAAATTGAATAAATCATGCGGATCTTATCAAATTCCAGTTGTAAAAGACATAAAAATTTTCATATACTTTCTAAAATTTCATACATCTTTAATTCTGATGGTTTTGAACAAAACAAATCATATAATTTCAATAAACCACTGTATCACTAATTGTCAAATATTTTGGACAGCCCTGTAACAGTGGCATGCAATGCGAAGTATTTTTTCTGTTACTGTAGAGTTCATAAATGAATTGCTATATGTAATAATTGATATATAAATATATGTGTTCGATTACATTTATTCATTTCTATAATTTGTAGGGCCTTTTAAAAATACTTTTACTTTTACTTTAAGTGTACAATATGGATAAACCTTGGAATGTTCATCACAAACAGGATGATGCTTTCCGTGAAGCCGGAAAGGATTCTGACATTCATGTATTTGCTGTTGAACCTGTTTTTTCACTTCAATGCAATAAAACTGGCAGAAAGTTTATTGCATGTACTTATGAAAAGTTCTGGTGGGAGTATACAAAAATGATAAAAAAAGACTGGCCTCGACATTTTTATGAAGTAATTCGGGAAGACAGACCATGTCATCTTTATTTCGATCTTGAATTCTCTAAAAAAGAAAATCTTGAAGTGGATGGTAACAAGATGGTTGATGACTTAATCTATTTTGCTTGTGAAAAATTGGAATGCGATTTTGGGATCGTATGCTCTGAATGGAATGTGCTACGATTGGATTCTAGTACAGCTGAAAAGTTTAGTCAGCATCTTATTTTTCGCATACCAGATGCATCATTTCGCTCAAATTATTATGTGGGGGATTTTGTGGAAGAATTATGTGAGAATCCTGAATTTTTAAAACGATTGACAATATTTGCTGATAATGGGAACTCTAAGACATTGATAGTAGATAAAGCAGTTTATACGAAAAATCGCCATTTTCGTTTATTTCAGTCATCGAAAAAAGGAAAAGATGCTGTACTATTGAGATCAGACTATTGTAAATTTGATTTTGATACTATTAATATTCCATCATCACAAGATAATAATAGTTACAATACTGGTGCACAATTATCTCACTGTGATAATGATAAGGCAATATTTTTTGCGTCACTTATATGCAATGTTGATTGTTGTAACACAATTCTGCTACCTTTTGAGATCAGGAAAAAGACCATAAGCAATATGCCCAATACTCACATTGCATCTCGACATGCTTCTGATCATTTTGAATTGGGCTTTGGTTGCATTGACCTCGACCTTTTTATCATGTCTTTAATTCAAACGGATGGTGTACAAGGTTTTATTGGCAGTGTAGAATATGACCAGGAAGAAAACACTGTCCGATATAGCATTCGTGGAAATCGGTATTGTCGGAACATCGGGCGTCATCACAAAAGTAACAATGTATTTTATGTTGCTTATCTTGATCAAAGGGTTGTCGTTCAGCGATGTTATGACAGACAATCGTGCAGAGATTTTTATTCTTTGCCGATAAGACTTCCTAAAAAAGTTATCAAGAGTTTAGAAGACGGAATGTTTATTACAGATGTTTCGAATGAAGACCTTGTTTCACACTTGGAAAGGAGTCTGAATTTAGATGATTAAAACCATAAATGGCAATATATTTCTAATTTCTACCTAAACCAGATGTCCTGAATTTTTGAACATTTTTTTGTGTATCAATTTATTTTTTATCTTGTATAT
This sequence comes from Styela plicata, assembly GCA_963675895.2. Lineage (NCBI taxonomy): Eukaryota > Metazoa > Chordata > Ascidiacea > Stolidobranchia > Styelidae > Styela > Styela plicata. The sequence goes on along the minus strand of OZ023151.1, from coordinate 8,328,368 downwards.
TTCTAACTACTTTTTCTAATATCTGCAATCACTGTTTGAATGGTCCTCAGGGATCTCTTATTTTTCATACGCGAATTACCAAATATTTCATATTTTATACTTCTTATGTCTTTTTGGGTATCTAAAACATCCTTGCAGTTTTCCTCGGATGAATCTAAACCTTCAAATTTAACAAACCTGCTATTTTATTTTATTTAAGTTCTTTCCTCTGTTTTCTTGAATGTTTAACCGGTACCAAAAATATTTCTACTGTGCTCTTCATAAATTTTATTACAATATTTATCTTAGTTCTAATTGCTATTTTGTTTGTATAGAGATTAATTACTGAACCATATTCCCATATTCACTCAGCTTGTGCAATGAAGGAAACTCAAATAGCACATTCCATGTAAGTTTTTCAAGTGAATGGGAATTTTCTTTCATATTTTTGATACCCCAATGAAAGCAATTTCAGAATTCAAATGTTAGTATCAATATGATAATCTGTCACAAATTTGATATTTAACTTTATACATGTGATGTGGTAAACTTGTTTTATTGCCTTTTTATGTTTTATATTCAAACATTAGCTATTTTCTTTAGGCGTCTGAGTAGTGGTGCTGTCATTGTATGTACCGTAATGACATTTTTTAATTTTCTCAAACAGATTGATACTAATGTATGAATCCAATGGTCAAATCTAAATATGAGTGTTACTAGAATAATGAAAAAATGAGACAAATTTGATCAAATATGTATACCATCTGCAATATAGTACTTTAATAAAAAAACAATAATTGAACTGAATGGTTTGATGATTGGTTTGGTGATCCAATATGTCACAAAAGAAAGTCCAGATTCCCAGTATTTTAGATAAAAGAATACCTCAAATTATACGTTAGGTATGGTATATTTTATTGAAGTAGACATAATTCAAGACATTGCTTTGCATTTGCAGGTCATTTCAAGAACTATGGAGGATCACAGTGGGAAAATCTTGCATAAAAGATCCAAATCTTGTTGCCAACGAGCTGAACAAAAATCTTCAGCATTTTGAAAAATGTTTAAAGTATTATAAACCCAACAGGCATGTTAATCTAATGTTCTACTTCGTTAAATTAAGGACATCATAAGAAATCTATACCTAATCTAATATTATAATGTCTCAAGGAATAAGATGTTGTTTTTAATTGAATTGAACCAAACTTTCCATAACTGGAAAATACTATTTAAAAATAGTGTCTTTTCGTTATCCTGGTGAAAAGTAAAAGTGAGTTATTATTTTTTAGCATAAACAAATCACCTTTGGTCCAAAATGAGTTTCTTTCTTTTCAAAATGAATTTTCTCTGTAGTAATAAAATCATGCTTTTTGGGGGGCCTCCTATTAGGCAAGATAGGAAGGCCTTGCTTGGAACCACCACTCTTCCGTATGGTGAAGAAACATGTTAATTACTCGGATAAATTTTAATTCGAATGCTTTTTCAGAGAATTTTCATTCGAATGAAATCATTTTATATTGGTGTCTAAGTACCAGACGATCTACCGGTCTGATGTTCGCTAATCGAATGTGGCGTACAGTAGTGGGATCTAAAAACCCTGTCCTGATGATGAGTTTTTTCATTTTGAAGCTGTTTTGATTGCATATATAACAAGAACGCCATTTTCAATAATTTTCCTTTAAAAACGTCACCAGGGCTTAACCATATTATGAGTTAATAACTTTGTATTTGCCTCCATTGAACTCACATGGGCTTATAAGTATAAGTGCTTTTGCCTGATTTTGTAATTTTCTTATTTGCAGTGATGACTCAAAGAAAGGATTGAAAAATAATAAGAATGTTTCGTCCAATTTACAAAAGTTTTGCTTGAAAATGGCTGAATTTCTGGTACAATATTATAATTTTTGGTATTATATAATTTATGAAATATCTCTAACATTAAACCCATAAGTGCCAATTTTGTATTATCACTGCTACATCCAAATCGTTAATAGTTGAAATGAATTATATTTTATTCATGCCATTACTAAAATTGGAGATTTTTGTTTGGTAATTTTAAATGTAATTGAATAGTTTAACAGAACCAAGCCGCTTCCCGAAATCTATATAATAGTATACTGTGGATACAGTTTGAATTAGCGATGAGGTTGCAAAATTTTTGATAGATAATTGTGGTACTAGTGTTGACAGTATTAGTAACAGTAATATTTGTATTATTTTATTTGTTATGTATCACATTTTTTTTTCAAGTTCGTTTTTTCTGATGGGAGCATCCAAGTAACATAATAGTTTCCTAGATTCTTCTGTTCTGTCAACAATCTTCATTTACATGTTCAATTATTTCCAGGACTTGGATTGTTCTCAGACGCTGAATTTAACATCACAATATTCTTCTTGTGATTTTCATGGATCGAAAGAAAAGTTTGATGAATTACTCGAAGACGAACGAAGTCATTTTACACTTATGGGAAAAATAACAGAATATTATTTCAGTGAAAGGTACTTGAAGCTCTCCATGTTTTTTTTTTCGATTACATCAAAAGGCTTTAAAATCATACACATTGCCATGAACTGCTGTTGTTCAGTGTTGTTACTGCAGGGGAATAAAAAGAATCCAAACTAGTAATTTATTGTTAAATATTCAAAAAATACTAGCTGAAGAGCTAACGGTGCAGTTCAGTAGCGTACTTGAAAATTAAATAATTGTCTGAAAATAAATACGATCAGTGACGCCATCTGGAGGCATTTGTCCCCTTCGCCAGGAAAAAAGGCTTAAATCTTGTTGTAGTCTGAGTCTTGATTTTTCATTAGCCTTGCGTCTTATTTTTTCATACCGCCTTCCAGCATATCCAGTTTTCTCTGTTAGTCTTAGTTAGTCTTAGATGACTATATAATAACCTAGGGCAGATGCACTCAATGTCCTTTGCTTTACAGTTCTGTTGGAATAAATTATTGCCAAAATCTTTGTCTCTATAATGCCAAATAATGGTGTAACAATCTGTAACTTTTATTCAATCTTCCCTGAATGTGCCATTGAATATTTTTGAATATTGAAATACTATCAAGTTTTAAATGTTTATTAATCATTCAGATTATACTTGCTACGGATCATCAAACATGTTCTGAGTTATTTTGAAGACAAAAATCATCAATTCCAGGTAGAATAAAACTAATTCTGAATTTCCATGAGATTATTCGCAATCGGTTTTTGTAGTAGTCATTGGTAGTCATGAGAATGATTCCCGTTTTAATTTGAATTCAATATGTAATCATAGTGGAAGTTTCCGATACATTGTGACTGCAAAAAAATGGTGTTTTAATACATTCCAAAATGAATATATTTAAAATTGTAGGTTTGTAAAATTTAATCCCGTAAGCTGTTTTGCATAATATATTATAGTGTTTTTCGTATTTTACATGGTATTGTTATTCTGTACAATATTCAATTGCAATTTTTTTCAATTCACTCCGAGCAAGACTGGAAGCTGTGCCTAAAAGGAACCAACTAGCGGCCACTTATTAGCAATGAGCTACTATGAGATGTAGTAGCAGCAACTGTAACCTAAGCAGAAAGTATCCCAAACAGAACTGAACCACTTTGGTAAAGTACAGTGGGGGCCGGGTACACAAAGACTCCCACTTCTCGAAATTGAGACGCAGATAAATGTGGTGGAATCCTTACGTTAATGCCTTGTTTGCAAAAGCTACCTACCTGCCCATATTTAAGGGAAAAGAAATGTCCTGTGCAATATAAATTCCGAAGTTTGCAATGACAATGTGTTTTCATAATTTGCAATTGTTGACTATTAAGCGACAGAAATATCTTTAGAATAGAGCTGGGTGACATACCGCCAGGATGCTAAATACTGGCATCTTGCTTTCTCAAATACAGTGTCATGCCAATAATCTGCAATGCTGATGTGTCATGAAGTCGGTATTTTCGGCACACCGCTTGAAATCTTGGTCAATTGGCACAAAAAAATCGATGATTGCTAATGTACAATTCACTGCTTCTCGCACACCCACGCATGCTTACCTGCCTTGTTTTAACTAGCGCTTTGTGATGAAACAACAGCCGCACAGACATGGCTGCCCCGACCTATCGGCGACGCCGTTGAATAAGTCACTGAAAAGTGAAAGCACAGTTTTATCTTGTTTGAAGCCGCTGAACATTGTGAGTGACCTGTGATCGTATTAAAAAGTCTAATATCAATAAAGATGCACGGCATACTTTTTTAATTAGGACGTGATATACTAAAATCCCATTTTTTACAAAAAATAGAGTACCAGACCGATAATATCGATATTTTGAAGGCGGTTTACCGGTACAAAAAATATCCCATGCTGCCCTACCAGCTTCACTTCAAAACAGAACAAATGAGATATCCATTTCATAAATTTCGGTTACAACTGCTCCCGTCAAGAAATAAAACAGATTTATTGGCCTATATTTCCATGATTAATATGGTATTCTATATTTGTAAATAACTCCGAGTCCGAAAACAGGCTGGATTCGACCCGAATCCAAGTGCGAGTACTCCTCATCTCTGGTTGGTATCTGCCCTGGGCGATGGTAAAACCGTCAACCATTTCTTTGTTTCCTTTTAGTCGCTTCTTATGGCACGCAGGAAGTACTATTCCATACAAGACGCAGGAAGTACTATTCCATACAAGACGCAGGACTACAGTATTCTATTCTATACCTGCTAGATTACAATAAATGACCACCTACTTATATAGCAAACGCCGACTACGAAATATAGCTCCACCAATTAACTGCCTTGTAGGTAGAAAGCATTTCGTACAAACATGAACCACTTTAGTTTTTGCATCAATGCCTTCTTTTGCTATTAACAGCAAGAGTATTCTGAAATTGTCAACAATTTGAAATCTAATCTTGGAAAAAATGTTTTTAAACAATATGAAGAACGGTTTATCTCAGATCCCCCTACAATTCAATCAAGAGGAGCTTGTTTTACACATCAGGTATTTTTTATAAATTGCGGTAAATGTAATTTTATTTTAATGCTTGTGACTGACATTCTATTTCAGCTACCGTAGTCTATCTAAGTACAATAGCTCATGCATAAAATAGTATCAACTGATCATATTAAAAACGTTAAGTGCATGTTTATGCTTAAACTGATTTGGCAGAATGTCAGCTACTTTGCTACCGACAAGATAAAGTTGTGCAAAAGCCCTTTCAACCCTGCTATGGAAGAACGTCAGGAGAAAACTTCACATGAGGATAAATACTTCTGCAGAAGATTCAACACTCAATTCGGCACACTTAGGCAACTAAACAATGGTTTGGGCAAGTGAGCTCGAGTGTAGCCATCAGGATCATAGATAGAAATTTTTCCAGGCAGGCAAAATTAATTACTATTATGCAGAAAAGTGCTCAAGTCATTACTTTTCTCCAAATGCCTTCTTTTTATAATATGATAGTCAAATTGTGGCCTGCTTAAAAAAAATTGAACCTCATCTCTTATGTTGTTACAGGTGATTGTTCCATTTGCACTTCAAGCAGTGAAAGAGCAATGTGAATTATTGGAAATATTGTTTATATATTATTCTCATTTTGAAATGACTCCTGATATATTAGTGCAACTCAGTAAAACGTTCAAAGGTAATTCCTATCATGCCTGCAATATCTTTTACAAATACAGTATTTTCATGTGAATGGTTTTCCCATATATGTTCACGTAGGGCGGCAGAGTATTTGTTTTTTTGGGTGTCCAAAATGTTCATGTCATTTTCTCCTGCTATTTCATAGCAGGATTGATGATTTTGAAGCTTTTCATGCAGTTTGGTTACTACTGAACACTCGAAAAGAGTCCTTTAATAAATCTGCTCGCCACAGGTATACCATTAAATATTGTTCTTTTGCCAAATTTTATTTTCATGTAACCCATTTTTCTTCAGGTTACTGGGTTGCAGAGTAGCTGGCATTCTGCCAGTCTGCATTCACATATTTTAGTGATATAGAGTTGAACTAGTTTCTTGAATACTGTAACATTAGAACATTTATCTTCCAGCTGTTAACTTTGGTATAAAAAGAGACGATAAAAAGGTCTTGAGGCTTCCGCTTGTATGAATAAAAATTTTAGGTGTAGGCAAATTTTTTTTCAAAGAAATACAAAATTACAATGAACAAACAACGAGTGGTATTCAAGTCATCTGATTTAGACAAGTATCTGAATGAATTCGAATCATAAATTTAAAACCGTTTTACCTAGCTTTAAATTAAGCTGGAGGGTTTTGCAGTCTTCTTAGGCAAATTCCAAAACCCTACTGTAACCACTTTTCACTCACAAACAACATATATACAACATTTTTTTCGAATTTTATTTTCAGAGCAAGGATATGGTGCTGGTCACCCTCTACTTGAAGTTACTGATACAAGTAATCTTGCACATTTACTTACTAGACTGAATATATTGCAACAACTTTTTTTGATTGAAGGTTTCGACATGGAATATCTACAGGTAATATCAAAATTTTTATTGATTGGCAGTTATCTACCTTGGGAGGTGGTGTTGACATCTATCACTACGTTCTTTCAGCTGCAACTTTTGTATCTACTCATCTACTCTACAGGATTAATGTTTTTGGAAAGAACTTGAATCTGTTATTTTTAACCTGTGCCAACATGTTAAACCACTTTGCGCTTTCAATTCTTGAACACCTAGAGTCATACCTTTGGTCATTTGTCATTTTACAGAATCCCATTTTTGGGCAAGATGTTTGCAGTCTTTCTAATTAGAAATTTTGTAAAGCACAAATCGCAGTAAGACCGTGCCTAAACGGCATGGTGTATCAGTTATCTATTCTTTATGCTAAATTATCACTAAAATTCATCACAGCAAATAAAAAAATGAATGATGCTCTTTTTCATCATCGATTTGAATTTAAGAAGTTTGGCATAAACTAATGTAGAAATGATCAGTTTTTAGTTTGAATGTGTGTCTGTCTTTTTCTTCTTGTTAGAGATTAGCAGAAGCAGGTGGAACTGATCAACATAAACTAAGTTTGAAGAAATCTGAATTCAAGCAACTCGACAAAATATTTTGTCCACTTACTGAGATTCCTGCAATGTCACCTGTATTACTCGCATGGACAACAATTCGATATCAGGTAGATGTTTGTAGTTAGTGTATTCTTGTTTCTATCAAAGCTTTCCCCATCATTTTCACATAGTTTGTGATGTGTAATTTGCTTGATCTTATTAAAAAGTTAACATTTTAGTTATAAAAGGATTGTTCTTCCTGACTATCAACTAACGCAAGGTGAATCTTTCATTTTGTTATTTTACTCATAACAAACTTGAATAGAAAGAAAAATTCATTAAAAGAAAAATTTCTGTAGTAGCTGCTTTTGAATGGATATACAAAAGCTATCTGTGCCAAAATTCCATCTGCTCTTTTGAAAGCAATTTTCTGTTGATTTTGGAGGTTTGATTTGCACCCCTATTCACCCTTATTTTATTTCAGATACTAGGTGAATCTGGAGGTGATGTTACACAAAGACTCGGTGAAAGAGTGATTGAACAAAAAGTTTGGTTTCATATAATGCAAATATGTGATCTTCATCCAAGTGATAGTGATATGGTATGAATGTTTTCTGTTTTAAGCCAGCTACTAATCTTGTCTTGTATGGCAGGCTATATCTATTTTAAAATGAACATTATAACTCTTTATAATTATAACATTTTGTTGAATTGTTTTGCTTTATGACAAGCTCCATATTGTTTTATTTCTCGTATAATGGGAAAATGAAGTGGGATTGCAAAACTATAACAATTATGTAATAAATGGTATTTTCCATTGCATTCTGTAAGGCTGCTACTTTCAATCTTTATTTTTGAATCAAATATTAGATTAAATTATACTGGTATTACCATATCGAATTCTAATCTAATTCTAAAATTTTAGTAATGTCAAATTTTTTCATTATGGTGATGAAAACTTTCAAAATGCAGATAAAATCATATTTTAAATAAAAATTTTTGGTTGAAAGCCTTGTTTGACTCTCTCGTAAGGTAATCCCAATGCTTATTTTCTTGTTCACACGCCCATAACACAATCTACAACCGAATCTTTGCAGAAGTTGAATATTTAGGGATGAATATTTACCAACACAGCAGAGTTTGAATTAACGGATTCAAAGGTTGAAAATAACCCCAACATCTGAAGTTGAAACCCTTGCCAGTAGTAACTTTGTATTTCTGGCATATAATTAATACCAATCTTCAACCAAATTTGCAAATGTAGCAAAAATTAATCCCATATTTAATTTATTAAACCTTACAACACAGCATCGTGAACACAGCATCGTGATTGAGATTTGGCACCAATTAAGTTATTCTTTGTATCCTTCAGATTTTTGCCAGAACATTTGACGGATTTCGCTTTCAGATTGTTCCATGTTATGATTTTTTCAGCCAGTAGCAACAACTACAAGAAATGTGCTTTGTCGCTTATTATCATGTGTTACTTATTCATTCCATGAAGATACACTCGGTGATTACGAGGAATTGATGGATGCAGTGACAAAAGTTCTGTCTTCCTCAAAACAAGCATCTGAAGCTGTGAGTTTTTGGTTTTGATAGAATAGAATAATATTTTATTTCAGCGTATGTCACAGAGGGATGATAGTACCAAGATGACAGATCTTGTTTTTCTTCGGGTGTCTGAAATGCGCCGTCACTTTCATCGGATGAACAAAGAAGCTTCAAAACCATCAACACTGTTATTTTATAGCAGTGTTGATGATTTTGAACCTCCTTTTCTACAGTTTGGACAGTCAGACAGACAATCAAGACAGTCCAAAAGAGACTTTTATATCTTTTAACAGAGTAATATTGCCTGTTTGTTAAATTTTCTTCTGATACCAGTCATTTGCTTCAGGGATCTGAGTAACACCGCCGCTACCATTCTGCCAGTCTTGATAGTACCACGAAGGTACGGTTGACAGAAGGATCTTAATTCTCAAATATATATATCTTTATTTTATAAAAAATTTGTTCATACGGGCTGATGTTTTTTTTTTCGAATTATTTTTTATTCTATTAGGTATCAATTGTATTTGTGACTCGTTATCATCACAATTCTTGAAATGAAAATTACCAGCACACAAAGTCTTAAATTTGTCCTCTAGTATAATAGTAATGTGCCTTGCAAGTTGATATCTTACAAAAGATTGTTATTATTAGCATTGCTAATAACTACCGGCATGCAGTCTTATACTCGAAAAATGAAATGGTGGATTGTAAAATATGTTTAATATATCTCTTGTGAATTATAAGTTCCAATTTACAGTTTTGGTCTGAGAAAAAACGAGGAACAGGTCTTCATCTTCTGTTGTCATCTGCTTCGGGATATTTTCCCCTACATCTTAGTTCATTGATGAAATTACTTACTGCTCTCTCGTCTGGGGAAACTTCTTCATACGAGGTCAGTTGAGATCTGAAGTTAAGAATGGAATTTTCAATTCTTAAAACATAATAATGTTGAATCTTAAAGTATTATTGGTTTGTTATCTTGATAAACATTCCAAAATATCAGCTATTCCGCTACTCATCCCATCAGTACCAAAACCATCCCATTTGTACCAAAAAGCTATTATCAATGAAATGAACTCTATTTCACAGTATTTAATTAACAATGTTATTCAATTGTGTCTGGTGATGAGACGTATCTTGCGTCTTGTCATTCGATTCAATAAGGAACGAGTAAGATTATAGAGCATCTTCCCAAGGCTGTGGGTTATAGTGCCTCGTCCCACATGTCTTTTTTCTTGACCAGGGTTCAAACCGTTGTCCTTCATTAGGTTTTACATTTTGCAGCTATTGTCAGTTTCATCACACTAGTGCGGCCTTATCAACCATTAGAAGTTTAAATGTTAATTGCATTAACTGTGATAAAACTGTTCAAAAGCTTCAAAATCATTGACACTGCTATGAACTAGCAGTGTTGATGGTTTTAAAGCTATTTTGTTTATACAAAAGTATCCTTATGAAGATTCACATTTCATGACGAAATAGGTTATTGACAATTCGGGTCTAAAATGTGTCAGAATTTTGTTCTATTCCTCTCAGTAGTTTCAAGAGTAATATTCTTTCCAGGTTTTCACTTTCATATCAAATCTACCATCAGTGGCTGAATACCTTGCAGCTCGTGGTACTGATGATGTTGAAAGTATAGAAAACGGATCTCATTGGAAACTTTTGATGAATAAAAACTTGATTGTTGCAGGTATTCCATACTTCCGTATCTGAATATTTTATACTGCTAATTCACTTTAAGCAAAGTGGAAAGCAGCACCCAAAAAGAACCAATTAAAAACAACCTTATGGTGAGAGTTGCATAAATCCAGCCACTGTGCAACAAGCACAAAACATTCCGCGCAGAGCTAAGTTCTTTTGTAGCAATGCACAGTGATTTTTTATACCATATGCTTCCGTTGTATTTGCTTCTATAGATTTTAGAATTTCGGATCGAATGCCCTTCTCCAGCAGTTGAAACTGGGGCATTTAATTGTTAGGTATTCTGCATGAATTAATATATGTTTTTGATTACTCTGTAATGATTTATTTAATTTTATTTTGTAAACTTGGCATTAATCATACTTTTGTTGCAGAATTGTCTAAATATGCCAAAGGTAGGTAGTTTGGTTATCTAGAATTTTGATTCATGGAAACAAAATCTTACCATGTGTAATGAATTTGAAAGTCTTCAACTGAATTGTAAGCATATCGGCATATCCAATTTTGATACTAATTTTCTACCCAATATCTTCAACAATATATTTAAAACTTACTACTTCCAGGAGGTTTTCATCATTTCAAGGTACCTATGGGGACTGTTGGCAGTTTAATTGATACACAACTTGGTGCCATGGTACAATGGCAAACTAATGTTAATGGATGGAACTTTTTTCGTGCTGAAATTGAGGTAATTTGGTATAGTGGTTCTTTTGTAGTTAATAGCATTTAGATTGTCGTAATAAGGACTGTTTGTGGATCTAATACAAAATTATCATATTATTTTTTTTCAAATTTTCAATCACAATAAAAAATTGGATATTCAGCTGTCAAAAAAAGTCACAAGTATAGGAAAATTTTTATCCAGCTTCTCAGATATTTATTTTAAACCCTGCTGTGCGTATCATAGTATATTGTTTTTTTCTGTTGAATTTCCTTCTGATGAGAGCCATTTTTTTCGAGTGTTCGCCATTTTGCCACTGCCATTTCAAATAGTTATTTTTTTATTTATTTATAGCCCCTTCTTTGAATGGTTTTCAAATAGTTATTTTTTTATTTATTTATAGCCCCTTCTTTGAATGGATCACCCTGTCCAAGGCCCTGTAACATCGGCGAATTATATATATAGACAGTATTACTATTACTGAGAAGATATGATTTTTTCCTGTTCGGCTTAGCCTACCCAAGGTATTACAACCTGGGTTGAGTGGTGGTCATGGATAAGCGAGCCGGACTCGCCAGACTTGGAAGGGCTTAAACCCGAGATCTCCAACCTGTGATGCCAACATGTTTAACCACTAGGCCATTGCGTCCAATAGTTAGATAGATTTGCGAGCTGCACCCACGGGACTCAATGCAGGAGATTGAACCTGTGATGCCAACATCTTAACCCCATTGTTCATTTTCATTACATCAAACATTTTTGTTCATTTTCGTTACAGAGTCTACTGCAATACAGAGGACAGAGTTCAGATCTAGAGGTTCTTGGTTATGTTGATAAAGCCAATTTAATTTATGGATTGCTGGAAAAATTATTACAATCTCTTGTAAAATATAAAGATTTGTCGAAGAAGAACAAAATTTTGAAAGATTTAGAACCATTGGTAGAAAAAATATTTCCATTGATACAAAGGTGAGAAATATGTATTGTAATGTACTATGTATAATTTTATCGATTGCCATCTACAAATTTTCAAAAAGTTTGCTCAAAATAAAGTTATATAGAAACAGTAAGCGCAATTAGGGGAGGAGGGTTCAATGTCACTGACGATGAAAATCGTATGAGGCAATTTTATGGTCTTGTGCCACTGTTTCGCCTGTTCTAAAAATGCAACTACATAGGCATTAGAGTTTGGATGAATTTACTTACATAATATCGAAATTATGTGATGTCGGCAGAATTACAAAATGCAGCGAGTTGATCTGCCTCGATTCGAGAAACGTACATTTATACCCATTTCAATGATGCAGTCGAATTATAAATATTATCGTTCCATCCATATTAAGCGACAGATTGATATTAGATTTAAATTTTTATGTTAACTTCTGATATCGAGGATGTACTTTTGAGATCCTCAATATTGTAATAGAGCTTGTCTCTTGGGTTATCGTCGCAAACATCGTTTAGGGACATATGCAAAAATTTGCAATAATCTGAAATGTCATATTTACGGAATTATGTAAACAAATCTTGACGTAAGTTCGTGAGGCATATGGCAATTACAACCCAACTCTAATAGGCATCGTACACAAAAGAGAAGAAGGGAGGAAAAGAAAATATTAAAGTAGTTATTGACTTGTTGCATCTGTGACTCTTACTTCCTTATAAACATCTCAGATAATCCAACCAACAGTGTGCTTTATATTTTCAGATTAATAAACATGATAAATCCACCACAAGATCTTTTGTCTCTCTGTGTTCGATGTCTCACATCCTGGCTTCAATGTGACTCAACATCGAGTACACTCTCAGATTCTATGTGTCCAAGTTTGAAAAATAATCAAAATCTAGTATCAATAATAACGGCAATGTCTCGGATACAATTTTTGCCTTTTTCCGAGCATAATTTCATGGAAACTTATGAATCGGCAGCCCGACTTCCACTTCATTATGTATCTGAGTTGCCAGCTCCTCTTTACCCTGGGATATTTGGAAATGTTCTTACTAATGTAAGTATGAAGAAAATTAAGACTTTAAAGAGGAATTTCTACAGTTTCTTCCAGCACGTTAAGTGAGGAATTTGCGGCTCTTGCTCGTCCTGTTCAAATAACATTTTCGTAAGATCAATATAATTGTCAGCTTTTTAATTCACATTGATTCTATGTTATCTAAAATCAAACTCATTTTGAGCCCTGTACAAATTTTTTGCATGTCCTGACTTCATTACCATAGTATTAAAAAAAAGAAGTATACTGTATATTAGTTGCTTATGTTTGTGATTGAAGCCAGCTAGTTCTGACATGTGGCGCTACTATTTGTTAACGCATGGTATCAGTTGTCATTCGTCAACGGAACAAGATGAGTTCGAGTGCTATGTTTCTGATCAATTGTTTTTCAGGTTGAGAGACCAAATGGTCGTTATCCATTCACTGTTGCAATTCTTGACTTGTTGTTGATATTGGTTGATAGAACCATTCATTGGAATTCTGGAACATTTAACGATGACGCTGAAATAAAGTTGAAATTGATCATATCTGTTACTGCACCACCTGTTCTCTATTTCCTGACTGAGGTTTTTCCAACTTTTCATAAATGGAGAAGAGATCCACAAACAACTGAGAAAATAGGTCTGTTTATTTTTTTCACATCACATAAGATGTTTTATGACTTGTTCTCTTTAAAACCTTAAAAACTTGAAACTGAAAACTGCTGTATTCTAGTAATTCCATAATTTGAGAACTTTCATGCAAATTTTTTACTACTTGTTGATTGAAATTAAAGATTGGCAATTCAGAATAGTAAAATTTAATCCAGAATTTTGAATCCGATTCCTAAATGACATCATTCAACATTTAATCTTGCACCAAAACACCATCAAAATTAACCCGGTTGATATGTCTTGCTCACTTGGCGGTGCATGACATAACATACCTATACACCTTTTACTTTACTTACTTCATTGTCATGGGCTGTAATCAAGCGATTTTTGTGCCGGACTATGTCCTCGCACTTTTACAATGTATTCGGCTGTATGCATGCGCTCATCAAATAGCAATCGAATTCGATTGAAACAAACATTTTAAATTTTGATTATTTAAGATCTGAATCTGCCTGGATTCAATATTCTGAATTGTACATCCCTAATCGAAACTAGGCATCTTGATATGCCTTCAAAAGATCTATTTTGTTATGACCAGTTTGTAAGTTTTATTCAGATAAAAATAAAAGTTCTTCGGATGTTAGAGTACCAGAGAGTCTTCTTTTTTCGCCTTCCATGACAAAAATATTGTTTTAATTCACAGTTGAAGGAAAAGGTTGTATTAAATTGTGGTAAAAAAATGACTATGTTACCCAATCGGAAATCTTTTGTCTGAACAAGTTTTGTTAAGCATGAGTCACTGGCGGATCGTGCTGCGAAAGCACGATGAATCAGTGGCTCATGCTTGACAAAATAAAATTCCTGATTGGGTATGGCTCAAAAGCGTGTACAAGATGAGGACATGTTATTGAAGCATTATTGCATCATCTTCTCAGTCAGAAATTTCTATTCCAAACATACATTGTTAAGTATGATTCACAGATGGATCGCACCGCTGAGATGAAGAATTAAATTTCTTATTGGATTTGTGTTTTCAAGGTTTGAAATGTCTAAATCTCTGTCACACTGTGTTGCGATCTTACGATACAAAGATATCCAATTATGATGATGAGCAACCTGTAAGTTTATGGTCTCCTGTTCAACATATGACACTCAACATACTCACTCACTCACATTCCGTCGATATTATACTCAAGTTGATCTCAATACCTGTTGATACACTTCATTCATTGTTAGCATCAGAGGCAAGTTTTTTCTCTTGTTAAAAAAGTATCATATTTAGCTTGTGTTGGTTTTCTTCCAAATAGCTTTTTTATTCAAGTAAATTGTGATAGATATACCAAATGGGTGACACTAGGGTTCGTTTGGATATCAGTATATTTTATTATCCAAAAATGGATGGATCAGATGGTTAAAATTGCTACTAATCAGGATATCCATCGTCCGGATAGTATAACCCAAGGTAACGTTTAAGGAGTAGCCTTACTATTTTAAACTAATAAATGTATTGAAATCTGTATTTATATAGTATTTTTTTTTAATATAAATTGAAAAATATTGTATGGCATTTATTGGAGTTGCAAATCTGAAAATTTGGTGGATTTGTTACTGATAAAACATATAAGAAATATTTTCGCAAGATGATCAGTCGCTTCAATTTATTCAAAGAAAATTATATGGAAGGTTCAACTCTAGTCATACTATTATATTTTTTGCAGCCAACTTCACCCACCGTTGTTCATCTGATGGAAGTCATTAGATTTGGATTTTCAGTTTTAAATAATATTTTGAGATTAGAACATGATGTTTTGAGTGGGACGAAAACAAATAATATTGCAGGAGGAGGAAGTAAAAGTGAAGAAAATGTTGAATCCTATTTACATTCTGTGTTATTGGCACATTGCACTGGAGGTAGATGCAAATCTGTTTAAGAGTCGAATGGCAGCTACTCGGACACCAGAGTTCCACCAGAAGGAAATTTAGCAAATGGGCAATATTTAACAAGACATATATATATTTATATATATCTTACTAGAAGAATTAGATCTCTTTTAAAGTGTCTGGTAACAACCAAACTGTACGAAAAGGTTCAAAATCCTCAATACTGCTATGAAATCATGTAGGCAGAAGGCAATTTTTTTATTGAAATTCCTTTCAAGTAAGGCCGAAGGCAGTGCCGGAAAGGATTAAACTGAAGGTCAATAAATAACAAAGAGCTACTACAAGATGTAGTACCAGTAACTGCACTCTAGGTGGAAAACATTTCCAAAAAAACTGAACCGTTATGGTAAAGTGCAGTGAGTGATATCTGCTCTGGGAGATGATGAAATCATCCACCACTTATTAAAATCTATCACATCTGAAGTTATAAGATTTCAAACCTTGGTGTTACTCTTGAGCATTTTAACCTGTATTCATTTTGAACCCTGCATGATTGTCTATGATTTTGATTTCCAATCCTTATTTCTCTCATTCTTGTATTTTACAGGTCCTAACTTGGTATCTCTGGTTGCTGGGTATCTTTATCATCATCATAATTCATCTCTACCTAGAATTGCACTTTCATTGTTAAGAAGAATATCAGTAGCAGTACCAATGTCATTGCATGCTAGTTTAGGTCAAGATGTTGCTGCTGTGAGGTAAAGCGTGAATAACTTCACTGAACTGAACTTCATTATGGAGATTTTTGTTCTGTTTGTGATATTTTCCAATGAGGATGGGATTGTTGAAGTCAGACTGACAGAATACCAGCTACTCTGCTACACAGACAAAAATGGGTTTCATCAGAAGAAAATTTAGCAAATGGCCAGCATTTCATGATATATCTTCGGTTGGAAGGAGAAATTGTCTCTTTTTGAGTGTCCATTGGACACCAAATCATAAAAAGGTTTGAAATTTAAATTTTGAAGCTTTTTTTGTACATTCGGAGAAAATGGCACAAACATTACTGACATCTGGGGAAAAAAATGAACTTCTGCCACCCTGGTTTAAGCTACTTTTTGTATTTGTTCTTTGGCTGCTAATTAAATAACCAGCATAATTTTTTTTTTCACAGAGATATTCTCCTTTCTCGTATAAAATCAAGAACTGAGGATCTTCATCTAAAAATTGGTATTTTGGAATTTTTACGAATATCAGTTCAAACACAACCTGGATTGTTGGAACTTTTCCTGGATTTAGAGCAAATTGATAAAGACAATCCTGGGAAGGTAATCCTAGTTTATTACACATTGTTTTATTTAATATCTCCCTGTCCAGTGAGTCGCGGAATGTTAGCTACAAGCAGAGTGGCATGAATCTTGATTTCCATCACCCGACTGATTTTCAAGACAGCAAAATTTTTCAACTGTACTAAAACTGTATAATTGCCCCATTTAAGTACTATATGCGACAAAACCCGCACGACTGCTCTTTCGTATATCTGTTCAAGAAATTTATGATGAGAATGCATTTGTCAAATTGCATTAATCATTGGGGAATTATCATAGCACATGATGCAGTGTGCAGCGTATGACGTAACCTCGCAGCAGGCATCCTAATGTCTCGACGACGGGATACGATAACAACTATGATTTAAATTATGATTTTTTTTCAAAAAAGGGTAGCCATAATATCATACGTCAACAACAAGGTTCATATTCAGTCTTTTGGCGACTATGAAATAACATGGAGCATGCGCAAGTTTGGAAGTTATTACTATTAATGAACGGTTCATGAGATTACGTGAAACAATTTGATTAATCTATCTTCATCAAAAGTGACGAGTTTGGCTAACTTTCACCAAGTAAACCCAATCTGATTATACATTACAATCTTTGTCGCTGGGAAATCACCCAAAAGATTGTATGCGTTTCTACCGTGGCCATGGGAATAAGAACTAATGAAGACGCAAGTAATTTATAGCGAGACACAAGTCAATCTGGAATGTCTTTCAGTATTAAGAGGAATAATGCTTATTGTTCGAGATAGTTTTTGTTTTGAATATGTGTGAACAGGTGTTGATCGTATGGCAAGGCATCACATAGCTGGAAAAGAATGATTGTGCAAAAACAAGCTCGGATCGTCTCGACAAACTTCCACAAAATTCCACAGTACGCTTTTAAGACTGATCCCATACACTGAACAACTTTGTCGCACACTGATCCTACTACTTCATTACAGCAAAATAATTTTAAAATCGATGCCCAGTTCTCTAAAAGTCTGATACCAAAAATGAACAAATATTTTTAAAGTGATTCCTGTTTTTAAAAAGCTGATATTAACAACAAAAATTTAATTTCTGTTTTTTTAAAGTCCAAATTTAATATGATGATGCCTGCCATTCTTCCCGAGGCCGAGTAAAATGAGCACTTTATTAAAATGCGCTTGGTATCCTGATAAAATCCTCGCTCTTGGCATTTAAGCTTTTCATGACAAAAACACGCCTTTGATGTCTTTGCTGCTATATTAGCTTTTGGCAATCGCATGCGATCGATATGCACTGTATATCTATAAACGATCGACCTCACTGGATCTGGACAATCCGAATCAGTCAACATAAAAGAAAGACGTAATTATTCTGTAGATTAACTGTTATATGGATTCGTCTCTCTTTTTAGGAAAAGAGTAATTTTTCATTTTTTTTTACGTCATCGTTCGTCGCTTTTTTAAAAAAGCGTAATTTTTCCCTCTTAGTTTTCGACTGGGGCCGTTTGGTGCACTACGTCGCCAAGATTCTGCCACACTGGCTACCAGTACACTCAACACCCATCAAAGAAAATGGATACTTATCACAAATCGAACTACAAAATTGCATTGGGTGTTCATAAAATGTAGGCCGCGGGTAATCCGATATGGTGTCGATTAAGGAAAAGCGCATCGAACCTAATTTGAGCATCTAACCACCTCATTTGACATGTATATATAAAAGTGCTCATTCTTTGAACATCACCAAAATTTTTCGCAGGGTCTCAAACTAGGAAAGTCAAGTTGTTTATCTGCTGTTTTGGAATTGATTGACCGGGAAATGCAAGGAACGTATCAATTACCTGCTGAATTACATACTGCTTGTGTTAAATTGCTTAGTAGTTTGTGGGTGGACAGAAGACATGCTGCTTTGAAGGTATTATTGCCACACTTGTTTACAGTTATATAATTCATTATATTACTGAAAATTATTTTGTATTTTAGGTATATTAATTCTGCAGTATAATATTTGCTGGTATGCAATCGAAAAGAAAATTTTAATTTTGCTAATAATGTAAGATATGGGATTTGTCAAACAAGTTGAACTATACCTAATCAGAAAATTTGTATTTTGCGAAGCATGAACAACTGATGAACCGCGCCTCAAGAGGCGCGATCCCTCAGTAGTTCATGCTACGCAAATTGTATTCCATGTCAAATTTTCTAACTCAGATTAACTTATTGTCATCAATATAATTCACGTTTTTATTCTCCAGGTGACCCAAAAGTAAATCAATAAATCAAAAGTTATTACCGGTACACTCTGGATGGAACCTTATCAGTCGGACCCACTTTTAGAACCAAAGAAATTCAATCTGTGATGCTGACGTTTTAATCATTTTGTCCATTTGTTTTTTATAGGCGTTGAGATCATATTCTGCAGGCAGTAAGACTAAAGCATCATTCTGGCATTCTCTCTTACTTCCATTGTTCAGTGAAAATTCACCGAAAGAAATAGCTCAGGTATTTATGTGTTCGTGATCTAATGTTATTAGACACATTTTTAAATAAATGATGATTTGAAAATAGTGTCGTCCATGGCAGATAACACTCATTGCACTTCATCGCAGTGGTTCAGTCAGTCCTTGAGGACAGTTTCCACTTAGAATGCATTAAGTGGTTGTTAGTTGGTTCCTGTAAGGTGCTGCTTCCAGGCTTGCTTGAATTATAATAAAAAAGGGTAAATTGTCAGTCAACCAAATTTTGCTCATTCCAATCCTGAATCAAAAATCTCATTTTCACTAATTGAGCATTCATGAACTAGGCGGCCAATTCATGTACTGTTGAGTTTTTTCTTGTTTTAGAGTGACCTACTGGAAACTTGTGCTCATATACTAAATACTCTGGGACTTGAAGATTTTTACACGACACCAACTGGTAAAGATCCAGCACTTGATCCAATCATGAAAGAATTTGCAACCAAAGATCGATATAATCACATGTCAAAAGTAAAATTATATTTTTATTTCTTGTTTTATCTTAGTTTTAAAGCAGTGAATTGCTCAGAGGGAAGATTATGGAATTCCTGAACTTAATTGTCTGTAAAGAGTGTTGAATTGTTCATTAAATAAAAAATCGTTTTGCAGCGTCTTCTGCACTTTTATATACTATTTTGATTGAGTTCCTGCCACTACTTTGCAGTACCATATGATCCAATAGTTTACGTATTCTACTTAACTCTACTATTTCAATTTCCTAATCTATTTATCAAGCATGTTCCCCAGATGTATAGACTTTTTTGTTCATTAAATATGCATACATATTAGTAATCGCTATCATGAGATATACCAATGCCAAGCATCTTATTATATTTCTTTTCAGGTAAATGTTTGTGTGTGCAAGACACTCCCAAGGTTGAATCAAATTGAATCAGAAATTAGATTGATGTTTGTTGCTGCGTGGAGAACGTTCGTACTAACATCTGATTTAAAGGATTCTGTGAAGATAAGAAAATATATCAATGACATTATGATGGCTGTTGGAGCCTTGGTAAGAATCAAGAATTACTTATTGCGATTATTTCATCATATTTTGGTGTTTGAGATTCGTTAATTTCTTTTTACTAGTGGATTACTAAAGTTAATGTTTGTTAGTAAGCCATTATATTCACCATTCGGCTGTGGGTTTCCCCCAAATAATTGCAATCTTTTTGGAGGTTATAGCATGGATTCTAGACAAATATATTGAGGCTCAAACTTTGCATTGATCCCCGTTGGTTCTTTCCCATTAAAGATGAAGAATGCCAGTAATCCTGCTACTCAAACATCGAAAGAAAATGGATTGAAATGCTCTTTTTGAGTGTAGGGACAGCAAAAAAACTGTGAGAAAAAGATTCAAAATCATCAATATGGCTATGAAATAGCAGTGTTAACAGTTCTGAAACTTTTTTATCCATCTGAAGAAAGAGACATGAACATTTCATAGATCTGAACAAAACTAAGATTCTGTCACCCTGTGTACACTTATTTCATGCGAGTACCAATAATGCATTAAAATTGGACCACTATAGGTCTCGACTAAAAGGGTATTTTTGTTATTAAATGTTGATATAAATGGAAGTACGCAAAGAATTATAGTTTTTTTATTTTTCAAATTTATTACCACAAGTACTGTGCTGTATATAAATTTAAATAACAATCGTATATACAAAAGGTTGATGAAATAGAAACACACAGTGGAATCGTGACGGCACTTAATCTAACATCAAGTTTATTTCTCACTCTACTACACAAATCACCTAAAACAACTTTATCAGATTTTGAAGCAACTGAGAAGATATTCGTCAAGTAAGAATTGATTCAAGTACAATCTAGAATGATCCATGAGTTTTGTTTTAGAGAGGTTCAAAGTCTTGCTTCACACTTAAACAAATTTGTTTCTCTAATGCTACGTTTGACCAAAGTCAGGCATCAGAAAACATTTTGAAAAAAGAAATTTACCTGCAATATAAAGAGGGGAATGCTTCAAAGTAAACAATTGGTCAAATTAAGTATGGCCAGTAAACAGTGGGAGAGTGATGAGACGTGATGATAAAGAATGGGACTATAGGGACATAATAACAAAATATTTTATTCAAATGTAATTACCGTACACAAAATTGGTGGCATTCACTCCATCTGATCCAGAGTTCTGTTTTGTTAAAAATTAATTACGTTTTTCAAATTTGTGTTTTGGTAATATATTCAGGTCTTTGGAGAATATTATGCTTTCTAAACCAGTTTGACCTTCGAAACGCAAAATCATGTTCATGTAAAATTTTACCATGTAAAATTCGGCATATATCATGATTTTGCTGCTCAATGCACCAATTATAAGAATTCAAAAACACTGAAGTGCAGAAAAAATAAGCAATAAGCAATTCAGCAACTTTTAAATGAGCAGGTTTGGTTATATTGGAAGGTTATGAACTTTCTGATTTACCCGAGCCTATTCAAGTGATTATACCCTGGGTTGAGTTGTGCGCGTAGATTAACGAGCTGGACTTGTCGAGACTCAGACCCAAGATATTCAACCTGTGATGCCAAAATGATAATCACTAAGCCATCGCGCCCATAGTTGTTCTATCTTAACGTCGTTCAAATTATTACAACTTCATTTCACAGAGTTGTGCAATTTCTAGAAAAATTGGGAAAATCTCAAGAAAAAGTTGAACGATCACAAATATATTTTTATGCAATATTGCTTCATTTGTTCTCGAAGATGAAAGATCAATCTGGTCAGTATATTTTAATAAACTGTCCTTTGTTTTCTTATATCTTTGTGACTTTACCTTGTGAATTTGAATAAATACTTTTATTCTTCGTTTCAATTTCAAATAATGCTGTGGCGGAAAGTCAGCTACTCTGCTACTGATACACCCGAAAAAAAATATTTCATCAGAAGAAAAATTTTCAAATTCGACAATATTTCATGATGTATCTCTTGATAGAATATGATGAGGACTCTTGTTTAGTGTCTGGTCTCAACTAAACTGAAGAGCATTCAAAGACACCAATACTATTATTTCACATAGCAGTGTTGATGATTTACAAAAATAGCAAACAGACAAAAATAAAATGTCTTTTGTGCCTTTCTGAAAGCAACCAAGTTGCAAAAAAAGGTTTGAAATCATCAATATTGCTATTAAATATTAGTGTTGATGGTTTGAATCTTCATTGCATCCAAAGAAAATGACATGAACATTTTGGATAATCGAAGAAAAACAAGACTCTGTCATCCAGGATAACGATATGCAATATTTTCCTAGATGGTAAGCTTGACTTCACGAAATCTGTTGGTGTATGGTTGAGAATTTCATGTTCAAGTCTACGATTACTACAGCGTGATCAAGAAAAAAGCGAGGAAAATCTGAAAAGAAATGTAGAGGTTGGTTGAAAGTTTTTAAAATAAATAAAACGATACTTCTCAATCTCATTCCTTCTTAAATCGATAATTTAGGATAGTTCACTCTTTCAGAATACTTGAATCAAATCCCCATATTGAATCCTGTTTGCTAAATTCCTCCAAGCGCTGCTACGTTATATTGAAACGAAGAATTGAACTTGCACCCCAGCCACTAAAGTAGTGTTGTTTGTCCCTCTTATTATTTATCACCATTATGACATTATGTTCTCAGTCGGGTTTGAGTGGGTAACTATTTAATTTAGCCTTCTTGTATTCCTTTGTGTAAGCGGACCTTAATGCTAGAACCAAGAATGTTATAGAAGTTACAGAAAAGATATTCCATTACTAAACAAAAGGTTCAAACTTTTTTCCACACACATACACTAATTTATTTCTGCAACGGTTCAGTGATTCCTATTATTCCTGTGAATATTCATTCTCGATGCGGATAGTTTACTATTTTGAAATAAACATCCCTATATTTTTATATATATCCCTCTTCCTATATATCAGACTTCACTTCTGTTGATTCAAACAATCCAAGAAATATTTTTGATGGATGAATCCAGTGATGATGACGAGGTATCTTCATCATGGCTGAAAATTTTGGTTGAAGAATCAACATTCAATCTCCTCAGTTCTGTAATAATAAGATTAATATCAACAGCACATCGGGAGGATGAGGGAAATGGTGTGTAATAAAACTATGGTAAAACCATGTTCTGGCAATGTGGAATAAAATTGTTGATGGGTTTCATTTGTTATTTTTTTCTAAATAGTTGTTTGATTAACTCATTTAGAGCGGGGGTGGCCAACCTTCCATTGGGATCGCCTCGAAAATTTATTAAAAACTCGTGATCGACCATTAGCAAAGAAATTAGTTACAATAAGTGATTTTTTCCCCAGTAATTTTTACACTGTAATGGACTTCTATATTCACCAAATATTACCTACATCGTAAGCAATGTTTTCAAGTTCGAGTTAACACAAAAGCTCAATAAAAAAGGTAAAACAAAGACAAATAAGAGAACGATACGACAACATTAAATGATCGCTCAAGTAACAGTTCGTTAGCACGAATTGTTGTCAACAAGCGACTAAGCTCGTAATTGTCTCGTAATAATGTGCGTTGCTCTGCATTTGTACACATAGAAATACTCCGGTTGAAATTTTTTATTTCAGAACCATTGTGTAAAAATCCATTCGAGGATTGTTATTTAGTCATCACAAAATCACACACGATCGACCGGCTGTGACTGGGCGATTTACCGGCCAATCGTGATCGACTTGTTGGCTACCCCTGATTTAGAGTTTCGAAAAGTATGTTGTGGCCTCGGTGAATTACCTTTGGGCAGCTCGATTCATCAATAATATATCATTCAACGTCAACGAGAGTATTTTTCTTGATAAAATAAATTTTCTTGCCGAAACTTAAGGCTAGAACTAGAAAAGGCATAGTTACTTTACGAAATTTCTTTGGGCGAATATACGATCAGATTTGTTTTTTGTTTCAAAACTGTTCATATCTGTAAATAAGTTTCTAAATCAACAAAATAATTACATTTCTCATGAAATTTTTTATTCTTTGCAGCACTAAGAGCATCTCTTGCCGTTGCGATTCTTCGACTTTTCTCGACAGTGTCAAGACACAATAGATCAGCACTTGCAATATTAAATACGGGCATACTGCCAGAATTTTGCCTCAAAACTACCAACCTGTACACTGACACCCTTGCTTCTCAAAAGAAGGTAAGAATTATTATGATGCCACAATTGCCATCTGGTAATCTACGTTTCCTATTCAGAAAGATTTTAACCAAGCAAATTTTGTTAAGAAAGGCCCACCGATTGGCCGCACCACCAGGGCAGGATATAGTGATAATACAGGCAATATGGCGGTATGACTGTTCTAAAATATCCTTATCGCCCAGCTGTTGTTTGAATCGAGTATTTGTTTTTAACCAAATGCATTTGAAAAATTTACCATTCTTGAAATATAAATCAGATATTCAGGATTAGTATTTTGAGTATGTTTACAGACTGCTGCAACTACTGTACTACTGCAATCACTGTTCTATAAGCTCACTGTTTGAAACTATATCATTTACCTAGTATGAGTTGTGACACCTGTCACATAAAAATAAATTCACTATTGTGTACCATAACCAAACATGGTTGCAAATTTATTTTTTAATTTCTTTTAAACGCTTTTTTCAGCACCTTAAAGAGTTGGGGAACCCTAATCATGTTTTTGTTTTCAGAATTGGTTGAACGTTTATCATCTATCGTTAATTTTGGTTCAAAATATGTTGGATGTTTTATCTCATAATTTTTTGGATCATGCTCTGGATTTTGTAGGTGTTCATAACGATAGGATTGTACAGGTATGTGTGCTTATTTAATAATTTGTGGAATAAGGTTGGCCATTTCAAAAGAACAAATCAAAATTTGATGTATTTTGTGTATATATTGAGTAGTAATTGAAGTTTTGAAGCGAGATATTTGCTTTAACTACTGGTATTTGTTTCTTTGTTGTCATGAGGATGATTCATGATAAATTTTGTTAGTTGCCGTTCTGCCCAGTTATTTGGAAAAATAATCATAAGAATAATCCTGATTGATTTTGCAAACATTGCTCACTGCAGGATTATAATGGCTGTGTGGAAGCCTTGTCTATTTTTCCGTTTCCTTGTTTGTAAGGTTTCTTCTAAACCTTTCCAACTTATCACTTTGTATTTTCAGTGCCTAGAAGCCGTCCGGATTAATCAGAGTCCAAATATTTTACGAGAAGCAACTTTCACGACATCATTATTGAGTTCTTTATCAAAATCATTTGTAAGAGAGTGGAGATTTAAACTATTGCATTCTTATCAATCGTGTGTTGAAATCATAACAAGTTTATGTCACTCGTGTGTTGCAATGTTGTTGCGACCTAGACTTCTACAAGAAGCAATGGAGGTGAGATTGGAATAAGTTTTCAATAACTTAATCTGGTTTATGTGGGTAACAAGCATGTTATTCGATCTATGTAATCTTATTTTCATTTTTTTGCAGTTCATACATTTTTTAAGGATTGTAAGCCTCATAGAAAAATAGGAAAATTAAAATGGTAAAATTAAAATAGGACTGAAAAAACAGCAAATATTAAAATTGTGCCAGCCCCATCGAATTTCCAAGTTATGTCTTGAGTTCTTTTTGTGTTTTGATCAAAATATTTTCTGTTTTTTTCTAAACGTTTTGATTCCTAAGCATGGGCAAATGTACCTATGTCAATAACATAAATATTTATATTATCAACATCGTTATGCATTAATAGTGGGGCATTTCCTACATATCGTTAGAGGCGACTAAAAGGAAACAAAGAAGATGGTTTTAACATCACCCAGAGTTAGTACCACTCACTACTTTGCCATGTTCATTTAGTTCCGTATGGGATGTTTTCCGCTTTCGCGCAGTTGCGTGCCCTGTAATACTCGTTTGTTATTTGTGTGGCTGTTAGTTGACTCCTATTTAGGCGCTGCTTTCGAGCTTGCTTGGAGCGAACTCCTATAAAAAATCGTGGCTAACCACTGTTTTGTATCGTTATGAATATCTTCATACTTCTGTGCTATGATTTTGTATATTAATAACAGTTTACTTATTTTTTTTTTCATTTTGAACTTACATATTTTCTCCAGTTCTCATCAAAAAAGGAGCAATCAGTTCAAATACCAAAATCATCGTCATCATCATTAACAGCTACCAGAAAAACATCAATTGTTAGTCAGAAATCTCTTTCACAGGTCTGAATGTCACAATTTGTAACTAATTTTGTATATACTATATAAATCCAAATTTTATACATATACAGTCTGAATCAATTTTGCTTAAGTATGTTTCAGTGATGGATTATGCCGTCAAGCTGCGGTCCATCTATGACACATACTTGACAAAATAGACTTATTTTGAATTGACTCAAATACATGATATTGAAGTAAGAACATAAATAAGTTAGGGGATTTTCTCAAAACTTTTCAAATGGCAAACACATTATTTTCTTCATGGATTGAATTCTAATTTTGATTCCTCCTCTGATGAAAAAACAGGATCCATAATTCATGAAATCATGCAGTAAAAAAATTTGTATTATCTTATATTTCAAAACAGCTAAAATATATCAATATTTCTGTATTCTAATGTATTCATATGTTTCCATGACTTCGGGCATGTAGATTTTTCATTATTTCACCCTTTCTGTATCTCAAATTTTTATTCCTTTGCAATTCTTTCACCGAATATGGCATTACAAAATCTTTATTCCTAGGATGAGCTGGAATCTCCCTCTCCAAAGTTTTTATTGGCTCAGCGTGGACTATTCTCAATTCTCGGAAATTGTCTTGCCATTTTCAAACACTTATCTCCTGATTTGTGCCAGATTCTACTCGATCAAACTATTGATCCTGGTGAGTAATTTTTTCTGTCTATTGAAGTGATGATGATTTGATTATGGTCAAGGAATAACCCCTATCTTTTTCTATTTTTCGAATTTCATGTCAGAAGTAGTGAAATAAACTTCATTTTTTGTCATTTACAGAAGAGTATCAACCTATTCTTTCTATTGGATTTTCCACACCATCACTGGATCAAGTATCACCACCAACATTTGGTACTGTTATAAATGCATCTAACGTGGCTTGGAAAGTTCTTTCACAGGTATATTGGAATTTATCTTTTCAGTTGCTTGAAAATCCCACAGTAAATTCCAAATTATTGTTTTTTTTATTTCAACTTGTAGAAATAGAATCTAATATCATGAACCGGAATATTTTAGACGACCCTGCCCAGAAGTGGGGGGTTATTTTCCCATTTGGACACATGCAATGAACAATTGCTGCTTAACTATCACAAATTGAAGGAAGGATATAATGTACCATAAACTGTTAACGAACTTTTCAGACTTCGTCAAACGCATCTCAATTGCCTGATATAGCATCTTTTGTCATGGATACAGCTCTTACGGTTGCCATATCGCAAGGAATGCTATTGTTGAAACATCCACTGGTATCGAACAGAGACAAACAAAGACTAAGAAGAGAGTTACGTGATGATTTGGTATGTAGAAAAAATGTGATAATAAACATAAAAGCAGATATTTTCATTAAACTAAGCTGCTTCTACACTCTCATCAAAAGAACATTTTCACAAAAAAATAGTATGTCTGTTGTTGAACTAAGCATCCATTTAAATACTTCAGATCTCCTGTCTAAGAAGTGCAAATCGACACTTTCGGCATTCATCGGGTGGAGGAATTACCTCTCCACAAACGAGTCCTTCGGCTGGTTCAAGATCTTCACTGAAAAGTAAAACCTCTTTAACGAAGCAAATTGCCATCATCTAAATCTCTTCAGCGATCTTCTTCGACATCAGTCGACAGAGGGATTCTTGATTTAGTAGATGTATTTGTTAAAGGTGTCTTAAGATGAGGGATGTGCATGCACAAATGTCTTTGATATAAAATACGGAATACTGAAAATTTATTGAATTCATAAAATTTATTAAGTTATTAAAGTTATTGACATACATTTGCCCATGCTTTGAAATCAAAACTTCTAGAAAAAATATAAATACGGAATACTGAAAAGTGGCAGTTAGAAATCATTCAACAATAAGCGATGTTTCATTTGTTCAACTTTTCTAAGTTTGATGTTTTCGAATTTTATTTGCTTGGCTCTATTTTGGTTTGAAAATCATCAGTTGAAGGCAATCTTTTGTTACATAAACTTGCTTCTTGGAATTCAACCATATTATTCAAGGAAATACAAGCTTTATGCACATTAATATAGTATTTTGTTCACAAATTTTAGACTGTTTTTGCATGTTTTGGATAGATAATATGGCTTGTGTATGAGAAAGATGCAAGAGTAGTACAATCTATCCTCGTTGTTGGGAAGTAATTTGAAATTTGCATCCATTCTTGAAAGCAAAAGCCTTTTAGTGTGTATTATGGGATTTCATTTTTGTAATTTCTGTTGAGTGAATTGTAATGTTAATTGTAAAGCAGGTTGACATAAGTACGATCATAGGATTTCGCTTTTATATTGTGGCAGAGTAAAATCTAAAATATAGCCTAATCATACGGTGAACCACGACCTCCCTTGCAGTCACCGCTTCTGAATTGGGGGGGGGGGGGGGTTATTTTTCGTCACTTGTTTGGAGGGAAGGAAGCCGTGAGCGTTGTTTGTGTACACCGACTAGGCGTCCAGCAGACCTCTCGCATATAATCCCTCATTGGGGTTCGAGCCCAGGACGTTAGAGATGTGTATTCCCAACGCTTTCCTATCAAACTGACCGTGAACCACCAACAAAAATTGCATCAAAACACTAAAAGGACTACGTGTTTACGCAGCATACGTGGACTACATGTTTATGCAACGTGCCTAAACCCAAAATTTTAGACGCCTTTTAGTCGATTTCATTGGGATGGAATCTCCGTGTCTCCTAAAAGAAAGGACATCCAAATTTTTGCGAAGTTCTGCAAGAATTTTGTCAAACCATTCTTGTGTGACATGCAACACAGGCCCAACATGACGTCATACACTTTTGGAGATTC
Organism: Styela plicata; assembly: GCA_963675895.2. Taxonomy (NCBI): domain Eukaryota; kingdom Metazoa; phylum Chordata; class Ascidiacea; order Stolidobranchia; family Styelidae; genus Styela; species Styela plicata. The sequence goes on along the minus strand of OZ023151.1, from coordinate 8,299,168 downwards.
AATTGACAAAGACTGTCGACCGAGTAGAAAGGATCTCGCTTCGGTCGTCAGTGACGTGTCCCATGACGCTCTCGATAGCAAACAGTGGCTCTAATGGATGCGCCGTTACTACCTGAATGAGTGGTTTAATAACTTTAAACCGTAACCCTGTAAACGTGAACGACAGACCATATGGTGAAGTGAAACCTGACCTGAATTATTCTATTATTTTTGAAATTTTTATAGTATTTTGCTTATCAACCGCGAGGCCTGAATATATCAAAAAAATTTTGACAACGATATCAAGCGTCTTGGAACGGTGTAGATGTGCCTCAGGCGGGGGTAATACCACGGCTAAATATTCAGACGAAAATTTAATTTGAACGAGACGAAGGTTCGCCTATGTTTCGTCGAATTTTTGTCGGATTATGAAATTTAGGCGGGACGAAAATTCCAACATGCGATTCAGACGTCTTTTACGTTTTAGGTGGGTTTCACCTGTTTTAGTCGAGACGAAGACTCCTACCAAGTGAAAAGTCTGTCTGAGCGAGGTTATGAATTTGCATTGTTACCGTACTTCATCCTAAACAATTTAGTGATTGACTCCCGGTCGGGTAGTAAACACGGAACGCCCGAGGGAAGGTCCAATTCTTTTTTCTTCTTTCTATCCACATGCGGCGCTGCGACTCCGCGAGACCCATACTCACAAAATGACTGAAGGCTGCGTATCTTGTTGTGCTGGCTCCCTAGGTGCTGCGAGATAACGCAGCCCTGGGGAATCACCTGGTTTCGTGGAAGTACAGAGTGGTTGAGAACTGTTCTCTGGATGGCTAGAGTTACGTAACGGTAACTTACGTTCAATTTCGATTACTATTAAATTAATAAAAAATAAATATTACCAGAATACGGTAGTAAAAAAAGATGTGGTTCATTCAGAAAAATCTAAACTGTAACTAGAAAAGAACATATTCTGGGGTACAAACAGAAGCAAATTTGAGAAACGCCCTACCAGCTTAGTTACCAAAATTTTCTGGAAGAGTTTTACTGGGACAGTGTATAAGATAATTATCTAGTCTATGAGCTTAAAAGTTGACAAAAACTTCATATAAGTTATGTGATGCTTTCTTAGGTATCTTGTAAACAGGAGTGAGGATATGGATGGACCTGTAGACTTAAACAGATGAAATTCATCTAAATGATGTAACGTTAAGTTACAGTACCTGTTAAGTTAGCAAGTTAGACTGGATTTTTAGTTTCTGCCTATACTGCTATATATCCAAAGTTTGAAGTATCGTCTTGTCTAAAAAAACACTGTAGCTTTTTTGTCAGTTTTTCTAAATCCCATAGAATTCAGAAAAGAGTGTTGTTTATCACAGGGCTGAACTGATAAAAGAAACCGTACCAGTACCTACATTTTTTACCATCAGAGGTCATTCACATTTATCTGGCCAGAATAACCTAGTCCTATCATAACACTGAACAATCACTGATGGGCAATATCATTCGACACTATTTCAAACTGTTCATTGAATGTACTGTGAATAACGTAATCAGCTGGTCTCAAAAATCATATATACAGTATAGGCCTACTGCTGGAACTAAAAAGGATCGTCAACAAAAAATGAATAAATACTGTAAAGTGGCCGAAAGTGTCGTTTCAGCGAAAGGAAGAGGCGAAAAATGGGAGTTCAGAGTTTATAATTCCATCAACAAGAGGACATACAAAAGCATTTGGGGTCTAGTGAAGTTTAGTACCATAATCGCGAATGTCATTAAAATTAAAATGGGCAGAATATTCTCATTCTAACTAGGGGGCGCCAATGCTGTAAGCATCTGGCATTGTCTTCCGGGTTAGGATGAGTCGCTTGCAACATTGGAAATTTTTATGTTAATTGGATATATGGTACTAAACTTCATGAGACCCAGCATTTGCATGTGAAGCAATATCGATAGGAGTTTTTGGTACAGACTGGACGATGACGATTTGACCAACTAGTCATTGAATTAGTCAACACTATGGATGCAAGTTTTGAATATTTTTTTCAAATTTAATTTCTAATAAAATAATTTCAAATTGAATCTTTTCGAATATGATTATATTTAAAAAAAATCTCACCCGTTACCGATTTAAAATATGCTATGTGCTATATTAGTTGACAAAACCAAAACACATAGTAGTCGTTAAAAATACGAGCAACATTGAAAACAAGAACAAAACAGCTGTGTATTGATTTTATGACTGGCAAGGTAAAGTTGTCAAAAACCTATCATAAAAAATGCATTAATGTATGTATTAATTTAATGTATTAATTTATTGAACAAAGTTTGATTGAGGGCTTGTCAAAATGGATTTCTTGAATTTGATACACACCATAGAAGCCGGCGACTTCGATAGTTATTCCTCATTTCTGACCAACAAAACAAATGTGCTCCCGCAAAATTGTCAACTCTTGCTCAGTACTGATACCATATGTCCCCTGTACTTGTAAACAAAAAACTGAGAAGGTGTGAGTGCTTCTTAAAAAATGTGGGGAATGTGTCTTTTTTCGATGAATTGTTGGCAGGCGAATTTGATAAGATTAGATTTTTGATAGCATTTCTTGCAAAATAAGACTTCTATATTTTTTAGCTCCCTTCAAATCTATAATTTAATCTTGAAAACCATTTTAAGAAAAATAAAAAATTAAGAGATGAATGGAGTTGCTTATGGTGACTGGAGATGTCTATGCAAGATTTTGGAAAGGAGAGACAGTCCCTGCAATATTTTGGAATTTTGAGAAAAATAGGCAAAATCTTGTCACACCTCCGGCATTTAATTACATATTATAGTGTTTTCCCCAAAATCATGTATTCTTCCAACAAAAGGGCCAAACAATTTTTACATACCTTCGATGGGTAAGTTTTGTTATAATTTATGTAATATGGTACATTATTAGTAAAAAAAATGTTCCTATTAGCAAAAATGTTCATGAATATTAGCGACTGTATATTGCATCGCAATCTTCCCATGGAATTGAGTAAATTCCCCCTTCCTTCTTGGAATCTATAAGGTCTTTGACTGTAGTTAATGTCTGTCCAATTTTATTCTGAGGCTTGAAGGCCACTCTTATATCAACTTCCTCTTGAAATGCCTTTAGTCTTCTCTCTAAAATCTTTAACATACGGAATACGAGCAAATGTATTACTGATGGTGGATGTTCCCTCCAACTCTCTGGTCTACCTCACGCAATGTTTGTCATCTGATACGATCGTTTCTGCTCTGTGGATGAGCCTGCTGACACGTTTGTAACTTCCTGGATGATTCGAGCTAAAATTTAAATACGTATTCGTATGGGTCTTTTTCCTAAATATTGATGTGGCAAATGTTACTTCAGGCTTCCTACTAATCTGCACATCTTGTTCTCTTCTTTTCCTAGGGAAACCTAGATATTAGGTTTTATAGAATTAAGATGCTGTAGAATTTTTTGCAAGTGCAATTGTAGTTGATGTGTCATCCATGAACCGTTCCCAGAATCTCTGGGTGTCATGGAAGAATTTAAGGGCTTTCTCTTCAAAATCTTCCATCATAAAGTTGCACTTAGACACATGGATAATGCTTTGCATGTTTGATCTACAGATAAGCTGGTATGGTCTTTCAGGTTTTCATCCTCGTCTAATCTTCTATGGGCTTTTGTGATGGCTAGGTCCATGGGACTCTGGTGAACAGGGAAACAACTTCAAACAACAAACAACAAAACAACGTCAAATGATACTATTTTTTCATCATCTTGGCTGGCTGCTTTTAGAAGATCTTCCACAAACATTCCTGATTTTTTGACTCATCTATCCAAGTTTCCCACTAGTGCTAAGTATAAGGGACACTTACTTGGACAGCTGATAAGTAGGCAAACCAATAACAGATGGGTCTGAGAGGAATCCCATCCTTGTGGACTTTGGGTAGTCCATACAAGGCTGGGGCTCTCGAGTTCGCTCCTCTCAATTTCCTTTCCGTTGCTACAGTCAGCTCTATTTCCATTCTTGTATTCATTGTTTCATCTTCTAAGTGTTGTCTCATTTTGGACTCATAGTCTTGTGAATTTAAAACTACTGTACTGTTACCTTTGTCCGCCCTTAAAACTGTGATGTTTTTAAAGTTTAATACTCTTCATTTCCTGTAGTGTTCCTCGTTGTTCTTTTGTCAGATTGGGTGTTGGTCTGGATTGATATCGAAATGTCAATTTTTTTCCTGGCATAGTTAACTTCTTGTTCTGGAAGCCTAGCGAGCGCAGATTCCACTTTCGACAGAATTTTGTTCATTGGGGTACTTTTTGTGCAGTTGCATGATTTAGTCCCAAGTTTCAAAACTTCTTTTTGATCCTTTGACAGGGTAAGAGTTTATTAATATTATTAATGTGTTTTATTTTGGAATTACCGTATCTCAGCATTTATAATATTCTAAACTATGTACACTCTATAATCAGTTGAATTAATTTTCGATGTAATGTAAACTGAATATCTAAAACAAAAACCTGAAAACAGTGGATTGAAAGAAATCGAATCGGCCAGAATGGAAGAGAGTTTTGTGATTGCTGCTTCAAAAAGCAAAATACTTGGAGAACAACTCGATAAAATTAACAAGCTTTTCAATGTTAAAGTTGAAATTCAGGCTGATCCCAGCATATCGGAAAGTAACGACAGTCAATGGGTTCATGTCCGAAGCAGTGAAAAAGATGATAAGAATGTCTCTGATGCAAAAGTATGAATATTTTATCCTTTATTTCAATTGATACAAGTCATTAGAGCTCAATAAAAAAATATCTTCGTTTAGCAATGGATTTTTCTGGCTTTAATTCATTACAAATATCTTTGTAAGTATGGCTGCAAACAGACTGTTATGGCATGATTTGTTACTTATACTATTACTCGTAAACCAGATTACATCATAAACGAAATTATTTGTGACTTGTAATTGTAATTAATTGTAATTGTAACTACAAAGGTATATTCCCTTTATGAACATGTACTTTTATTAACTATGCTTATATATATATATATATATATCTTTGTGGATTTGATTGAATTTTCACCCCACCCACCCCTACTCGAAGTGATAAGGAATTTTGTTAACAAAATTGGGTCATATGAAAACACATTTCTGTTTATTTGGTATGTTTTATAAAACTTTCCGCAATCAACAATCTTATTCCAACCAATGTCAAGGCACTGATAAACCTCGCCTTTGTGGCATGATCTATCAAAGACTCAAACTTGCATGTGTAAATGTGTCTTTCTGACCGGATTGAGCAAATATTCAATTAGATGCTTTAGAGGTTTTATATTTATATTTTTTTCAAAAGTAATAGAAAAAATAGCTATTTAAGAAAACTTCTCAACAGTTTCGGAAGTAGAACCAGATATAGATTGAAAATAAACGAATATGAAAATATCAACCCTAGTTGATCATGGTCAAAAATTACTACTTCAAGTTGACTGATGACTATTGACAAAGAAATGAGACATACCATACCCACTCGTATTCTAAACCTTTGCTATATTACTCAGACTCACATCATTGCTCTCTGCAACCCAGAATGCAGTGAACGTGCATCGTTTCCTGGTTTTCCAGTTTTTATCTTCACTGCCTTTAAGGTGAGATTTGGATTAATGTGTTTTATTAAATAATTATAAACGATAATTATTAATCTGTTTGCCCTAATGCTTTTTTGTATGGGACAGTTTTTCTGGGTGTTCATTATATAGAAATTCCTGTTAAAAGACACAATAGAGCCGCCATGGCAAAAGTATTTTTGATTACTGGTACATCTCTGTGCCGTACTCAACCAAAATTTGACACTGATATAATTTGACATGATAAAATGAGGCACTAATGCGGCTAATGATATAGCATTTTTCAAGAGATATTTCATCATTTTTTAATACTAATCAATAGACCAACCGACTCACTTTTGATTCACTTTTTCAGGAACGTTGTAAAAACAAAATCGAAAGAGATTGTGGAGTCGTTTTATCAGTCGCTGATGATGCATCGTTAAATATTCATGGAAGTAATATTGGAGTCACACTTACAATATCACAAATTCATCATTTAAGGAAGTTGCAAAGAGACTTAGACCACAATAAGGTTTGCCGGTTTAAAAACTAACTATGTAGACTACAGATTTTAGTTTGTCCTCAGAATACATTCCAATCGTAAAAATATAGTCTATACATGTCAAGTATGAGTCACTAGTAGATTGCATTACCGAGTCACTGTATTGTGGCACACAAATTAAAACCTTTCACTGAGCAAACATGTGCAGTCAGATGAATTCTAATGTATACCTCACTATTAGTGAGGTATGCATAACAATTTTATTTGATTGAACAAGGTCCAAATGCCTTTGTGACACCATCCCTCACTTGACGAGACATGTTCAATATGTTTATATTATCATGTTTAATGTGAATTGAAAAATATGAGATTTCATCCACTGCCATTTTTAAACACGATTTCTTCAATTAAAGTGAATTTCTGTTACACTTGTTCTTTTGCAATCCATTTCTTGTTGTAAAATTGCCCTGGAAATTTGGGTACCAGTAATCATATCATTGTTGTGAACTACCTTCTCAATGTTTAAACAAATATTGTCACATGATATCTTTTGTTTGAACAAAGAGGTTTATTAAACAAAAGTCAAAACTCTGAATTGAATATCTTTACAGACATATATACCTATGGCTTCATGTTCATTAATATGATCACTGTTTGAATAAATAAGCAATCTCAGTCAAGTGTAAATTGGTATCAATTCAAACTAATTTAATGTGATCAATCGTCTGTTATTCACTGTAATATGTAGTCTATGTGTAAAATTCCGATATAAAAACAAGTAAGTATTAATAATAGGTATATGCTTGCCGGAAACATCATGACATATTTTTTTCCAGAGGAATAAATTTTCAAAGTATAGGGTCTTATTGGTTTTCGTTAGTACCACCCTCTACCCTCCAATAAATTTGTTCAACTAAAAGATGGTAACATAATGTTAAACAGCCTGCAGTGTAACAGTCTGCCTATAAATATATATTTTTTTACAAGTAAAATGCTATAACATTCCTTAATATATAAGCAGCCAACATGTTAATTCATTCAGGAATTTAAACGTAATATCTCTTTTTGCAGGATCGTGAAGCTGCAATGCAGTTTGATTTGTATGTTGAAAAAATAGCTGATGATTGTCAAGCAGAACTACAGACTTTATCCAATTCACTCAAAAAAGTAGGTTCAAATTAGGAATTTTGTTCTCTATTTTCTGTTCTCTACCAACAGAAATTAATATATAAGTAATTCTCAATACAGTGAAAATTCAATTTTATACATGTACGTAATAATTTTTCAATTCAGAGTAGAGATTTGTATTTGATTCATTAATGCCGGTTGTTGGTTATTTACTAATAACAATATTTGAGATCAAGATGTGGCCGATTAGCACAACTTTAGGTGATATTCACAGCATATAATGAACAGATGTGGTAAACTGTTGTAAAGTGGTGAACTGTTGAGCGTTGAACATAATTCATATCACATGAGAAAATTAATCCCAAGTGCATTACCAGTAGTATATTTGATTTTATAGGAAATTTTGAATCTTCTCGATATTCCTATCATTAACTCATCGCTTGGTGCAAAAGCTTCTAAAGTATCTGCTACATCTACAAACGTATCAACAGCATCATCTGAAAATAATATTCCAGGTATTTTTTCATCTCATTTTCCCATTTTAATATTAAACTGTTTCCGAGTTTCGACAATAATCGATTTGTTTTTCTATCATTGTTATGTTTAATTAATTCTTTTTAAAGTGAAATTTTGATGCATGACAACGTTTAATCAAATAAACTTAAACCTTGAATTTGCTTGATAATAGCACATATTCACAAAAAGGGGTAAAATAAATATATCATGTATCTCCAAAATTGTTAATTCCTCTATCTGATGAAGCCAGATCTGGTTCCGATATTAAATTTTGTCAAATATTAACAGCAGCGATTCGACAGCGCAATCCATCATAAACAAATACTAAACAAACAATGTTTTGACAAAGTTTTTTTGACATATTTTTATATTTTAGTAGATACTATACTCATCGAAGACAGTATTATTGTTGTGACGTCATCTTCGGAAAGCGAAACTGAATCCGAAGAATCGGATGATGCTAATGATGAACCTTCAACATCAAGTAAATTAGCTAGTGATGGAAGTAGTAGTCGAAGAAAAGGAAATGATTTGACATACATGTTACCGCCAAATTTTGCGATCAGGGAGTGGATAAAGGTACTAATCATATTTGTTGATCGTAAATTACATACTTGTTTACAGTATTCTCTTGTTATTAGAATTTAATTCAAGATAATCAGTTCTAAGCGAAATTAAAAAGGATTTGAGAAGAGTTATCCATTATCCATTAGAATAATTTTGCCATACATATATCGTCAACTATGACGTGTTGTTCAATCTTGACATGAAGCAGGATCCAAATTAAGTTTCTAATTTAGTAATGGGGTAAGGAGTTCATCATCTTGAACCGAATCAGAGATATATAGAGCATTATTTGTGCCCAATCAGGCCTTATCCTGTGGCAAATTTAGTAAATATATAGCAACAAATATACTAGGACTGGAATTATTTTTTCTGGCTTGTTTTAGAGAAATATAATGTACCGGTATGTTTTATAATACTAGGGATGACACTTTTAGGTTCAAGGTTCGAATCGATCGGATTCCGCGAATTTGTACAATTCAGTGGTTTTGAGCAAAAACTCATAAAAATTCAGTTATTTTGTGTTTTCTTTTCTCAGAAAAATTGATCTGCAAATCCGAAATTTTATTTTTTTAGGCATTATGAACTGATGAAGAAAGAATATATTAAACCGTGCCTGATTATTTTTTCGATTTTTTGGTAGTTTAAATGATATTCCCCTATGCTCGACAAAATTGTTTTAACAACATGGCAGAATCTTGTTGTTTGAAGTTTTATCATAACTATGTTTTTTGTTGAGATTTTTGCCCCGACTGACCGTATAATAAATAAACAAAAACATCTTCTCATACTTTTTTGATGTGTTGATTTGGAATCACCTAAAAAATTGAATCAAATATTTTGGACTACTACTGATTTGCGATTGTATACCTCTGCTGTGAAGAAATATGAATGGACTCAGATTTTAACTTTTATTAACTTACAATTTCAATTACTATATAAAAGGTTCATTATCAATGTACTGGAGATCCAAAAGATTTTGTCAACAAGAGTGATATGTTGGATCATTTTAAAACTCATTTCGATCTGCCAGATCATCCAGAACTTGCAAATGCTTTTTTTGACAAATTAGCTGTGAGGATATTTCCTCAGGACCCTAATTACAGGTTTGCATGATTTAGTTCTCATCAAATATTCTACAGAATTTATTTAAAATATTGGAAAAAAGTTTAGAACTATTGTTGATGTTCTTTGATCCTCTGTAGATGATAAAGATATTCTTATACCACTAATAGGATTTTTTAAGTTCTGACTTAAAGTGTTTGATTAGTGACGTGTAGATTTTAATTTTGCTGCAAATTTTTCTAATATGTTATTGTACATGACTATTTAATCCACCATCAAGTTGGATGGGCATGGTGATATTTATAAGCGTAGTTCACGCTCGTACCATTTGTGCCTGTGTGGTCTTGCAAAAGCATGCACCATGTTTGATACACAAATGTGGTAGTTTAAATGCATCGAAAACCATAACAGTTAACGTGATTATATAGAAATTGTTAGGGACCGTATTTTACTGTCAAATAGGTATATGTATGGTGTATCTTCTGGTTTCGTTTAATGTTTTACGATCAAATTTTTTCTGTTATTAATGAATATATCAGCTTTACCAACGTTTCGATGTCAAATGTGGATCGTTGGTGAACTGCTCAATACCAATATTTTTTCTATCGAATATGGTTGTTGCAAGTATTATAGCTTATTAATTGATATATTGGGAGCAAAAAGGGGTCTGCTGGTGATCTCATCATTGTTATTTATTGTTTCACACTCGAATGCATGTGAATGGTTCGGTTTTTTAATGTTTTGCAGCACAGATGTCTCGCTCCTGACACTGCTATTTTTCGATTATGTCTGTGCCTATGTTTTGGTTTCATATAGCATAATTGAACTTTTTTAATGTACTAGTGCTTGACTGAGATAGCTGTCAATAATAGTGTATCTATTCATTTAAGCAGAGGTAGCGTCTTAAGGCAGTAATACACGTTTGCATAAGTTGCGTTTTTTAAGCTTATTTTATCCTTGCATTTTGCACTGCAGCCGAACGGTTTGCTATGCAAGCTAACATAGGGGGGCCCGATTCGTTGTGCGCGTTTGTGTTTTTTTTTCTCGATATGTAAATACAATTACCGCAAAGCAATGCAGGCGTGTATTGCTGTTATTATTTTGTTGCAGAAACGAAATGCTTCGATAAATGTAGCCTTATGATTATTTCTAACTTGTGATCCCGTGGCATTATGAAGTCAAACGTTTGTTCACGCTCGGGTAAAAGTAAAACTCGGCTTCTATGGCCCTACCATCAGGTTTGAAGATATGTTTGACGATTTGCTAAATTGTCATTACAGATCTGTTCAAACTAAAAAAACAAAATGTAAACGAAGCAGAAGAAGATTGGTTTGTCTGAGAAGAAGAACAGTGAGTGAGAGTGAGAAAGAAGAGCTAAATATCCCAGAGACAAAACCAGATCCAAACACCCTCGAACCAGTAACAAATGTTTCCCAGTCGGCAATATCAATGCCACCTCTTAGCACTCTTATGAAAGATTGGAATTCAAACAGAAATGGACTGAGAAATTTACCCAATCCTACAAATCAGCCACGGCCTAATGAAACCACTGTACCACTTCATACATGGCAACCTCCCCCTATGAAGCCTGTACCATCTAATCTTGGTTCCTCGCCGAGAACAAACCTTCAGGGTTGGCTGAGCAGTACGGCTCAAAAACCAAGGACACAGCCAAAATATGGTCAAAGACAGTCAAATAATGGTTTTTCGTCAATAGCATCTCAAGTAAGCAAAATGGATAACCATAATCTTGTTCACAGAGCACGTCCACCAATAAATCCCAATTTACGTCCAATTGTCATCGATGGCAGTAACGTAGCGATGAGGTAAGAACCTATATGTTAACAATGTAAGATGAATTAAATCGTCGAATATTCTGTAATTCTGAGTTGATTCAACTTGTGGTTGAATAATTATACTAGTGTCAAATTTTGTATATATATATAATTGTTTTTTATCGTGGAAACTTGGTTGTATCAAGAATATTCAAGTTTCAAATAACTCTAGATTTTCATAATGCACTTCGTTCATCAGTAAAAATATGAAATAATCTTATACCTCTTTTTGTGAACAAGTTATTTTCTAAATAAATATGTAAAATTCTAACAAATTTGACCAACAAAAGAAATCAATTCAAATATCCTAAATGAAATTTTCATTAACAAAAGCATGAATCTTTAAGACACAAAAATTTTCAGAAGCCTTTATTTTCTCGTGTTATGGTAGCATTTGGTGAGAAATGATCTACTGTAATAATCAAAGTTGAACTTTTATTTGGAAGTAGAACCATTGATATGAATGGAAGTGCTACGAGAAATATATAACCAGCAGCTGCAAAACATTCCAAATCCCCCAACATGCATTTTAAAACTTGCCGATTGTTAGGTCAAAAAGTAGTTCATAGAATGTAAAGTACTGGGTAAATCTGTATGAAGCATTGACAGGTTATCGTCTTACCTCAACCTTTTTCTTTTGTTTTTTACCCAATTATGTAGATCATTTCATTTGTAATACATAAGTATTCCTTTTGTTACAGTCATGGTAATGGTCGGAATTTTTCTTGTCGTGGTATAGCACTATGTGCTCGCTTTTTCATGGAAAGAGGACATGGTGAAATAACATGCTTTGTACCAAACTATCGAAAGGGAGGTGGAGGCAACCCACCATCTTCTGATGCACATATTCTGCGTGAACTTGAAGATATAGGAATTGTAAAATCAACGCCTTCTCGAAGAATAAGGGGTCAAAATGTTGTTTGTTATGATGACAGGTTAGGAATAAGTGACATATTTTTATACTATAAGATCTATGGTTTTGAAGCTTCTCGTGTTTAGATGCATGATTAAGAACTGTCCTAATGTATTTCCTGTTTCCCGTTTAGGCAACTAAAAGGAACCAAAAGTCATAGGTGGCCCTATCATTGCCAGTACGGTACTCATGCTTAGATGCACTTTACTATAATGGTTCGGTTCAGGATACTATCTGCCCAAGTGCAGTTGCTTGTACTACATTTTAGCCAAAACTTTTCTTTCTGACCAGAATATAACACTGTAAAATTACTTTTTTTGATCCCTTTAAAAACCGTATAAACGGAATAACTTATATTCATACCTCATAATTATCTTTTTACATGTACATTCTTGGATTTCTTCATACTCTCAATATTTTAATATTGGTCATTCCTAATTTGTACTGAAATTTTTGATTATTTGATACCAATATACAATGCAGAGAACGACAAATACTATTGCATATTTTACACCACCCTCTTCAAATCCCAATCCTCATTTTTACTGACAGGTTTATCATTGAGCTTGCTGGTGCCACAAATGGAGTTATATTATCAAATGATCAATATCGTGACCTGATGTCACAAGATAGAAAATTTGTTCCGATTGTTGAGCAGCAGTTACTTCAATATACAATAGTCGGCGATTTGCTAATGCTTCCTGAAGATCCACTTGGTAGAAAAGGACCTTCTCTCGAGGACTTCTTATCTCTACGCCGAAATGGGTATAGATGTCTATTTTATCGGTAGAAAATTCTACAAGTGCCTGAGAACCTTGAATCCAATTATTTGATATTTCTAACTTGGGTGAATAAATTATTTGGTTGAAATAACACAAAATTGGTTCTAAAATTTATGTATAATTTAGGAGATTACAATATTATCTAATATTAATATATCTGTGCTACTTGATAGATATGATTTTCATGGATTGATTAAAAAGCCCTTTTTAAAGAAATAATAAGAAATGTTTTTATTGGAGAAGTGGGAAACAGTTTGGTTGCAGAAGCCCAAATTTGCACATACATCACCAAAAAGTGCACCACTCCCTTCTCGAGAATAAAAATTGCCGTTTATCGAAACACGGTGTGGTACTAAACACTTGAAAAAGGCTGTCCATTGATGATGGTATCGCAAACAGTTAAATTGAATGAATATTATGCATGGTCCATTCTTAAAATCTATATAAACACAATACAGTATATGTTTCATTGGACTCCTGATCTTAGTGATATTTGTTTCATCTTAACTAACTATAACTAGCTCATTTGAAATATGTTCCATCGATTTTCTTCACATTCTGTTCTGTTTATTTAATGAATAATCTGCCATTATTTTAATTATCCTAGCATACTACACATTTTCATTAAAGGTAAATTACTCGAGCACTGTATCTTGCCACATTTTACCCATTTCTTGTACAATTTCTGCCATTGTTTTTTTCGTGATCACACATTTTGATGCTTATGTGGGTTATAATTTGTAATAAAATCACCTTTTTGGAAGTCTTAGTAGTAGTTGCAATTCGATTTTAAGGATGTTAATTGTAACATTTCACTTTTAGGTCAACTGTTCCGAAGCAAAGGATTGTAAAAGTTCCCTCGCCAGCGCGGCCACGTCAGAATATAGTACAACCACCAGCTACCCCCTTTCCTGCAGCACAAAATCCTTTTCCAAGGGTTTCAAAACCCGTACCAGCAGTTCATCATGCCCCTGTTACTGGTGCAACTTGGTTGAACCCTCCCCTCGCTCCTCCAGAAACTTTGTCACCAGACCAACATGTACTCTGTTATGAAATGTTAAAGGTTTTACCAGACAGGGAAAATGATATTCGTAAAGTTATAACAGATCATCCCCTTGTTACAGATATACAGTTATTAATGAACTTACTTTTGATAAGCGACACAGGGTCCTAAAATATCTTAATAATTTGATGCACAGTACATCAATCTCATAAGAGATTATATATTCTTGCATTGTAACAACTTTTTGGATACAGTAGGAGCATGTGTTATTAAACGCAGTAGTTGAGAATTTTACTACTTTTTATCCTTCTGCCAATATATATTATTTTTTACAATGCAATTCTTTTATCTTGTAATTAATACTTGCTTTATTTTTTACTTCAAATGAGATTGTGTGAACCTTTGGGACATGATCGTAATTGATAGTTGTTTATATTCTATGCATCGCATCTGATCGTCACCTGATCAGAATAACTAAGTCCTAATTAAGGTTTGAAGAGGTAGTCCTCAATCTGTCAGTTGCATTCAGCATTTCCACTCCCTCCTATGTTACCAGAAACTTCTGTACTACTATCCAGTTAAGAGCAACCAGATGGTAATAATTAAAATAGCTTGCTACACCTTGTATCATTCAAAACTTGTGTCAATACAATAATGCTCATTGGTCTCTGTAATCATATGAAATGGAACATGTTGTATATTGTACAAAATAAAAAATTAGTACTGGTGAACCATGTTTTAGGTATTATAACTGGAGGGATCACTGTAACTCAAGTTGGGTAGTAGTTTTTGAAAATAGTAGCAAAATACAAGAGCTCCTTTGCACTAACTCTGGAATACCCTGGCATATACGATTTGTTTCAAATATTACATACGAATATTTAGCTCCGGCCTCTGACATGTTGGCGACTTGATATATAAAATCAGTTCTCTTATTTCTATTAAGAATTATTAACCACGTCAGTATTCAGGACTCAATACTGGTCCCCACTTGCCCAGAGGCAGTTTGGACTTTTCTTCATGATTGAGTCTTTGACGATTGCCTATTTTGTGAAGTTCGCTTTGACGATACATTCCTTGCCATGGGTTTCCCACATGTTCCCAAGCATGTTTAGTGGAAACAACTAAGTTTGGTTTATGTTTTATATCATACCGTTTGAAATTTGTAAAAGGTGTCCATTCACCTTGAATAGAAGGATAATCCGTATGAATATTTTTTCTCCGACGCAATATTTCCAAACCAGATCTACTTTTTAATTCCTCACATTTGTCATGTATCTCTTCTTCAGTTAATCTATCCAGCGATAAAATTTCTGTACGTCCGTTCAAATACTCTGCACATATTTTAGGATCAACATCTGCCTCTGGCGTCACATAAAGTACAACGCCAGGATTTCCGTTAGCAAAATTAGTCAAACCATTCTCCACGAAATCTCTAGTTTGTTTGCTTGCTTGAGACTTTTGACAAAATCTGAAGGTTAATCTCTGAAGTTGTTGTACATATCTTCCACACCCATTTTGTAGTACTGAACGTAAAAAATCACTACCTCGTGAAGCTGCAGTAAATCCTTTAGAGCCAAATTTACCTGTGGCCATAGTTTAAACACTTATTGCATGTTATTGTAAAGCAGTTTTATACAGCTGGCTAATAGGCATGGAAAGCAATATTCAAATATATATAATATAGTTAGTTGATTGAATTGAAAATCTGTCAAAAAAAAACTCTTAAGCTATAGAATTGTACAATAACTTGAAATCATCACTTTATCGAATTTTAATAATCATGAAAAGATGCAATCATCAGTCGCATCAGAGTGGCCAGACAAATTCATCTTTTTATTAAATGAATCGAATCTAATGATAATACATTTGATAACATCGTCAGGTAAAAGAGTGCTGAGGTCAAACTGTACATGTTGATAATGGGGCTGGGAGTTACCTTTGACACACCATATTCAAACAGGAATTACAGCAAAATGCAATTTTCTAGGCTTGACAATTCTAAAGGTTCTGGTTTCATAGGTTTAAGATAAAAAATTTGCAGCATTTGATCAGTTTATAACATTAGAAATAATACGTTTCAGCTACAAATATGACACAAATTTCTACTGAGATTGAAATCAGCAGACTTAGATAACACTTTTATAATCTAGATTCACGTTGCTCCTAGCAAATGATGTATTTGTGAAAGCTTATTTTTGGGACTTTATAATTGGAATATTGAAGGGGACAATTTAGGACTATGTGCAACAGAAACGAGGGATTTAGTTCAGTAATTCACAAATCTCATGTATTCAATAAAAATATGTTTGAAATAGTAGCTAATCACGAAGTGGCTAGCCATAAACAAGCATGGTTTTGTTGCATATCAGAAAGGAACATAAGGGTTCAAAACAGCAATAAATTAGAAGCATTATATATATATATATATTTTGAAACGATTGGGATCATTTCAGTTTTTACTTCAATTTTATTCAAGACATGTATTTTCACTCTTAGTCTACCAGTAATTATATTTCATGATTCATTTATACGCCAATTCCTCAAAAGTTTTCGTTTTGTAATTCCATTTTTTGATTGTAGATTTGAAGTATTTCGGGGGAACTATACCAGTATCATCTCCTTCCGTCAATACTACATTATTTGTTGAATAATAGAATTTCAAACCACCTTCCAATGCTTTTTTTAAATCAAGTTCTACAATAATTTCACAATCACTTCTCATTCCACTTGTCACATGTGTTTCTCCTATGTGACCAATAGTGAAATGAACATGGCTTCTAGACATTTTATTCAATCCTTCCTTCTTTATTTTTCTCCAGTTTGTTTCATAGGTGCCATGCAAAATGGTTTGGAATTGGTTAGGATCTGTAAGGGGCCTGAGACCGGATGTCATAGGGTCTAGCTTAATGGAATGACCCTGCACAGCACGAATTTTATAACACCCTTCAGAGTCTTGATCAATTTCAAATCTTTTTTTATCATTTCCTGAAACAATATCTTGGATTTGTTTTAGTGAAGAATCAAACGTTTTAAAGTGAGAATGACTAAGTATATCTTCAATTTTTGCATAGCCAGCTGAATCAATTCTTATACCACTTGGTTTTCCATGCCGAAGTAATTTTACTAAAGCTCTAGATAAGGCAACCAAATCTGTTTTTATGTATAAATTGTCCCGTTGCCTTTGTGATAATTGGTTAGCATCTTGCTTCATAGCATGACTTTGTTGTGGATTTCGATAGACGCCTAGTTGTTGTGAGGCATACTGGAGCTTGGGTTCCTGACTCAATGGATTTTGGTATTGTTGCTGTGAAGAACTCACTGCAGTGTGGTATGTTGGTTTGGTGTCTGGAACGCCGCTCAGGTCTAGTGGTTTATATTTAATCTTCTTCCCCTTTTTCCCTCTCCTAACATTTCCAGGTTTTTGTTGGACAGTGACCGAATTTGTTTTAACCTCGGTACTATTTCCAGAAGTTAATTTTTCATCTTCATTACCCTCATCCATTTTTTGCTAGAATACAGATTATATTCTATACTGTGTATATTGAAATAAATAAGTCTGCTCAACATGAATCATTGCTGAATGGGAAAATGGCAGATACAGCCGTACAAGGAAGTATACTGTATAGCTGAAGACCAGGAAACTAACAGACTGAGAAAATATTTGTTATGTGCATGACCAGTGACTGACATTGCATTTCCATTTACAGATTTGATTGACCAACTAGTTTACTTTACAGTTTATCTATCACTATAATTATCACTCATTTGTTGTTTCTTTAAATTTGGACTAAGTACCGGCAAACCAGGCGACTGTGAAAAAAATGTTCAAGCTCAATTCTGAATTTTAGTGCTGATAAAACAGGGAACGATAATCTCTGGGCCATGGCGGCGTGATGAAACCAACAATGGCTGCCGAACGTAACGCTTAAGTATGGCAAAGATCGATGAATGGATAAGGTCTCAATGAGCAGTACACGCCCCTCAGCAAGGCACTGTACTGTGTATCCAACAGCTCTTAGATTTGCTGCAGTTTGGGACTATGTTCGATAACCTTACTCTCTGCTCTGTACTGGTTCTTCGTAGGTTCCACACGAGATCGAATGGCTCTCGCTAGATCATACCTACTGCCTAGTCTAGCTTCATCAGTTAATTAGTAATAGTGGTATCACGAAAAGAATAACAATATATCTTTGACAAAATACTTGAATAAATGAAACCAGGATAACAGGGCTAAAGTCAGATGTATATATACTAAGCTTCCAATGTCAATTATTAATTCAGGGAATATGTTGAGAGGCTTCTAAAATCATGTTGTTTCAATTAATGCTGCATGGGAACCAATTAATGCTTAATGAACATATTCAAAAAACACCTATTTCGAAAAGCCTTAGAAAATTATCTGGACAAGATTAGGTATTCAAAAAGCAATCGATAATGGACGGAAAAAGACAGAATGTAACGTTAAATATAAACACCAGAACAAAGGAGAAAGAATACAAATAAACAACTGCTTATCACCCCATATAATCTAATTTACCTCAAATTAGGGACATGTTCAAAATACCTATTGCATTGAGAAGATAGATTGAAAAAATGATTCCCAGAACCGCATTCACACACAGGCAGTCAACTGACTGCAACTCAACAAATTTGATTTACCTTGTCACGTGTAACAAATGCTATATCAAATCCGCAGTTGGAACAGGGAAAAAAATTGGAACGTCGGATATCCGATCACCTCGCCACCACTAGAAACAAAATACAAAGGATCGATTGTCGCCGACATCGACAGTACTACAATAGTTACTCTAACATACTACTAATATAATAATATACTAACTATTGTCCTACGAAGGCTTTCGTCTGACGATGCTAAACACTGTGATCACTGGATCTTCCATGAGTACTACTCATGCATGATCTAAAAAATTTCTCACAGCATACGGAGTTCTAGAACCAGATTCAAGCTGACAAACAAAGTTATGCAACAATCAATATTCACCTGTCATGATATTAAATCAGGCAATGCATACTACTGCTATAATTCAAAGGTATCATAAATACACCAAATCAGTCTCAAACTTATCTTCAGACGCTTTTGATCAGATCAATGACATATTTGTGGGCCATGCATGAAACAGGCAGGATGTGATGTCTTGAAATTATAAAAGGAGCAGTCATTTCAGGACTGTGTTAAATCAATCCAAAGCACAACTTTGAACGTTTTTGATTAAATCAGTGGTATATGTGTGACTCATGTAAGGGAAATACAAGGTTGGAGTCTTGAAATTGTATTATAGAAAATTATTTAAACAAGATGTGGAGGTCTTAAATAGCACTGGGATCATTCATGTCAAGCTATTTGATAAAATCAATGATATATGCAGGGGACAGACATGATATGAATCTTATATTTAGATTCTTTTCAGTCGTTCCAATGATATATGTATGGTCTATGCATGGAACAGTCATGAGGTGGAGTATCGCAATTGGTTTATTTATGGTAGGACTGAGTCGAATCAGTTAACAGCATATATCTACACTCTTTTTGATCTGTCCAATGATTTATGTGTGGGCCATATATGGGTCAGGAATGATGTGGAGTCTCGGAATTGTAGTTAAATTATTCATATCAGGACTATGTCAAATCAGTTTTAAAGCAAATATTACATTCTTTTTGCTTAACCCAATGATATATGTATCAGACAGACATGATGTGGAGTCTTAAAATGGCAATTGGATAATTTATTTCAGAAGTCTAGACCATGTCAAATCAGTTACAAATCATTATTTACATTCTTTTTGATCTATCCAATGATATATATGATATGCCTGGGACAGACATGGTATGAAGTCTTAAACTTATATTTGAGTTATTCCTTTCTCGACTGTGTCAAATTAGTATTAAAGCCGATCTTTACAATCTTTTTGATCTATCCAATCATATCTGTATGGCCCCTGCATGGGACAGACAAGGTATGAAGTCTTAAAATTATATTTGAGTTATTCATCTCAGGACTGCGTCAAATTAGTATTAAAGCTCATCTTTGCACTCTTTTTGATATATTCAATGATATATGTATGGGCCATGCATGGTACAGACCAGGTATGGTCTCTTGAAATTATTTTTGGGTTATTCATCTCAAGACTGTGTCAAATCAGTAACAAATCCCATTTTTTACACTCTTTTTGATCTATTCATTGATATATGTGAGATCGTTGCATGGGACAGACAAGATATGAAGTCTTGAAATTATAATTAGATTAATCATCTTTGAACTGTGTCAAATCATCAGTATGAAGACTGTCGAATCAGTGTGAAAGGCCATCTTTACACTCTTTTTGATCTATTCAATAATATATGTATGGGGGATACAAGGTGGATGAACCAAATATATAATAACTACTACCCATTACTTTCAACAACATCTTTTCACGTTTTTATGGGTATTCTGAACCCATGTACTGGCAATACATGATACCGATATGACTATGAATAACTATACACCATTTTTATATCAGAAATGTCGAATCGATTATTCCCCGATTTTAACCACTTCTAGAATTCATACATGGGCCGTACATGATACTAACATGAAGCGGGGTCCTAAAATTTTCGAATAGCAAACATAAAACGAATTTGAACTCTGTAATCACACCAGCAAACCGAAACCGTCAGATTTGACGCTCTACCAAATTTCTTCGTTTGAGTTAAAATTAACACGTCATAAAATGGCTTTTAAAACTGGCCAATTTGGCAATCCTGAATCAATATACACCTCTTTCAATTGAATATATTGATTTGATATACGAATGGTAACCAAACACGCCTGCCTATGCCTGGATGGGAGGTTTAACATCAATAATTTTGGTATTCAACTTTATTAACTCAAAAATGTTATGTAATTACCTACCGAGTATTTAACGATAAAATACAGGCTTTAAATATACTTTGCTCTTCTTGCTGAATTTATGACTGAATTTATATTAAAACCACTTATACCAAGTAAGTCCTTGAAGATGCCAAGACATGATGCATTACAAGGAGGGTCCGAACCCAGAGATGTAATTGGAGTTCCGCGCTAGAAATGGTGTCAATATTATGCCAGGACACTACCCAAATCTGTTTTTGACCGTAACTTTTGTTCTTTGCGATTTACAAAGAAATACCATTGAGACGGATAGGAACTGAAGCTTCCACGTCTTTTGATGTGTGTTTCAGTATTCTACCCTGTATGGCTAAAAATGCATTTAGCCATATTCGGCGACCTTTGACTTTGTTAAGGATTATAACTTTGTCGAATCAAATTTTTATTGTCATTTTTGGGGTTTTCAGGTTAAGTTCAACCAGAGTAGTTTGTCCACATAGATTTTGGAAAAATATCCAAAATTCCGTCAGTCTTCTATACACGATTCTTCAGGAGTCCCGGGATAATCGTGATTGAATCATGTATAATAAATCATTTGAGAAGGGAAATAAAATATTGTTAACATTGCTTAACGCTGAATAGGGAGTATTTAACGACAGTTCGCATCGCGCACAGGTCACATGATTGTCCTAGAATATTAGACGTAAGAAAATAGACTTAGTTCAGAATAAAAACGATCAAATTTCGGGTTCTAATTTAATTTATATTGATTTAACGGACATGATTACACTCAATATGATAACAAACATGACTAGGTTAGTTAAAAGAACTTATTATAAATACTTACAGCAACCTAAAGTATGAACATTTGGTTTATCAAAATGTGGCCCAGTAATAATCTTTTACACAAAAATACCATGCCACCTTGTGATTTTTTCATCGTTCTGTTAAAAAATTCAATGCATGTGGAAAAATACCCTTCAAATCATATAGTACTAATTTTTTTGTGGTGCCTTCAAGAGTTATTCGTTAATTGGGGGGGGATGGCATACATATAATTCGCTAATTTATGACGTCACAATCCAAACGTTTTTCTGTAATAACAAAAGTTGTGATAGATAACGCAAAACGTAAATCAAAATCGACAAGATAAACGGAGCCCATACTCAGTAAGTAATACCAGTCACGGTGTAGTTTCAGAGTTGCATGAGGTGTGTAGTTAGTATGACGGTACGGTACCGTATAGTTTGCAGCGGCGATGTGGCTTTAACCTGTTTCTTTTCTGTATTAAAAATTCACTGTAAGCTACAGGGCAGAGGGTAGGCTATAACGTTACAGCCTACAGGTACCGTATGCAATGCACGAAAGATACAAATAGTCAATGCAGGTCTTGACCTGACCAGTAATAATTAAGGTTAAATTATGTTTTGTTCGCTGACTGCCACTATTATGCTGGATACTGGTATTCCTCCATGCCATATTTTTCCGCGAAGACTGTATTCAACCCAACCTTGTGTGACAACAGAGAGAGAGAGTTTATTAATTTCATCAACCAGAAAACATTAAAATATATGAAATACAGTAATGCATGAAATTATACGTTTTCGGTACAGACTGGGGGGTTGCGATACAACCTCTCGGTCATCAGAGTCTGCTACCACCCAATTTGCGAAAATAAGATCACATATTCAGAGACGTTTATCTGGTGTGAGTGCACATAATAAATATTTAGTGTAACTTAAATATGGTATAAATAAATACATGCTCGGTGCCACTTCGAATTCTGCTACAAGTATCGAATTAATTCCCGAGGATTTGTCTACCTCCATAAACTGTAAAGTCGCCGTTTTGAGGAAAGAACAATGAAACAAAATAAATATGAGACATTATCGATGAAAATTTTGATGTGGTTTTGAGCGTTTTAATAAACAATCAGGGTAGGTTGTTTGCTTCTCCACCTGAGATGTCATAGGAGCCGGAAAGGAAGGGGCAAGAGATGCAAGCGCTCCCTGAGTAGGGGCGGGACTTCGATGACTATATGGAGTAGGGGCGGGACTTCGATCAATGTTGACTATGCATGGATTCTTATCTTTACCCTCCCCTCTCTTTGAAAAATCGATACTTCAAATTAGTCAATTTTCAATGTTGCATTTTAAAGTGTGTGCATTTATAGCTTTTATTTAAATTTGAACTTAAAATTTCTAGGTTAGCATTTCTTGTCCAAAAGGCGTCGTAAACATGAGAAAAATGCTTTTTTAATGTGATAAATATAATTTGTATAGATCGTTGAACCCCCTTCCCAGTATTCATCTTTAAGAAGTAAGAATCAGATAAACCCATTACCAATTAGAAATTTTATTTTTTCATCGCAAGCCACAGATACGGCGCATTTCATCAGTGACTTAAGCTAAACCAAAGATGCCTCGTTTTCAGGTTTAATTATCTATGCCTGACTGCAACTATTTCATAAATGATTTCATAAATGAGTTAATTTCGTACAAAAAATCCCCAAATTTAGCTGGCAGTCATTCAAGTAAATTCAATTTATTAAAATGGCATCATCATTATTTGATTTGCTCGTGTTTATACTATATATTTGTTTCTCTTTGGTCTTTCTTCTACTCACTATTTAGTGAAATTTTTGAAATAAAATTTAGAGTCACACATTCTAGAAAACTCTATTCTACTTGGCGCATAAATGTGAGAACCAACCCCCCTGAGTAGCCAACCCTGTGCGAACCAGCTCCTTGAGTAGCTAACCCTGTGCAAACCAGCCATCTCAGTAGCCAGCCCTGTGCGAATCAGTCGTCTCGGTCAGTAGCCAGCCGTCTCAGTAGCCAGCCCTGTGCGAACCAGCCTTCACAGAACCCAGCCCTGTGCGAAACAGCCTTCTCAGAACCCAGCCCTGTGCGACCGAGCCGTCTCTCATAGCCAGCCCTGTGCAAACCAGCCCTCTCAGTACCCAGCCCTGTGTGAGCTAGCCCTGTGCGAACCAGCCTTCTCAGAACCCAGCCCTCCCAGTAGCCAGCCCTGTGAAATTGGATAAATATATATATATATATATATATATATCGGTCCGCTTCCGGCAAGCAATAATCGCCTGATTTAGATTGGATATCTTCATTCGCCACTCCCGACAAATCACTGATATTTGTAAAAAAACCTGCGATTGTGCTTACATTATGACGTCAAATATATTCGATGTGCAAATTTTATATACTACCCATAAAATAAAATCTTGGTTGCGCTGTAGCACTGATAATAAAAATCACACTGTCTTTTTTTAATTTTTTTTATTGAAATTCACTCAGAGCAAGGACACAGAAGAAGAATCAAACTTGAAAATTCTCCTGGAGCCACTGAAGTGCAAAGAGCTACATAAAATGCAGGAGCAGGAACTAAAGAACCCCCATCGCTGATAGATGTCTATTAACGCGAGTTTTAAAGCCTTGTAGATCAACACGATCAGGAAAACAGCAAGAAGGCAAGGAATTCCAAAGTTTTGATATTTTTGGAAAAAAGCTTCTTGCATAAAACTGTTTGTGACATTGTGGAACCTCCACAGTGAATAGGTGCGAATTGGTAGCCAATCGTGTTGATCGATTAAAAATTTTGTTCTGAGGAACGAGAGCAGAAAGCTCCTTTGAGCAAAGACCATTATAATATCTGTAAAATAAACATAGTGAGGCAACGTTGCGGCGGTGTGTCAATGACGTCAAAGTATATCCCTTCCTTATCTTAGAAATAGATATTATTGTGAAAGTCAGTATCGTATCTAGAGGCATAGGAAATTCCAACATATTTTACAGACCTTTGGCGTGCAGTGGTTTTAACCCGCTATTTAACCAGTTTCAGATGAATCTCATTTTGGGAAAACTAGGCTCAAATGTGGGGATTTACTGCCACTCTTTTCAGCTTTGATAAGTTCATTTCCGTCTATCCTCTTAAAATATCCATCGAAATTTCTTTCAAATTACCAACAACCAATATTAATATTTAATCGGAAATATCGTATTATCTAGAAATAAAAAAAAACAAAAAAAACGTTCTATTATTATTAATATATTATTATTATATTTTTTTTTTAATTTCATGTATTCAAATTCAATAAATTATTTATTGAGGTTCAGTAACGGACTTCAGATATATCTGTTGCTTCCATTCAGTCAGCCAGTCTCAGCAATGGAAGCTTGGCCGTGAACTTTCAAGCCTTCATTCTTCAAACTGGCTAAAGAAATTATATTTCTTGTAATTATCGACTCAAATATCAGATATATCTGTTGCTTCCATTCAGTCAGCCAGTCTCAGCAATGGAAGCTTGGCCGTGAACTTTCAAGCCTTCATTCTTCAAACTGGCTAAAGAAATTATATTTCTTGTAATTATCGACTCAAATATCCATTAATCTGTTACTCATGATACCTATTGTAAATGAGCGCGAAAATGTTTTGCAGGAATTATTCGCGTTCTAATATTGTAAGCGCAGTGCGATGTACGAGCGGTCACGTCGACACGTGATTATCAGCACACTTAGTAGGAAGACAAAGAAAATAAAAATATTGAAAAATAGTATGCTTCGCTTTTCCC
The DNA here is from genome assembly GCA_963675895.2 of Styela plicata. NCBI lineage: Eukaryota > Metazoa > Chordata > Ascidiacea > Stolidobranchia > Styelidae > Styela > Styela plicata. The sequence continues at coordinate 8,273,835 of OZ023151.1, read as the reverse complement.
TGTTGTTATTTTCAAAGGGAGAGTGTGACATCCCTTTTTGCTAAAGGACCATTGTTGTTGACCATATGGTGAAGCCGTATTCTCAGCTTTCCTCTCCAACAAGATAAAAATGAATTTTATCATATCCTAACAATAACGCAAAATTAAACTTTGAAAATAGCCATGCAAACGTTTCCGAATGCCCATTAAACTTAGAATCTAATATTCGTTCATTAATCAAACCATATTTTGTGCAATATATTCAGTTATGAAAAGTAATTCCCATTTATAAGAGTATGATTACATACAACCATAGGCCTGGGTAGCCAGCCCTATGCAACCAGCCTCGCGCGAGCCAGCCCTGTGCAACCAGCAGTCTCAGACAGACAGCCAGCCGCGTGCGAGCCAGCCCATATGGGAACCAGCCGTATTTGTAATATTTGGCTACCAATACTATAGCAATTTTCACTCCATTTATGATAGTGTAAAAGAAAATAATATATATGATCATTGGTCAGTGAATCACAGAATTGGGACTCAAATTAGACTGAGCAACGACAAGCTGGTTTTAACGTTACCATGATTTCACTTCACAATAAATTTACATTAAAATGATATAGCAAATTTAGATAAATTATGAGACTGAATTTTGTATATTGTGGAGTAGAATGAATGGAACCAAAATCTCCAAATAAAAACAAGCTTGCGTCATGATACTGATGCAGTGTGCAATTCCAGGGTCACAGACCAAATGATTTCCAAGGAATTAAGTTACTCCGTGAAGCACTGGTCACTGTGCAAAGAGGTTCAAAAACATGAACACAGCTACGAGATAGCAGTGTTCACCCTTCTGAAGAAATAGGAATAATTTGTTTACCAACGCAAAACAAGATTCAGTCACTCTACTATGACTCATGCTTGAGTAAAAGGATAGTGTATTCTATACAATAATATACAGGTTAATAAAAAGTCAGTTAGAATACCAAACATATTTGAGAGATATTTCACTCATTATACAATAAATATCAATAAGAACCAGGTTTATTTTCAGTCCCCCGTTAGTGATAATGGTAAATAAAACAATGTGACACAAGGGTCATGTTTGACTGACTAATATCTGAACTCCTTGGAAAGTCGTAATAAAACTAGAATGGAGAATCATGACTGAGACACTGCAGCATACTGGCAGACTGCCAGCAGCTTGGAGACTCTGACGCCCTAGGAGGATGTAATTGCATCAGCAAGCAACAAAAAATGTTGGTTCCGAGTCATCAATGATGGCTTTGAAACCTTTCGTCATCCAAAGAAAATAGCATGAACATTCTTGACACCCGAAGAAAAAACGAATTTGCATCACCCAACGTCAAGATCAGGTTTCAGGGCAGGACAACAGATCGCTAGATTCTGAATCATTATTAGATTAGATTGCAAGAAAAAAATTAGTTTATATCATGATTTCATTGCACAATACACCATTAAATTAATAAGAAAAAAAAGTTGCAATATATACCTATTACAATCTCATACTGTTATACAGACTGGTATACCCACTCTGACATTTTGGGATAATAAGTTCCATCAGAAGAAGATTTTGCAAATAGGCAAAATCTAATTACATATCTTAGGCCATAAACACAAACCATTTCCCCATAACCATCATTATTCTGTGGCTTGACTATAACTAGCAATTTATTAGTTGCACTGGGTCACTGCTAAAGCCTCAGCCACAAATCTCTAAGACTGTTATAACAAAAATAAATCTGAGAACATGCAGCAAAGTAGACAGGCTGATGACTTTGGTTTGTTTTGGCTTTTATGGCTCATACTTACTAGACATACTAATACCCATCTAGACAGACTCATTTTTGAACAATATGTGCTGAATTGTATGATCCAACAGCTCATGCTCGAGGATATCAAACAGGGAACATTCTGCATTCTCTTATTATGCGCTATTTTATATATGAATACAGAATAGAAACAATAACATGAATAAAAAAAAAACGGATTGGCATCAGATTCATTCAAAAATTTCGAAGATTTTACTTAAAAAAAAGGAATGACATTTTTTATGTTTACTGTATACTGGGGAATAACAATTACTGATTATGTTATGAGAATTAAGTTTGGCCAAGCAAGACATTGTGTTACACCTTGTTATTTTCTATCATCATTGTGATGTTATTGTTATTAGTGTTATAATCACTGATCACATATTTCTAATTTTGACCGTGGGGAGGAAAGTTGGTGGGCCACTTTAAAACTAATTAATAATGACAAAGTACAACTAGGGGCCACTTTGGAACATTCTTCCCTTCATTTATGAACACTTCTGTAAGTATTTCATATCTGGCGAGGAACTGATTTCAAGTGCCTATTAACGATGGAATGGCCATCGTACATACCAGGGGTGGCCAAACTGCGGCTCTCGAGTCGCATCGGCTCTTTGAGAATTTTGATTGCGGCTCTTTGATGAATTAGCATTGGTGAATCAGACATGCATTTTCCCTGTGTTGACGGGTTGTTTGATCAGATTATGAAACTAAGCGTTTTATCACAAATAGTAACAATCGACTGATTGTTAGTAATAGTCAAAGTGGATGTAATAGTCAAATGGAACTGCAGGAGGATCTCGCTTTGAAAATGGTTGATACATCTTTGAGTATAATTGAGTTCTGGAAACAGTCCCAGAAGCAAAATACCCGAACCTAAAGAAAACAGCTATCCGGCTGATTTCTCTTTTCTGCACAATATACTGCTGTGAGTCATTGTATTCCGTGATGAAATTTGTAAAGTTAAAATACTGTTCAGTTTTGACAAACCAACACTTTAAGGAACTGTTCCGAACTGCTTTAACATCATACCAACCTAATTTCAAACATCTTGCAGCCCAGGTGGAGACTCACAGTATACCACGCAGCACTAATATTATTCAATAGCTACACTTCGTTGTGAGTGATTAACTGGTATTTGAAATGAGTTATAAAAGAGAAAGTTTTGCATAGTTATTTATCCCAAATCCCATTTATAGTCCAAATATCGTATAAAATTCGTATTTTTTATTGTGTTTGTGTTGCGGCTCTTTTAAAACTGGATTTTGTTATATGTGGCTCGAGCATGAAACGGGTCTGGCCCCCCCTGGTATATACCATTTCCTCTAATCTTATTTGGAGCCGCAGACTACAAAAGCAGATAAGTTCTCTAGGATTTTGAGTGATGTGACTGTTTCTGCGGATTTTTATTCAATTTTTTTCTGCTACTACAAAGTTATTTCAGAATTTGTGATCCGTAAGTTTCCATGAATATTTGGCAAGGGTACGAATTAACCAATCACCCTTAATAGAATTTTATAGTGGTACGATTTGACTGCCACTCCCAATACAGAATATGTGACTAGTTTGTTCAGTATTTGCAATTAAAACTTACAGGCATATATATATACGTATGACTTAATGGTCTGGTAATTACCAACTTAAGAACATGACGACTGAATTAGAAACAAACCTGAACAGCTACAAAGTTCAATTAGCTCAAGTTGAAGCTGCTTTATCAGCAGATCCTGAAAATGATGAATTAGTAAAACTAAAGCAGGATCTTGAAGAAGTTATTCAATTAACCAAAGATTTGATGGGAGTTGAAGCTGCGAAACCTGTGGCCAACACAAAACCATCAACTGGTAAAACTGCTGAAGAAATAGCTAAAGAAACTGTTCCACATGATGCAGGTCCCCGTCATATGTGGAAAGTTGGAGACCCATGTTATGCGATTTGGAGTGTCGATGGAAAATATCACAAAGGTGTACTTGAAGAAATCTTACCGGAAAGCGCAACGGTTGCTGTTCGTTTCGATGAGTTTGATCAGCCAGACATTTGTCAACTATCACAGCTCAAATTGCTAGCAGAAGGAGACAAAGCTGGTGGTTCTAAGTCAAAAGCGAGTAAACGTGAACTCATAATTCAAGAGAGAGAGTATCGGAAAAAGAAAAACCAACGGAAAAAAATGCGTGCAAAGGAAAAGGAAGCAGAATCTGAAATTTCCAAGCATAAATGGAGGGAATTCAATAAAAAAATTACACACAAATCCATGAAGGGCGCTGTCAAGAAAAGTATATTTGCATCACCAGAAGGACTTGCTGGTAGGGTTGGAATTGGTACTTGTGGGACTGCAGATAAAGACATGACAAAATATGATGAAGGTGCAAAATATAATGCGCGACATCTTGTACCTAAATCCTGATACGTTATAAAAGTAATTCACACCTCTCATACATTCATACATACATACATACAACAGATGGAATTCAGTATGATGATCATTGATTGCTCACAGAGTACTTTGTGATTGCAGTCTGTCTGAAGTCGATCTGATGAAAGAGTGGCTCATGTTCATTTGGTAATTTTCAGTCTCGATTGAATTTTAAATCTTTTTCTGAGCAGATATTATGAATTATTTCCTTTTAAAAACTCTCTCCTGATGGAAAATAGAAAATTGTGATATATATTTGAGTAACTATAGTTGTTTCGTACAAGATATTGTTCACCAGCAGCTATTATGCTATTGTCTGCTTAGTGCTCACTGTAGTATCATTATTAATTGCTTTTATTTTATGCATTTTTCTACCCAAGCAAAAAGATTCCTCAGAAAACAACCCTGATATAATGAGGTTGCATTAGCATATGTAGAGGGAGCTATGGCAGTATTGCCAATCAAAAAAATCGTAGAATGGCCTTAAAGTGTAGGAAATCTCCTTTTTGAGAGTCGTCAAGCAGAAGTAATTACATTTAATAATATGCCTGTTTTAGGCCTTGAAAATCGGAATCCCCTTTTGTCAAAATATTTTTAAGCTTTTCGGCTGTTTTATGGTGATAACAATGAAAATCCTGTCTTTTATTAAAATAATTACGCTTGCAGTGTCTATTGTAATTTCATGATTTCACTTTCAGAATTTGCCACCTTTTTAAGGTGTTTAATACACCACTGTGTGTTTGTATCTGTCTTGGACAGGAGGAACTTACACTGGGTAAAATTTTTGAAAGGTTTCAAAATATATTGAACACTGCTATGTATTGATAATAGTTTTAATAGGTGTGAGCCTTTATTGTATGAAAGTATTACGAAACAAGATATTGCCACCATAGTACAAAGATGTGTACCTTTCAATATTGTCATCTTCATTACTATAATTTTGATGGGAAAGGTTTTGTCACTCCGGCTCCTTGGTTTGATGCTATAGAACCTTCAATATTGTCATTTTCATTACTATGATTCTTACGTAAGGTTTATAATTCTGAAATGTTTTTTCATAATAGATACATTTAAAAATTATTATCTACAATTAACCCATACGTGCCTATATAAGTTGCATAATGAAAAGGAACAATATATTTCGTGGTCGTCCTTCAATCGGGAATGGTAAAAAGCCAAAGACATTCGTTCCCTGGAATAGTGGAAAAATAAACTCTGACGAAGCGAATGTAACTGATGCCATGAGTGCAATAGAGTATATAAGAAAATTATTTCCGAAAGACGGACTCGGAAATCGCTTCCCACCTATCGTATTTAAACATCAACTGTATGCTTTGTTGGAAAATCGTACAAATGTCGATCAGCAGGTTAATGCTCTAGCTGAATGTGGGAGGATAAAAATATTTCATTTAGAACATAGAAATGAGGAATATATGATATTGTTAACAACAGACTTTGTTGATTATGTGAACAGATATCACAAAATTACAACAACAAAGGATAATAGCGAACAAAAAACTGACAGAAAATTAACCCATAAAGAGCAAATAATATCTAGATTCCTGATTGAAGTGGTGTCAAGTATATCGGAACTCACTATAAGTGAACAAACATTGATTAAAGGTATTGGTTTTAAAGATGACGATATTACTGAATTGGTTGATGCTGGACTTCTAACATTGCGGGATGCTGGAACTTGGTGGTTTTCTATCCCTGGTGCTGGCCAATTTGTCAAAATGTTCAAGAAAGGAAGACAGGCAACTATGAGGATGATTAGGAGCACCAAATGTAAAGAAATTCTTTTGACAGAACTAAGTTCGCGCAAATCACCAGCATCTGTTAAACTTGGTTTGACATATCACTCATATGATCTCGTCGGTTCTGATTTGATCAAATGTATTCCATCCACCAGTGGTCTTGTTTTAAGGATAATCAATGATTAATGTAATTATTTATAAATAAACACCGGTCTCTAGTAAGAATGGATGGGCAATTCAGAATATCGAAAGATATTGAAGTACCAATATCAAAATGTATATTTTGAGCGGATAATACGATTTGATAGCTTGTTACCATTTGTCAAGTATGTGTACCTAGTTGAAAACCTAAAAGCATGAATGAGTGTGCGAGTGAGTCATGAGTGGCTCAATCTGACAAGAAACAAATTGAACCACCAATTATTGGAATTTTATTGCATGCACAGATATATTTGATACCTCACTGTGCTTTTTACTCATGTTGCAATTATTAAGGTGTTATATCTGTTTTTTTTTTTTTAAATTCATTTCTCAATCATAGTTGTATGTCTCCTAAGATTTGAGGGGTCTAGTTCTCCTAAATTATTTTATGTTGCAAGTAATGTTATTCAAAATATTTATGGAAGTTCTTTCAAAATACAGATTTTACTAGCAATTTAGTAGTTATGTGGACTCTTATGTTATAAGCCATTAAAATGGTCATTTTGCATTTTACGGTTAGCTAGGGACCCTAACCCACGTTAATAAGATGGTTTGCCAAACTTTCAGTTTTTATAACTTTTGTTTCAAACGAAGTATTTTTCGTGCAACGCAAAGCACATCTAAAGCAGCGAAATATCTTTTTGCAGATACAAAAGATTGTGTTTCAACAATCAATACAGTAATTGTATATTTTTTTGTCTGGGGATTCTCAGATCAACTGCTAGATTCTTTTTTACGCCTTTGTAGATTGGTATACCCTCCATTGATAAAGCAGAGTCTGAAACTATGTCTGACTAAAAAGCTTGGTATATTCCAAACAGAAATTTCAGTTGTGTAGCTTTTCGAAGGACTGGTTGTCAATCAGATTCCTGTAGATTTATGTTCATCTACATTAGATATCATTTGGAATTTGTGAAAATCTTTCATGCATAGCACTGAATCCTGGATTTTGAAAACGCTTGCCCGAAATAATGCGAAACATTTCAGAGCTAAACTTGACGTGTGAAGCTATATTTTTAAATTTCACTAAAATTATTTCATTTCAATTTATGCATTTGACTCATTTTCAATGATTTCACAGCATGAAGGCACCTGTATTATTAGTTGTACAAATATGTGTGTGTTTCGTTTCATTGCATGCCTGGCCATGCAATATATGTCATCAAGGAAAGGATGAAGATTGCTCCAAGCATAAAAGAAGGTGGAACGGAAAACGCAAAAAATATTATGCAATGGGCGAAGTTACCTCTATCAAGTGCCGCTATAGAGTCAACTGTTGAACGGTCTGGTTTCCACAGCACCGTGACGACTGTTGTTAATGTAACCGCATCCAAAGCGGAAGAAATTGCTAGAAGATGTGTCATCTTATATGTACAAACTGTGCCAAACTCTTTTTTCATTGACCAGTATGAAGTACGAAGAAGAAGATATGATTTTATCGAACTTTTTAATGAGAATATAGATGTTGAGTTGCCGCAATATCTGGCAAATGAGTCGGTTGTAATGTTTTTTTCAGCACTGCATCATCACAAAGAAAATGTATTAACTTCTAAACTTTCTGTACCATGGCATTCAAGATATCATGAATGCAGCTCTGTTGATGAGTTAAACACCACTCATGTTTCTAAGAAAATTCCACCTCCTAAAATTATGATTTCATGTTTGATCAACTCTGATAGACTTCTAAAACCACTAATATATCATTCCAGTATGAAGAATGAAATTTGTTCCCATTTATCAAATGCTGTGCTTGCTCCCTGTGCACAAAATCAGCAACATACTGTAACAATACAGGATGCAACTTGTGTTTGGACTAACATGGTTAATTCAAATTCGACAGGAGCAGAAATTGGCATCCCTATAGGAACATTCACTCACAGTCGTATTGTTAAAATTGTTACACTAGTAGTGACATGGTGTGGGACTTTTATAATAGGATGGTGCTCATTCAAGCATGCTGTCAGAGTCTGAATCCAGCCAATTTTTAGGTGAAATGTTGAGAATACACTTCTCTGATCGTCATGACACAGGTTCAAATCCGTGGAGGGACTGTGATTATATGCGGGACACCTCGATGGTGCACAAGCACTGCTTACAGCTTTCTCCACCAACCAGGTCCATGCACAGGAAAGAGGATTTGATATGCCAAAACACCTTCAACTCGATTCCGAACTGGTATCTGCACGAGACGTCAATCTTACTTTTCCGCAGGATCAAATGCAGGACTATCAAAACCTGCTAATTGAAGCTTAATTTTGCTTTCTGGAGTTGGAGCTTGATGGTGGATGATGAGATACTGACCCAAAAACACAGACTCTGTTGCAATTAGTGTAGTATAAAATATATGCCTGGTCCCCATTTCATTCATCTGATTTTTAAGCACCTCATTTTTCAGTAAAAATTACTGGAGCAACTCGCTATATAGGGAATGTTTTCTGCTCAATACCTAGTTGTTACTGATCATTTTGCACTAACGAGCAACAAGACTTCAGATCCCACGCTTAGGAGGCAAAATCTGATTAAAAATTTAACTTTATTTCAACGAATTTAACACAACAAAACCACATAAATAAATGCAATATAAGAACTACGGTAATACATTTTTATATAAAAACAAATATCGTACTAAAAATAGGCAGCACTTCCAAGACTGGAAACGGCCACTAATAAAACTCAGTTGTGACTATGTCATCCTAATGAGAAAAATAGTCAAACATTTTTTGCTATGCATGGTCACTGATGAACGAAGTGGATTATATACAGTCCATCTATGGCACATGCTTGACAAAATAACGATTTCTCATTGGGATAGTTTGTGAAAAAGAGACTTGTGAAATTTTTATATTCATATGGTTTTGTTAATCATAGTCGTTAGTGGCCCAAAATTAGCAAATCATCTTTTGAAAGTTAACAGTCCTTTCAGGCAATTTAGCATTCAAATAAAGTGCTCAAAAAAGAAAATTATCTATAAAAATTCATTCATAAAAATGATACCACAAGTTCTTACTATACTTTTAAAACTTGATATCAATGAAGAGAGTAATTTCTAAACCTGAATTCTGTCCGAACATTCTTTAAAATTAATATATCTTCTTTATTCACCACTTTACATCCTTCAAATAAAATCTCATTCTTCTTAGTTTTAATAATAAGTTCAGAAGGATTCTCCAACTGTACTGTACATGGTTTTGTATCTGGCAATTTCTTGATATGGAATGTTAAATCAGGAAAAAGAGTTTGATCCAACATTTTGATACAGTCCTGTAGCTGGAAGAGGGGAAAAATTGTTGTATCGAATATTGCAGCAGTCGTGGGCTGGCCACTTTAAATAAATTAAAACCAAAATCGATTTAAACACCCTCAGACTAGGGATGGGCAATTTAGAATACCTTACTATTCCGGAATAGTATGATCGAATCTAGTCTCTAAGTACCAATACCATTATTGCAATTAATTTATTGTAGTATGAAGGCAGCAATCAAGTTACTTTTATTTTCTGGCAGGCTAAATCCTCACAATCGCATGGAATCGCACTTTTACAATTTCGACTGTATGCTCTCTTTGCGCAATCCGCAAATAGAATCAAATTCAATTTCGGATTCTGATACTTTAAATTCCACTCAGATGCAGTATTCCGAATTCCTATTCCGTTTCTTACTCTGGTGTTTTTTTTTTACTATTTTGCCAAATCATGCTTGATAACACCCAAAAGGAACAATATAAAGAATCGCGCCTTGTTACAGTTTTTAGCTAAGAAGCTTACCCTCACCGTGGGTTGGAAGGCAGTCGAAAATTCAGGCTCACTTTCGCTGACATGCTCATCTAAAAATGATTATCAATTTGGTGAACAAGAGTTTTAACTATATGTTTTCGGTATATCACACGAAAAGTTATTTTTTTTTATAAGTATCAACTTATTACTAATTTTTTTCATATTAAGGCACGAAAAATAATAGTTTCACAACAATTAAGTAAATACCGATGGTATTTAAATATTTTTAGGTTCAAAATGACTTTACATTAAATATTACGGATGGGGAGATGATAATATTTGATGCTGAACCATATCTCTTTTATTTAATTTTTTTTAAATAATGCATTTTCATTTATCAGTACAAAATTATCTCACCAGATGACTCTGATTTGAAATAAAGAGATCTGCAAGTCCTTTTACATTTGAAATTGGAAGATTTGGTTGCAGATTCTGAAACAAAAGAAAAACATGATCATCTCACTTGGACATATTTTTAAAATGTTGATGAAAACTGAACAAGACCAAAAAAAGGTTAAGGTGCCATTCAGATGGATATGTCTTGGGTACTTAATGAACTAAAAGTAAATACCGGTAGTAGAAATATTTGTAAAGCATATATATAGCATAATATATGGATATTTATTTTTCAAAATTGCAAGTACTTGGTGAAGTCTAGTTGTACCTACTATTATGTTTTGTTGTTGAAATCCATGTTAGCCCAGTTGACATGGTGTCTTCAACAGCATTCAACTGATCAGAGTCATTTTCCTCATCACTGAATTCAACTGCTTCAGTACTGATCTAAAGTAAAGCAAAGGCAGGTTTTTTTTCTACTAGTAATTCACTTTTTAACTCTGTTTGGAAGCAGCACCCATGATTCAATTATTAATTATGGCGGAGCTTCATAATGGAAAAACCATCTACCACCTCATTGCTTCTTCGAGGGAATACATTAGAAAAATTCATAATCTACTTGCTGATCCTGTCAATTTTTTTGTAATTAATTTGAAAATTACACTCCACAAGTGTCAGAAGACGCGACAAAAGGGAAAGGAAACGGTTCATGTTTTACCATCATACAGGCCAGATATCTTTGCCATACCAGTGGCGTTAAGTCTGGTTTTTAAGTACTACCTCCGGTCTTGATATTTATTGGAGCAGGGGAGGTATCAAATGTACATGACAGTATTCAAAATCCAGCTATGAGAATGAGAACCATGCCTCAGATGGTAGTGCATAATTTATATCATGCTACAATAAGTAGTCGTAATGATACTTTCTGTGGTCCACAAATCATCACAGGCACAGTTCAATACATCTCACAAAAACCACAGTATTAACTTATAGAAAGTTTGTGAGCTTCAAGCATACCTCGCTTACAATCAGTGTCCTTACATCTTGAACAGTTCTCCCATCTTGACGAGTAGAGGAGAAAAACTTGGAACTAGATTCAAGTAATCGCTTACATTGAGGACTATCGACACTAATTTTTATAGCTGTATTTGAGTCAGTATTTTCGTTATCACTTAGTTTCATAAAATCTCCAGTTTTTCTCATGAACACATTTTTCTTGCACAGATCAACCACCAAACTTTTCTGTCCAATTATTTTCGGATCAGTGCGGGCACGCTTTGAGTTATGATTACCCTGGTTTTCCTGATCGTTCCTCTTTCTCTTAGTTCTTATGTTAGTCCGGTTACAAATTGTATTTTCCGTTAAGGTTGCCAATGGAATCCTTTTGAATGCTGTAGTCGCAGATCCATCCCATTTTAACCTTGTTTCATTAAGTTCTGTCAAGTCTTCTTCCTCGTCTTTTATTTTCTTAAAACGTTCACTGACGCATGATAGAAATGTATCGTATTCCCAAGGTCTCCTTTCATCTAATGTCCAACCAGCCCGTCGATATATTTTATTGAATTTCAAGCCGTTAAAGACTTCTGGAACTTTGAGAGAGTTGGTACACGGCATAGTTAGGATAGCAAAATCTGAAAGAAGATAGAGTAACGTGCTGCTTGAAACATCACTAATAACGAAATCAAAAAAATATTTTCATACAAGCACGTGCACAGTAATGTCATAATAATCGAACATTTAGGCATATTTTGTGCTGGATAGTATCTAATACTTTTACCAGCACACATCATTCTTGACAGGAATGACCATATCCTTTTTGTTAGAAATTTAGTTTGACCAAACACATATCGCAAAAATGACTGAACAAATTTTACACCCGGTACAGCTAAATACAATGCCCTGGTTTTTATGTGGTCATTTGGTAATTGGACTATCTGTGACCGTCGTTCAAAATAAGTCTTGCCCACCTCTATTTTTTTTCGCAGAAAACTTTCAAACCAATACATAGATTTTTGAAGCCTATAATAAAAAACATACATTGTCTTGTTGTAGCAACATATTAAAATCCAATGCCTCAGATGGTAGTGCATACTTTATATCAAACTACATAACCAGTCAAATATTATATTCTGTGGTTGACAAATCATCATAGGCAATAGAAAACAAATAAGAAAAATTCACAGGTCAATCAATCCTTTTCCTCTATTTTGCATAGTAAGCAACCATTGACAAACCCCACACTACATAGCACAGTCAATCTCTCGATCATATTAAACAAAACCATTCCTCTTAGTCTTAACCCAATTAAAAATTTTATTTGGCTAAGAATAAGTCGCAGATGGCAAGATCCATAAGTGAGTCACACTCAAAAACATATTATGAAATGTTCTTTTTCTGCCTTGGAAGGAGTTATTGAAAATACCAAAATTCATGAACCCTCACCCAAGCTAGGAAACATCCACTTCAACAATTGCAAATATTTGAATTCTTCGACTTGTCTGTTTTCTGAAGCAGAGTTCTTGATGTCACGATCTATCAAAAGCTTTAGGAAATACAGCATGACAGGATTCGTGATCTCATTAATTTCCAACCAATTTCGAGAAATCTGGAAAAAGCAGAGAAATCTCATAAGGTATAAAAAATGGAATGAACGCTGTTATCATCTTTTTGAAAAGACGTCAGAGGAATGACATGTCTGCCTAGATTGCTACATCAGATCGGTTTCCCTCATTTTATAGCTGACAGCACATAGGCAATACCTTCAAGGAAAGGCTTACTGTATATTAGTATCATCTCATTTTTGTAAAAAAAAATTGCCGAATGGAGATTTATATTTACGATACTGCCAATTCAACTAATCAGTGGAAAACATCATAAGAGTAGACATAAATTGAATGAAAGTTAATTGCCTCAGATGGTAGTGCATTGATCATATCATGCTGTGAAAACAGTCTAAATTTTCTGTGGTTGCCAAATCATCACAGGCAAAAATATCTACAACAACATAAAAGTTAACAATAGGCAAGATGATGTAAAAAAATATAATCTGCTTTCTCAATCTCGTGGGTACAGTTTTTGGAATTGTCTGGAACATATTTCCTGTGTGTACTGTGAGGCGACTAAAATGAAACACATAAAAATATGGTTCACTGTTTTACTATTACCAAGAGCAGATACCATTCACTGTACTTTATTATAGCAGTTCAGATATCCTATTGTGTTTTACATTCAAAGCGCAGTTGCTGGTAGTAGGTGGTCAATTTAAGGCACTGTGTCTGTCCGTCCTTGCATAGAGAGCAAATTTCAGTAAAAAAAAATGATAAAGTGATCAGCCCTAAACTAGCTAACCTGGTCAGTTTTCCTTCCAACTAGCAAACAAGACTCGATTTGCCTCAGATATTTGTCAATATCGGAAATCATTTCCTTGTGAAATGATGGACCGAATTCCTCCATCCACTCATCGTAAAAATAATCTGGAAACAGTTTAAAGGGAAAAATGAAAATATGTGTGTAGTCAAAATGCTAATTTTGAAAGAATACGAAAAGCTAAACAAATGCCTCAGATGGTAGTGCATAATTTATATCAAGCTGCAATTAAACAGTCAAAATATATTTACTGTGGTTGACAAATCATCATTGGCATTACAGTATCCTAAACTGAACGAATTGTTCACAAAAATTGCCGCCTTGACATGCTTTGTCAAGACGGCAATGATGAATTACAGTGCTGAGGGTTACAGTTGACAAAATAACACAAGACTAGTAAATGCGTGAATCATGCAATCAAGAAAATGAACGAGAAACTTACAAGAACGAAACTCCATATCTGTTAATAATTTTGCAACCAGTCTCCTGAATCCTAAAATTTGTCTCTTTACAAGAGTCAAAAACCTTTTTTTCTACAAACAAAGATACAGGTAACTTTAGGGTCATGATACATAGGTCAACAAGAGAAGATGTTCATAATGTTAAGATTTGTCGAATGCCTCAGATGGTAGTGCATAATTTATATCAATCTGCAATTAAACAGTCAAATGATATTTTCTGTGGTTGACAAATCATCATAGGCAAAATATTCAAAACTTCTGGAAAAGATTCTTGAATAGAGATGGTGACAAAATCTTTTTTCTTATAGTGTTTAAAATGTTCCTGTTATTTTCTTCACATGATCAGCAAGATTTAAAACCATCAACACCGCTATTTCATTTTGGACCTTTCTGTGCAGGTTAATCAGACACTCAAAAAAGATATTTCAATCTTCTTGCAATGGATTTATCATAAAATGAATCCCCTCTACTATATTTTCTCCTGATGAAAACCATTTCTCTGGGTGTCTAAGAAGCCCTATAGCTGACAGTCTTCCAGTCTGATAGATAATATACAAATGTTGAAACAAATCCTTTATGTGATAACAAAGTCTGACAGAATGACACTGTCTGATTCTAGACTGAAAGGAATTCAGATACATAATCAATAAAAGTGATCAGATTACCGTACTCATTTTTGTAATTGTGAATGATTAAAGAAAAAAATTTTTTTTTCCAAATTTTTTATTGAATGTTAATGGAAAAAAATTGGCGTAATTTGGTGATTAAAAAATTATAACATATTTGAAATGAAACCTTACCAACGATCCTTTCGTGATATTAAAAGACTCCAATGGGTCATGTTTTGGAAAGAAGTCGTTCATTACTTGGCAGACATTGGCAGCACTTTCATTGTCCAACAGTGTGAAAAGAACAAACTTAATGAAAACAAAAGCAGCAATTAGGGATGTTCTTATCCGAATAGTCACATATTTCAGAAGTCTGATTGAAACTAACTCTGTTTTTAGATTATTCTTGAATCAAATCATTTTGCAGTTAAATCATAATATGCCAAATTTTGTGTTGTAAAATTTGACAAAAATCAACACTAGCTGAAAAAAGGGAATAATTTCAAATATCAGCAATTTCGTTAATATGAAATGAGGAAATATCATACTATTTATACATGTATCATATTTTAAATACAGTTTCAAACTAAACTAAAAGGGCAATTCTTCAGCAGTGATAATCATGGACACTTTTGAGTTCAATGCTGAATCATTTAAATAAGTTCAGATGCATATCTAAAATCTAGGGGTGGCTTAAAACTTTTTTTGCTAACCAAAGTCCTATAATCAAATGAACAAATAAACCTAGACACATCAACATATAATTTTAAAATTATCTTCAGATGAAGGATTTTCGAGTCAATTAGACTTAACAAATTCAAAAAATGCCTCAGATGGTAGTGCACAAATTATATCATGCTGAAAAAAACAGTCTAATGATAAATATTCTGTGGTTGACAAATCATCACTGGCATTTCCAAGTATATAAGCGATTATTCCTCAAATATCTGTGCTTGGCGTTTCAATGTCATCTAAGTTGTTGAGTGAGATTAAGAACTGTGATCAAACTTGCTTTAATATTGGAAAATGTTTTAAATTTAGATTCTAAGATTGGTCTTCCCACTGTGAATAACATCATCGGTACATTTTCAGGTGAAAAAGGTTGAATACTTGCTGCATTTTACTACGGGAGTTCAGTTCCGTTTGAGATGTTTTCTGCTTAGAGTGCAGCTGATGGTCCTACATTTTGTAGTATATAGTTCTTTGCCATATAACTGACCTGGTCGGTTCTGGCCTTGCCCAGAGTGAATTTCAATTCAAAGATTAAAAAAAACACCTACAGATTGTTTTATTCTGAGAACTGAGTTAACATATTCCTCCTCACATCCGACATCAATGCAGAGAGCATGGAGAAGCTTTAAATATTGCATGATATGAATGAATTCTTCTTGGCAATTATCTGCAATAATGTGGCGAATTGATTCAAGCAAAAATTTCACTTGTGTGCGATGACTGAATGATGAAACTCCCGAAAAATCTTGTTCCACAATGAAGATACATGCTGAAAAGACAAAAAATAACAATTGAATAAGTCTGTTCAGCTATACATATAAACCAGAATTGCAGAATTTTCGATTGGTAACATTAGGCGAGAGGGGTTTGATTCACAAATTAGTTCTTATGGTGTTATGGACATTGACAGAACTTTGTTGCCTAGGGAATCATACTTGTTTCGTACTGGTAAGAAGTTTATCACAATGAACAAAAAAAGTTCAAACATAATTTTGTAGGCCCACAGGTACGAAGTTTGGTATGATGTACAGGAAAAATAAAATCGTACCATACGCAACGAAAATTTTTGAATGTCACAGTATGTTGTTCGATATGAAATTATTTTCCTGGCTCAAAGTAAAAAAAAAATTAAAAACTTTTTACTGTCCTACCACACTTGATATAGGGCGACATTCTATATTGCTAAATTAGATATGCTGTACAGTGTATGCCTATGGCCAGATTATGCATCTGTGTCCAACGCTCTCAAGACTAAATAGAGTTTTCTTTGTTAGATATATTATATTTTCGGATCAAATAATAGGTTACCTGATATTCAGTATTATTTGGAATTGAGGGTCTCATAAAGTTTAGTACCATATATCCGATTATCATAAAAAATTCCCATGTTGCAAGCGACTCATCCTAACCCGGGAGACAACGCCAGATGCTTGCAGCATTGCCGCCCCCTAGTTAGGGTGAGAATATTCTGCCAGTTTTTATTTTAATGACATTCGGGAATATGGTACTAAACTTCACTAGACCCGGAATTGATTCTTTCCGATTCTGATTCTACGGTTCTATTTTAAAGTTTATGAGAATTAATTTCGTGAATTTAACAGTTCAATAACTGGTCTAAATTTTCCTACTATACAAGAGGATAACAATGTATCAGTACAACTTACCCTGAATTAGACATTTTGACTTTTGTTCTAGGGCAAAATGGAAGATATTTTCGAGCCCTTTCAATGACCAATTTCGACGTTGTTCCGAACAACGTTCGACTACGTTTTGCAACATTTTGGGCTTGCCGAACTGGCGCAAGTCTCAATCTTGTACCTTAACTGGCAATCCTAAGTTGAATAAAAAAGATATTGCATCAGCAAAAGTTACTAACATACCCAGTACCACAAACCCAAGCGAACCAAGCCATGAAAGCTGTGCCAGCTAAAGGGCCGAAGAGAATATGACAGACACGACACTCCTCCTACACACCTATAATTTGATGCGAAAAAAGGAAATTACGCGCGCAAATCAAACTTCAAATAGCTCTCACACACCATTCGTGGTGAAAACCATGCGCTTTCAAGGCGGAGAGTATTTTATAAACATTAACTGACCAATTAGTAACAAATATCAAAAAAAACCGCGTTGTAGCCTTCCCAAAAATTTATTAACCTTTAAGGTAAGACAAAAAATCTAGAACTTGAGCCTAAGGTCATTATTGATTATGACGTAATATTGCAAGTTCTCTCGTTTACATTCAACGGGATGTCACGATCGCTTTTTACGTCACAATCTCTCGGACCGCCATCTTTCTCCGGGCGCCTCCTTAATGTAGCTTACTCTCTTTCTTTTCTGAATTTTAGAGCTGTTTGAGCGGGTGCATGTGTTTTGTGTGCGAATGTGATATTCCTGGAGTTCAAAATATTAAGTAAAGGCATTACAGAAAGGTTTATAATTATCGTGCTGAGCATTTTAGTTATCATTCACAAAGAGAAGTTAATGCAAATGCGGACTCGTATTGCTTAGATCGAAAGACAAATACATCTCTCTCTTTATGGCACCGCGCTCGTTCTTATCACTCGACAGATTTTGCGCAAATTTATCTCCGTTTGAGTAGTGACAGGATATGCTCTTTTATCTTTCTTTATCTTGAGTTTGAAAGCATAGAAAGACGAGAAGGTGGCTTGGTAAATTAAATGTGTTAAACAAAAAGTCATAATGCTCCCCGGCTGTCACGACTCGCAATTTCTCCGATGCGATCACCAAAAGTGGGAGACACTTTATAATGAAAAGATAAATAACACCGAGAATACAATATATAATCACATCAGCTGCTCAATAAAAAGTCCCTTTTCTGCATCACAACACTTGCAAAAGTTCCCTTATAGCTTAAAAAGTTATAGGGCCAAAATATTTTCGCATAAGGTCAGAAGGTTCAATCACGCTATGCCGTCAATGGCACAATCTATTGGTGGCTCATGCATGCCCTATAAGTACCGGTAGGATCTTTAAAACAGTCCTGACATACTTCCTACATGTGGTGAAGGTGAAAAAAATATATTTGATAGAGTACCAAAGAGATCTTTTAAATTGCATCAAATACTGAATAACTAAATGTAAACTGGAATTTATTTGACACTAAGCATAAACTGCGGCACCAACGCAACGCAGGACTGTATTTATGTGGGATAATCTGAAATATTTTTTCTTCGTTAATTTGTTTCCATCAAAAATGTATTTTTCTAACATGCCACACAGTTAACAGATTGACGCGATTCAATAATGACTCAAACTCGACAAATGCTGCTTCAACAAATTTTTTTCCGATTTGGTCAATCCCATTTAGTTTATATTACTGATTATATATATTTCTTTATTATTTATCAGACAAAACCATATCTTATGCTCTGATCTACTGCTGGCAAAATGATTGCCACAAGCACCCAGCCTGGTATGTTTCCGATGGTGTCAGCCAGCAACCCTATGACACTTGTCCATACCCTTCCTCCACCTGGTTCAACCACTGTGGCTGCACAATCACTAAACACAATGCCCTCTACATCTGGTGGCGGACTCACGGTAGCAGAAATCAGAGAGCCCATTATTGGCATTGATGGTAAAAAGACATACCGTTGTAGTTTTTGTGAAAAAACTTTTGGTTCTCGATATAATACTACAAGACATGAAAAAGGTTGTAAAATGGCACCACCAGGTAGAGGAGGAAATCAACCGGATGCTGAACCAATTCTTTGTCCAAATTGTGGAAAGCAATTCCAAACACATGATGGAATGACAAGACACTTGAAAAAGAAGTGCAAGGTCTGATATTATTTCTAGTGTACATTAAATGTGATGAAGGAATATTGAGTGTTTTTGAAATCTTGGATAATATTCTCATTACTTTAATTAATTGATTGGACGAATAAAAAAGCTTTCTGATTATGGGAATTTAATTTGGAGACCAAAAATTACGGTGGGAGTCAAATAATGTTGCAAAACATAAATATATATATATATATAAATTCCAACTTTGATATTAGGATTTTAATATGCACCACTGTGGTAATTTGTTTCAACCGTATAGCAATCTCTATTTTTTAGTACATGAAAACGAGTATTCCTATCATGGTATTTTTTCATTTCAATAATTATAATTCCTTGGGTGTTGTCAAGATATAGTGTGCTTGCTTAGTAGACAATTGGTATGATGTACTTTATATCTAATATAAATTTTGTCAATATATATTTTTTATTAACGATGGGTGTATTTTATTTCAGCTACAAGCCAGTTTTGTTGAAAACAGTACTCCAAGATGGTCTGGAAAGAAAATTCACATGTGTAAATATTGTGGAAAGCAATTCAGTACTAAATGGAATGCTATACGACATGAAAATCTGTTTCATAAAAGCGATGAACCAATATTGCAATCATTAATGGTTGTGGCTGTGCCCCAATCAAATCAACAACAATTTGCCCCTCGGAAACCGGAGAGGTAATATTAAAAAAAACCTATATTACGGTTAATTTTAAAAATATTAAGCTTGATAGCTTATCAGTGTTGTCCTGACAGCTCAGTTTAAAACGATATTCAAAAGTCACTATATAAAAAGAATGTTTAACATTTCATACAAACAAAATTGTTTTGTTAGACTATATTGTGCCAATTTCGCAGCAAAATCATAATTTATATAATATTCTATTTTTATAATGTAAAGTTCGGCCGTATCACGATTTCATTCAAGTTTGGAATGAAGTCTTTTCACCAAACATGAAGTGCAGATAGATCATACATTGCAAGGGCAATCCCCGGACTTTAGCTTCCTTTTTTAGATATATAATTCTTTTTATTCACTATCTATCTGCCACTAATCCATCAAAGATAGAAGACAAAAGTTCATAACTGTGTGTATGTAATTTTTAGATGCTAGAACGTTATTATTTGAATGTTGCAGGTGATTTTGTCGCTATTCGCGAATCCCTTCATCTTTTTGGTATCTAACTGTAGGGCTGGGCTTAAAAAGGTTGACCTCTCCAATAATATCCATCATAGGCTGGTTTGAAAGTACTTGGGTAAAATGACACGAAATAGGTATTATTTTGGCATTTGACAAATTTTGGGGAAATTGCCGGGTTAAAATGCTGGAAATGTCCAAAAATTCCAAAAGTGATCTAAATTTAGTTTTATCAAAATGTTAAGGCTTGCAATATATCAAGTGATTAGACTTTTACTGCAGAATCAGTTTTGGCCATATCATATTCATTATTCACTATTTATTTAGTCATTTGATGTTGATTTTTGGCCAAATCGTAGAAAAAAATTGGCAAAAATTTTTTGGACCCCTGCCAGACAGGTGTACACAGTGATATGATGCATCGTGATATAGATTTGAATAGAATAGCTATAACACTATCAATACTCCGAATTTGATGGAGTTATGTTAAATAGAATTCGAGATATGTGCGTTTCAAATTCATGGTGTGGGAGCAAATTAATGTTCATTTTATAGTAAGACATCCAGTGGACAAAATCAAAATACTGGTAAAACTTGTCACATTAGGCTGAAAAACTGAAAATTTTTACTGAATCGTCCATGTTTTCAGATTTTACCACTTTTGACTGTTTATTGCAAAGATTTTCACAATTTTGACCACTAGGTGTCGCTCGTCGTACAGTCAGATTTACTATTTTTAAATGAGTTTAGCTCTAAAAGAAAAAAGATAGAATATTCAAATTTGGCATGCTTGAAGATTACTAAAATGTCTGAAATTTTTACGTTAACACAATGGTAAGACCTATTTAGCGCCTCCTAGTGGCAGACAAAATTTTTGATTGTATCGAAATTTTGAATTTTTCACTGAAAAATGACATCTGAAAGATGAATCATTTTTTAAACACCATTCAATAATGATTCTGTACTGAATATCCTCTTTCGATGTATCACTTGCCTATATTGAGATAGCATTTTATTTTTACAATGATTTTGAGAAAAAATAACTGATACTGGCGCTTTATGTTGGCAATATCTGATGTTTTTTTTTGCAAAAATAATGTGTTTTCATATTATTTAAGAAATGTGCTCTCAAACTAGACTATGATGGCTTGAATCTGTGATATGATCTTGAAATACCCCCATTCACGCTCACCCCTAATTTAAGGGTTTAATATAATAAAAAAACAGTATAGGGACTGAACAATAGTTACTTTTGTACACCTCATTGAGGGAATTTCTAGTAGGGATTTATCTTATCCGAGATGGCAAAAATCATAGAATTCTGTTTTCAATCGCTAGGATATGGGATTGGAATTCTTCCGTTATCTTTTTTTATCATGGCTAATATATCAATATTTCATGTTTATCAGGTTTTGCCGATTTTGTGGCAATTATTTTAGCACAAAGTACAATGCAATTCGACACGAGAGAATATGCACAAGAATCAGCTCACAGACACCAATCGATCAAGCTTCATTAACCCCAACTCCGATTGATCAGAATCCGAATCCAAACCAGACTTCAACAGAGACGAAATCGACAGTTGTCGCACAGCTTGTGTCATCACAGATTACAACGGTACAGCAAATTCAACAAGCTGCACCGCAACAACAGCATCAGCAGCCGACAAATGTTTCTCAACAACAGCAAAATTTACAGCAACAGCAAACACAGCAAGTAGAACAGCTTGCTCAACAAGTTGCACTGCAACAGCATAGACAACAGCAGCAGCAACAAAATCAACAGCAAAATCAGCAACAACAAAAACAACAGCAAGTCACCCAACAGGTTTGGAAATTATTTCCGGATAGAATTTAATTTTTATTCTGTAGGAGAGGAAGGCCAGATCTACACCTTAACCATATGGCGAACCCGTTTCAAGTCGCAAACAAGGTTTTGCTTGACCATTTAATAGATTTTTTTGTGCATGGTTGATGGAGGAAGCCTGGCCATTGGTTGTGTGAACTACCATACACTGACGAGGAGTCCAGCAATCATCTTGCATGGGATTCAAAATTGGGGCATTAGCGATGCGTAGCTCGAAGCACATTTCTAATGCTTTTACTGATGGAGCTAACCGGTCACACCGGGTAATAGGAATTTGACAGATTTATTTCCTCAACGTGAAGTAAGATGCATAAAATTTTTCCTTTTTCCAAGCACTATGTTTCAGTTCCGGTATATTTGTTTTTCAAGAAATTTGTTAGGTAAAATTTTTCTGACTGGGTCTCATTTAATATTCCCTCTTATTGAATAGATTCAGAGAATACAAGTACAAATTCAACAGCAACAACAACATCAAATTCAGCAGCAACAGCAGGTATGATGTAACACCATTTTTTTTATAAGTTATGAAAAGTAGAATAAAACACTTATTTTTATAATGAAATAACATTTTCATGCCAAATTCTCTTGTATTAAAAAGTTCAAAATGAATTTCGATGTGATATTGTCAATCTTGCACACCCTGTCACACAGAATCCAGTTCCAAGTCAGGGCTGGAGGTTTAGGCCTCACTCTTGACTCATTCTTCCTGTGCATGAACATAATTAATTAAGAAAGCCGTAAGCAGTGGTTGTGCAAAGTTCAAATGAATTGTGGAAACTTCCATGAATCGTCAAGGTGTCCAACAAATCCTACTGTATAATCACCCCTCACAGGATTAGAACCTGCTACAGGAAGATCAGAGATGTGTAATCTTGAGATGTGTCCGTAACACTTTTATCGATTCAACTGTACCAATGACTTAATGAATAAAAATAAGATTCTGTTAACTGTACTACCAACTTGCCCCTGCCTTACTAGTCAATTTATATGCAAAAGTATATATAATTTAAATAATATCTTGTTGAAAACATCAGCAAGAAGTACAACAACAGAATCATCAACATCATCAGCATCAGATGATTGTTCAACAACGACAATTACAGCAACATCAACAAACACAACAACAAGCAATAGTTCATCAGCAGCAACAGGTTAGGAAATGTCTGTTGGTTTAGCTAATTCATGAATATAGTGTTTACTGAAGTAACATATTCTATAATTGTCGATCATACAAATCATGGTAAATTAATATTTCATCTTGAAAACTAATTATAAATCTTTAAGTATCACTAAAAAGAACAGAATTACTGCAATTTTGGACTTTGGAGATAAGTATCTGTTGGCTTAAAAAGGTAAATATCTGGATCATGCACAAACAATGATAGTTTAATTGTTTTGTTTTGTTATTTCAAATAAAAATGGCAGAATTTTGGTTATCTTCGGGTCTCCGAAATGTTTGTCATTTTCTTCGGATAGACAAAAAGGTTTCA
This sequence comes from Styela plicata, assembly GCA_963675895.2. Classification (NCBI taxonomy): domain Eukaryota; kingdom Metazoa; phylum Chordata; class Ascidiacea; order Stolidobranchia; family Styelidae; genus Styela; species Styela plicata. The sequence continues at coordinate 8,250,084 of OZ023151.1, read as the reverse complement.
AAACCATCAACACTGCTATTTCATAGCAGTATTGATGATTTTGAACCTTGTACAGTTTGGTTGCTACCCCAGACACTCAAAAAAAAAATCTAAATCTTCTAGCCACAAATCAGGGCAGGGCATCTGGCATTCTGACAGTCTGGAACAGACTCCTTGTACCTTCAGATTTTGAATGGGCCACGAAATTTATTGTTTTATTGAATTTTGTTGCTTTAGCAACCACTACAGCAGCAGCAAGCAAGCAACAACAACCACAGCAAACCCAGACACAACAAGTACAACTTACCCCCCAACAAGTTGTTTTTATTGCTCCTTATCACGTTTGCAAGTTCTGTAATAAGCAATTGGACACAAAATGTGATCCAACACCTGTGTTGCGAGAAGATTTACAAAATGGAACAATCAACACTGCTACATTACAAGCTTCATCGCTTCAAGTACAAGCTCCATCGCTTCAAGTACAAACTCCCCTGACACCAACTATTTTAACTGGAGTTAGTTTGCCTACCATGCTTGCCACAATACCAACTCATAATGTAAGTTAAAATTGATAAATTGCTTGATAGTAAATTTTGCTTACATCATAGTCATAAAATCATGTGTCGAAAGATTTGTTCAGGATCATGGTTTTCTGTCAAATAAAATGGCCTCTTTAAAGTCAATAATACTATCACAATCATACCTGAAATGGTGCGCTTTGCAGCTTTCCATATGATTCCTTGGCGCACATCATTTCTCTCACCTCTTTTAAATGAAGCCTGCCCGGTAGGCAATTTAGAATTGCTTTAACATGTTTCCTGCATGTTGTTAAGAGGTGACAAAAAGGAAACAAAGAATTGCTAGATAATTCTGATATCGCCCAGGGCAGATAGCTTCACTGAAATTTATTATTGTGGTTCAGTCCTCTCAGATATGTTTTTCCACTCAAAGTGCAGTTGCTGGTATTTCATTTTGTACTAGATCTGTGCAACTTACATGATCGTTAGTTGGTTCGAATCAGCCGCTGCTTCCGGCCTTGCTCATAGCGAATTTCAATAAAAATAAATAAAATAAAAAAAATAGTATTGTAGTGGGGTTCAAAATATCATTCTGCGTATCTTCAAAATATCTTCTTCTTTTTCACTTTTAGCCCAATGTGCTTCACATGATCTTACTACTTCTAGGAAATCGAATAATTATAATTCGTTATTTCATTCTTTAGCCTGGACCGCTTGGCACTATGCTGTAACGGCATAATCTGTGATCTGCAAAATATAGCCTGTAATTGTGAATTTATTTACGAAACCATTGTCTTCAGATAACCATTCCGATCCAATCACAAACTGCAACACAACAGCAACAACAACCAGAAAGAAACCTGAATCAGCAACAGATTATAACTAGTCAGCAACTTCAACAGTTACAGCAGCCGCAACAAATTCAAGTTCAGATCCAGCAACCCAGACAAATACAGCAGCAACAACCTCAAATACACCCTGTTCCATCACAAACGCAACAGCAACACCAACCTGCCGCTCAAACTGCGCAGCAAGTGCAAACTACGCAAACTCGTGTTTCGCCAGTGCCGAGTTCAATACAACAGAAACCACATGGTTGTAAATTTTGTAATAAACATTTTGCGACGAAATGGTATCTCGATCAGCATGAGAAGATTCATACTGGACAAGCGGTTACTTGTAATGTTTGTAATAAGTCGTTCGTAACTAGGTGGCATCTTGATAAGCATGTTCGTGTTCACTTGCCAGGAGGGAAAAAGGCTGTGAAAAGAGACTCGGCACAAACTCAAATCGATCCACGATTTCGTGATAACATCATTACAATTGCAGAGGGAGGTGGTGACCCTATACACCAAACAAACTTAAATGGTGGACGAGAAGATCTAGTGGTTGTTCCTTTTAGTATTTCATCAGACAATAGAAATCAACTGCAGCAATTTGGTCTAGCACAGCTTGCACCAGCAGAACAAGGCGAAAAATGATAATTTATAAACTTGTCGACAAAAATAAAAATGTATGACAAAAACTATGATACACTATGAATAAATGAGGGGTTTTCCAGATCACCCATTTTTAAAAGATATTGAAATCAGGATAATTTAATATTTTGGAATCCGATCTAGTGAAATGATGGTTGAATTATCTATAGATGGCAGCTATTTTGTGGCGATTGTCTTGGTAACACAGTAGCCAATGCAGACTGGCAGAATGTCTCCTTTTGAGACATTCAAACGAAAAGACTTCCATCACAAAAGAATTCACCTAAAAATTCTATGTTTTACTTGCGTAACGATTAATATTTTTGTTTTGACATCTCTTATTTTATGTATTGAAAGTTACATTATTACATTGTTTTGTAATTTTCCCTATTTATTTACTCATGTGGCTGTCTTCATATTTCCTATCTGTTTCTCCGAATAAATTCAGACTTTTTTATTAGAAATGCCATCCACCTTGCTTTAACATGTCCTGGACAGGGATGATCAAAACCGAATATTTCACTATTTCGAATCCATTGAGGAAAAATATATTCTAATATGAAATATCGAATACATTCTAAATTCAGTCATTTTATTTGATGAAAGGTAACATTGTTCTTTTTTAAAGAAAAATATAAATTACAAAATTCAGAAATGAATTCAAATATTCGATTCGTTCTTGACATTTCTGGTCACGGGTAATAGATAGGTTTGTGTCCTAAAGTTAGATATGTTTATCCCCATCCAATCATCACCTTTTTTATTTGCTTTTTTTAAACCATGCGATATAAATGACTGATTTTTTTTATTGAATACTGAATACAGATTAGAAAAAAATCTGTTTATTGGTCTTGATCTTATAAAAAATGTCAATTTAAGAATGCATAAGCTACAACTAGTCTGCGCATTATGTGATCCATTACATGAGAGAAACAGTGTTGACTAATGCCTTGCGTGATCCATTACACAGAACAACAGTTTTGGCTAATTTGTCCTGCTAAATGTACTTTTTATAAGCTATTAGCTATATTTGGCTATCTTTTCATCATTCAGCCATGGCATGTTTTTGACAAAAATTATCTACAAATTATGTAACAAATTTGCCATTTTGCCTGTGTTGTAACCTATTCTTGACATATCATAATATACCATGTACCAGTGAAACATTTCTGATGGGAGAGGCCTGATTTCTCAAGTTCCATGCTATTTTTCGAAACTTAAGTTGTATCTCTTCTTTTGCTTTCTATATAATCATGTCACAGTCTATTAACTAAGCATTCAGATTTGCCACTTTCAGAAATATATTTTTTTTAATTAAATCTTATATCGAATCAAATCTTCTAGAATCTGATACTATATATGAAATGATTTCTACGAATGAATGAATGAAATTTTCATATAATTTGGAATATGGAAAATCTTAACACATTGCCGAATGTAATTATTTTTCAAAGTCTTTTCCGAGTAACAGAAAGAAGTTCCAATCATCCCAATCCAACATTTATCCCAAATCTAGAAGTGTCATTTCTATCTAATCTGCAAATGAAATTAATTTGTCTTCATTGAGCAGCCAACAGTGATAATATTGTGTGACAAACTTGAGAACAATCAGCCACTTCAGAATGAGGAGAGATGGATCTCGTGTTATCAACACTATCCGTCAGTGACTCACTTAAGTCAAAGTGAATCCTTTGACTTATCTGGAGAAAATGCCGTGAAAGTTATGAACAATCGAAATGATACAAAATTCCCCATCGATCCCCAAAGTCAATTATTGGAGTCTGTTCTTAAGATGCAACTTCAACTTTATTAATAAGAATTTTTTTATTTGGTCTAACCGTTAGATAATCGAAATTAAAATCTGTCATTTGAGATGTTTCGGTTTTTAAGTTAAATGTTCTTCAGACTGGTCTGAACTTCTAATATATTATGTATAATAATTATTATATAGTATTATTATTTTGCTAAGGTTGCCATTACAAATTTGTTCTATTTTGAAGATGATTTAATAAGTTGTCCATCCATTTTCTGACCATAAACTGTGTGGTTCAGTGATGAGCCACAGATGGGATATGTCCTCTAAAACATCAAATCACGGAATGATCGAAAATGAACAATGATCAAATGGCGTCCTTTCAACTGGTCAACTTCAATAGTGACTTGTTAAAAAACTTGGTGAAGCATGGGCTCATGCTAGCAGATTCAAAATTTTAAATAAAGAATTCAAACGAGATTCGAATATATGACTGATTAATCGTAACAGAACTCCACATTGAGACATATCGATTGGATCATTGTTAACAAGATAATCATGCATAACTATAACCAAGGTGGCAGAATTTGTAGTTTCTTCGGGTGTCCAAAATGTTTTCATTTCGTTTTCTTCGGATAAAAAAAGGCTTCGAAACCATCAATACTGCTAATTCGATATCATTTCTTATCGTTGATTTTGAAGCTTTTTCTACAGTTTGGTTCGCTATTGATATTTTAATCCTCTAGCTGAAAACAAATCTTAAAGTATTGCTTGTTTGCTAAATTTTCTTCTGATGATAACCATGTTCTTTCGGTGTCTGAGTAACTGTCATTCTACCAGTTTATGATGTTCGTGACTGATATTCCCTCCTATTAGTGCATTTTCAATCTGCTTTTTTGCGCTGAAAAAATTTTATTATTTCTTTTTTTGTTCTATTTCTATGATTGCACTAGTTATTTTCATATATATTTCTTTAAAAAAGGAACTTAAATCACAAGTTTATTTTTGCACGCTATATCTGTTATAAATAATTGCCCATTTAAATAAATCAGTAAGATTTGCCTTTTCATATCTTTCATTGTTTTCTGCTCTTTTTTCGGCCAAGTGTGACCAGATGGTGGTTTGCGCCTTGAAGGTGCTTATACTGTCAGCCAATGCCTAATTTGAATGTTGATGTAGCTGCACAGGTCAGGAATGATTTAATTTAAGCAGGACCCACCCTCGGCTGGAAACAAACAAGCTTCGTTCCCTGCCAGCTAAGTCAAATATTCTGTTAAAAGTTTCGAATATTTTTTATTTCTGAGCTTATAATAAAATGATTTGGAATCTAATCTTCTTTTTTCGAATATGGTTTAAATTGAAAAAATTCCCAACTGTTTTGTGATATATTAGTTTACATAACACATTTGTTAATTTGAGTGACAAACAACAAGAACCAACAGCAAAAATAGCAAAACATCATTGAAATTAAAAAAAATCAGAAAATTTTCTTTCAACGCATCACAACTGAACATAAACTACGCAATAAGAATCTATCCATATTACACTTGATTCTATTTGAAATTCTAAAACTTACATCCTTTATACCCGCATTACCAAGTCTAGCCTGTCATATTATTATTATTGAATTGAAATTTCTTAAGCCTGACTGGGCCTAAGCCTGAAAGAATGCCTTATTGGTTCATTCTTTTTTCGTAAGCTCGAACACGATTGGATTTTAACATATGACTTTTCGATTAGATGGCAGTTTGATTCCTAATCAGAAATTAATATTTGTCAAGCACGCATCACAGATGGACCGCATCTCATTGACATGACCCATTAGGGACGCTTACTTAAACAATGTTTTGACAAAATTTTTGTGATTCGATTGTTATTAGTAACCTTTACTATATTTTGACATACACCAAATTTCACGTCAGTTAAAATCGGATATTGTATGGAATAGTTGAAATAAATTGTTAATAGGGATGTAAGTTATAGAATAACGAATTGATTCAATCGATGTTAATGTGAATCGAATTCGGAGCATTTCAAGAAAATTCGTTCCGATTCTAATGGATTGTTTTTGCGTGTTGTATGTGATGTTCTGTCGTTATTGAACCTTGATAATGATATTTTTATCGAATTGTTGTGCTCAGTTGTCAAATCAGTACATGGATGCTGTATTTTGTTCTTGTTTAGTGTTGCTTGAATTTGAACAAAAAGGTTTTTTTTCTCAACCAATATAACATCTTAAAAACGGTTGGAAATAAGTGTTTTTTAAATAGAATCATACTTGAAAAGATTCTACTCGAAATTTTTTTTTTTATATATATTCGATTCGAAAAAAAACTGCATCCTCAATTGCTACTCACTTAAATTATTAGATTTCTTATTATTTAATCACATAAAGGAGCAATCCCATCATATGAATTGGACATACTCGTTCAGAAATTTGATTTTGTCAAGCATAAGCCACAGATGGACCACTCCTCAGAGGCGTGATCCATCAGTGACTCATGCTTGACAAAAGATGTTTGGACAAACTTTTTTTGCTTGGCATTATTCAAATCTTTTAAGTCTAAAAGTGAGAACCCAAGATATAGGTAATCTCTGTTGAAACCCCCACAATTTCGAAATACAGCAGGCCCTAATCTATCGCACTTCATAATCACCCTGGTATTCGTAATTAAATAATAATTAATTTACAAATTTTATCATGGTGCTTATTTCAAATGGTAGTTGTCTTGCTTGTTCCATTTATTTGCCTTTTCACTGTAAAAACACCACATGTTCGATGATGTTTTTCAGCTTCAGAACTTGCTTCTTTTTTTATTTAGTTCTTAATGCGATTTGCAAATATACTTTTTCATCATGAAGGTTCATTTTATGTGATATAGATGGGGTTCTCCTGAATCAAGACATCTCCAACACTGTATAAAATATCTCTTTGCTATGATAATCCAGTAAGAATCTATAGTTATATTGAATCTATGCAACTAACGGATCAAAAAAGCGATTGTTCTGATACCCTGTCAGAAATTTATTTTTTCAACCATGGGTCACAGATGGACTGCGCCTTGGCAGTTCGATTAATAGTTTCGTCCAAAGGAGCTTCTATTCAAGTTTTTTCCACGAACTTCTAAACTTTTGAATTCGTTACCTTCATGTTGCTTTCTCTGATTGTGTTGATCTAAATTAAAACTTGTGTGGTTAAATATTTTTTTAGGGATGACGATTCTTTAATCTTTCTTCATTCCTGTATTTATGTAGCTCTCTGCACGTTCGTGGTTTCAGGATACTTTCATGAATAATAGGTCTCGGACAACCTTGGTCCCAGCAAATTTTAAAGAAAAAAACCTTGCTTGCTAAAACATCTATTGGCGCAGCATTTCTGTTTCAGGTTGAATCCATAACAATATTATATTCTGCGAACATGAAGCATTCCCTGACATAAATCAGCCTGAAATATTTTCCGAACTAGCAAATCTCATCTCTGACTTATATGCCTGACAAAGCAAAACTTTTGACATAAGCAATCCCACTTGACTTAACATGGATATCATTATTGTTTCGTGAGAATGGAATGACGGCTTGAGCATTCAGCTAGCTAAAGCTGATGGGTTTTGTTGCATTTGAAAAAACAATCTTGATTTCTGCCGGTAGTCCACCATTCCATTATTTTCATTGGGTGTACAGCTGCAGAGTAACCACTTTTAATTTACAGAACTGGTCGTTGTAGAATTCATGTCTCGCAGATATTGCTCTCTTAAAACTTTAGCATATACTGAATGGAATCAGTTACGTATGCTTTATGATGTAAATTCCCTAAGATGCTGTTATATGTAAATTCTCTAATTAAGTCTCGTGTTTTATGTGAAAGAGGATACCATCGCCTAATTTTTTAGAACATTTGGAAGATGTGAATCAGGAGAATTCAGACTGGTGAAGGTAAGGTAAATTTTATTCATTGCTGGCGGAGAATAACGTACTAGATCTATGCCGGTACTTTTTCTTCGGCTTTTTTGTTACAGAGGGTTCATCGAGGAAAAGTGCTTCAAAAGATGAAGCGTCTTCTGATACCCCTCGTAGATCAGCATCTGTGCCATCTAAAGGAATCCGCCGAGGAAAAAGAAGACCGCACAACAAGCGCCGGTTATCATGACTGCCTTCAACCGTGAACTTTTGTAAATAAATTCCAAACTACAAGGTAATCGACTGGAATTTGGTATGTGTCTCAGCAACATTAATCTGTTTTTAGTGAGCAGGGTCGTTTTGATATAAAAATACGATTTCCATGTTTTATCATAGCCAAACCGCTCAATTTTTTTTTTTTTTTTTTTCTCTTTTCTTTCTGTTGATCAGTCCACACACTCAATAGTTTATGTACAATAAATTTTTTTGTATTTCACAATTAAAATACGTTACTTTTCACTTTTCGAATGAGACTAGAGTGGGAGTCTTTGAAAGTTTTAGAGCTGAGCTATGGCGGTTAGAAGTAGGACGTGTAAAATCCGAAACGTGACTTTACCTCAAAATTAGCCTTTTTATCAATTAATTTTTGGTGCGGAAGGGGCTAGATTGGGCAGACTCGGCCGAACCGGAAAGATATTATCTTTCCAAGAACACTAACCATGTTCGTCTATAAGTGGTCATTGGTACAAGGCCTTGTTCAGGGCGATCGCTCGAATGAGTACCTATGAAAAAAATAATAGTTCCTCTAATATTCGTGCTACCTCACTTTACATTCATAGCTCGAAATGAGAAAATAGCATACCAGTCAGAAAATTTTTACTATCAAAATATGTTGTGTCAAATATGTGTCACTGATGGATCGTGTCGTCGAGAGGCACGGTCCATCTGTGACTCACGCTTGACACAACTAAATTTCTTATTGGGACTGTGTTCTCACTTGATAAAGGCCTTGAAGTTTGAACTCACGCTATCACAGTTGGGTTTTACTCTGAACAATTTGAAGTGCGATTGCCACCATACGAGTCTCAGCTGTTTTAGACAGCTTATATCGAGTTTTCATTGTTGGTGATATATACAAACGAATGTGACGAAATTTCCCCATTACAAAACCGTTGCTTTTGTTATATATTGCTCGAAACGATATCTATAGAAGTGAAAGCAAGCGCGGAAGTTCGGAATAAAGGAAACTAGTTTATTGCGCAGTATGAATATGAAAGCTGTCAGATGCTGGATATTAATGCACAGAAGCGGATATTTGACACCAAATTCTCCAGTGAGTAAAAAACAGCATTTTTTACATTTAGATGATCGACTTATGACGTCATAATAGGTGTAGCAGGCAGCATTTTTGCAGGCTATAATATGGTGTAAAACAACGTAAAAATATTGGCGCAAAATCTCTTTCAAAATGAAATGTCACTGCCTGAAAATAGTTAAAATTAGAAAATAATCTATGCGAGCCGAGGACGTGCAATTATTCTAAGTTTTTTTTTCGGTCAGCGAGGTTGGGAGGGACGCCGTGGCGTCTCTCGATATACGATAGAACTTCCAAATCAATAGCTGCCTGTAGATCTATTGTCACTCAGTATGTGACAAGAAAACTGCAAATTGTGTATGACGACACAAATATAAAAATCAGTTACCGTGATTTCATCTAGTTTAGCTAGTATGATATATAAAAGTTCATTGCTCAGTCGGGTAATTCCTGTCAGACTATTGAGATGACGAGGAATTAGATCATTATTGTTATAGCTTTGGGTGGCGTGACTCAAAGCTATTCCAGTCGGAAATTTCATTTTGCCATGTGTCAATTATGGACCGCGTCTTGCCAACGCGATGCATCAGTGACCCGTACTTAACAAAACATGTTTAGGCAGAAAGTTTTGACTGGGATATTTGCAACAATTCCAAATTAATTAGTTTTGCAGAAGTTTGAACACAGATTTCCTATCCAAATTAAATCCAATCCATTTAAACAAAATTCGATTTGTATTTCATTAGGCTACTTACTGATCAAAAGCGCATATTTGAACGAAGTATTTACAATGGGTTAGGGTTTTTTGTATCAAGAAAAATCGTATTAATTGCTTTAACTTGCAACTATGAATGTTTTTTTTTTCACACGGATTTCGACGTTAGCGCTTTGATTTGCTGTGAGAACTCCACTTTTATTCCATAAAATAAATTATGAGAAAAGATCTTTACTGATATTTTACATGTTATTTAAGGGTGTCCAGGAATTTGCAGTTAAACGATGTATCAACAACGTTCCGGCATCTTTCAATTCAAAAATATTTGGGTCGTTCCCATCAGGAGATGATCAGAATGGCAAAAGAAGTTGGTGGGATATCAGCACAGAATGGAAAGTGGTTGCCTCATTCGTTGTTGCCGTGACGTCATTCTTTTTAAATGCAAGGAATGAGAGGATTCAGTTAAAAAAGGAACTGAAATTAAAACGTATTCAAAGTCAGGTAAATAGTAGATAGGTGCTTAAAACATTTATTTTTCATACAATGGATTTGAAATCAATGAATTATCGGTATTTCATTGGTCAAATTCGTTGGGTTTTTTCTTTACCTACATTTTTTTAACGACGTAGACAATAAAAAAGATCAGAAAGATACAATAAAAACATCCCATTAGTGCGCCTTCCTCGTAGCAAGCGGAAGATGATTTTGTCATCGCTCAAGGCAGATAGATACCACTCACTACCATGGTGAGATGTTTTCTGCTTGGAGTGCGGTTGCTGGCACCTTATTTTAGTATTAGCTCTTTGCCATTCGGATGGCAAATAGTAAGGTTCTTTAAAGCACCGCATTCGGTTTTGCTTTGAGCGCATTCCAATAGACAAAACATCATAGTTCACTTCAGCATCTGCCAAGTAATTCCTAAAGTTCAAAAACAGAAAATTTGTTGAAATATATTTTGCCGATTATGAGTAACTGATAGGTATCATAAACAGTATTTAATTAAAAAATGCAATGGTCGTTGAATCATTTTTTTTTAATTTTCAGATCAAAGACCTTTATGGCCCACTTTATGGAAATCGTTTGGTTAGTGATACAAGCTATAGAGCTGTAATGGGAAATCACAATGGACTGAAAAAGTATTTGCATGAAGCGAGAAAAAAGAAAGATGCGGAAATGATTCATCGATGGAGATGTTATGTATGGAACGTTTTATATCCACTTGACAAAGCAGTAAGTTTTGTGCTAAAATACATGTACAAACAATAGAATGGAAAATTTTATTATAGCAACCTCTCATATTCATAGGAATTAAAGAAGAATCCAGCTTGCAAGTTTTGTTTAATTTGGCTTACTTTGGAGAATCGAGAGAGTACAGAGCCACAAAGTCGCATCCGCGTCACTGGGCCCCTGACGCATTCCCAATCGGAATATATTTGTCAAAACATGTTTTGTTAAATTTGGATGGCGTCGATAATACGCAGTCTATCTGTGGCGCATGCTTGGCGAAATATAATTTCTTATTGGTTTGTAGCTGTTATACGAACCTGATGTTCAGAATGAGCAACATATGGTGAATGTAAAGGGTTCTTTCATATGTATTCAGTGTTTTTGCTGTTATCCCATGTTTCGTGGTGAATTAGAATCCAAAAATATTGAACGTGGTTGTTTCATTGGAAAAATTTTCTACAATGGTATGATTTAGGCAAACAGGGGAGTCGTTTTTAATTCTTCAGAGTCACTGTTTTTGATGTTTGGGAGATGTGGATTGACATAAGTTGGGAATATTTTAAGTGACACCTAATTCAAATTAGACTTATACAACAGACTCAAATAATAAATAGGTAGTAAATTATTAATAAATGAATATATTTTTTCAAATTTTTATCCAGCAACATCATCGAGGCAGAATAACGTCCCATTTATGGACATGACAAAGGGCCTTAGTTATTGATCAACTGGGAATGTTTCGAAAATTTATCATAGACTATATCAAGGACTATATCAAGTCCAAGGACGAAATTCAGAACTGCTATTTTCAGAAAATTCTGACCAATACTATTAAGCGCTCACTATCTTTTGTTTAGAAATATATATTTGCGCTGCCGTGTACCCGTACTCGATGTCACTTAGTTATAATTTTGAAACGACCTTCTTTCAATTCAATTCTGTTATTTTGCATATAGGCAGTCGATATGATTCTCAACAATGCACATCTAATTGCCAATGGAGATTTCCCAGAAGAATTTGAAAGAATATTAATGCATACTGCTAAAATGGAATTTTTAATGGAAGTAAGTATTTCAATATTATCTATCGTCATTTTGAAAACCTGACTTTGCACGCTGTTTGACGGATGGCGCGATAAAAAGCTATCTTCCAGTCATTTTTTAATATACGACAACTAATATCATAACACAAATTGAAAAGAACACATTGATCCTCACATTGGTGTCACAGACAAACACTATCGTTTTTCAGAATAATGCAACCAAGTTTGACACTAGGGGCGTTGATTATCCTAAAATGATATTTCTTGCTTGGACTGAAACACACAAGACATTGGAAATAAGTAGTGCAGGATGAAAATTTTAAAAGTCCATACTTTTGAAAGTACTTTAAATTGTTTTATGCTTTTTTACGGTTATTAAATTCGAATTTAGCTGCTGAAAGTTAATGAAACAACCTCCAGTTTCTTTGAAAACCCTTTTTATTTCGAATTTATCAGATGTATTATCCCTGTTTACCGCTGTTCATTTACAAAATATTGAATGTTCGTATGTTCATCGTTCTATTAGTTCAAAATTCTTATTATCATTTTTAGTTGTGGAAAAATGACGATGGAAAACTTGAGTCAACTAAAAGATTTGATGAAGAAGATTATTTGGAAAGTAATAATGCTTCGGGATTTGTGTTCAGAACTCGAATACTACTTCATGTCAAACAAAAATATGATGAACTTCGAGAAGAACAAAATAAAATATCTTTAGATATTACCAGTGAAAAACAAACAGAAAATATTTTAGCAGCTCTGTTTAGAAGAGTTGCGAATGAAGAATTATAATTGTTTTAATTATAAAAATTATCCATTTTTCTGACATTCAAAGCATTTCATTTTAAAATTATTCTTGTGAAAAGCTTGTTGCAAATCGGGAAGATATTCACTTGAACGGAGAATACCAGCTTATACATTTTATTGTTTTATATCTTCTGAAGTCAATTCAGTAAACGCATGAAATTTTTATCAATATATTTGTAGGATGGAAAAGATATTTTGTTTGGTATTGTTAGTGTTGCTGCCCTGTTAATCCTGATATTATTAAGCCAAATCTTCTAATGTATTCATTAAGATATTATTATGGTAGATTCGAATTCATTATGAAAGTAAAATCGCCTGGCCTGATCATGACCAAGGACCTGTTTGAAACAAGGTATATGGTCATTTTGAACATGCCAAAATTTGCCCTGATGATTTGTTCAAATAATTTGGTTCGTACTTGTTTTTAATTAGCGACACGTTATGATCGTGACAGTGTTATATAATTTAGAACATCACAAATTAGCCATGATATCATTTAATTTAATGTCGCCGAAATAAAGTGAATTTACTATATTATATGCTATATATATTTCTATGATAATGGAGGTAATATAGAAATTTGTGTTGTTTGTGTTTGAATTGTAGATTTTCATTTTCATACTCTGTCAGAATATTTTTTTCTAATCGTAACCCACTCACGCCTCTTAGGCGCGGTCCATCTATTGCTCAGAGTTGATGAAATGAAACGGATATTACTTCGAATAAATTTTTTTTACTAAAATGAGAAAAAAATATGGTTAAATATGACGATTTCAGAAATTGATTAGTTCAATCATGGCTCATAGATAGAGCGAGCCTAGCATGCTCCAGCTAAATTGCCTATGTGCCACAGTTAGTAAGTAGTTCAACACGTCGGCGAGGATTTTATAAAGTTGATTGTCTAAAAAGTGACCGCTAGTTTGGGGGATCTCTATATTTCGGCGAAAAAGAAAAGTGATTTAGAAGGAAAGCACCAATAATAATGAATAACTTGTGAGAAATCAGGGGTTTTCAACTTCATTGGATGAGAGAGATGAAATAAATAGAGATCAATCAGATTGATGAAATTAATAGGGACAATCAAATTGCCTTGAATCGTTCATCGTGTGGGCAAATTCCGCAAGTAAGCAACAACCTTTAAACATTGCACAACACTTCGGAACAGAGAAGGTGTAGCGGGTTTCTATATGCAGCCCCTAATCTTGTGAAATTCGTCTTCTGGTCGTATTTTTGTAGTTAAATCAATTAATCGCATGCTTGGTAAAAAATAAAACAAAATTAAATCATATTCGAAAAAATATTACGGATAACTTAGTGTCAAAATATCAATATTTTTGGTGTTATATTCTTATTAAAATAATAAACCTTCTAGTCAAACGTTAATGCTTACCTCATCATAGATGTAATTAGATTAGCTGATCTTTGACAGTAGTTATAATCGATTTCGCCCTGAAGCGAAAGTCTTAGTGAAATTCTACGTTTTATTATTATTATTATTCCTATTATTATGTTAGATGGCTAGCATCAAAGCTACAAGATCCAGAAAGCTAAAATCGTAGTAAAAAGGTCTGTGTGGATGAAAACTCTGTTTCCTATTTTTGATCTAAGATTTCATGTCCCTTTGTTACGGAATCTTGGGTTTTCCGTCAAAATGCAGAACTGAAAGTGATGATGATGAAGGCTTTTGCAGAACAAGCTTTCGGAAAGTGAATCATGTGTGAAATCATAGTCAAAGAGTCAATGAAGACTTTATGCCGCGTACTTAAGGCTCTTTTTTCAGATATAATCATTTGAAAGTGGCCTAATGGCCTGTCAAAATCAAATATATTGACGTCATAGTCACGTGGTCTGCGCGAATGCTAGTTAATATTATACTTTTCGGCTTTAAAGGTGAATGGTCTAGTGATCTAAAATCCTAGTGAAAAGGTTTGTATGACTGAAAACTTTTCATTTCACATTTTCTATCGAAGTTTTCAAATCTCCCTTTTCAAGGATTCTAGACATTTTCTGGAATTCGAAATAGCTCTTCTTTCAGTCTGATGGTTTCGGTTTGCTGAGCTGATGTGATTACAATGCTCAAATTCGTTTTATTTTTGCCTTTTAAAATAAAACATTGTTTTGTTCTGTACTCGAGACGTATGACTAGGTTTCGTGACTAAAAAAAAATAGATTATTCGCTGTTTTATAAGGTTATATAAGATATGAATAAGAAGGAAACTGGTGAAAGTTGGCCGCTACATCGCCTGGAATTACTTTTGCTGAAAAATTGAGACATGCAAATAATGAAAGAAAAGCAGACGAAGAAGCACAAAAGAAACCTGAACGATCCAATTGTATGAAATTGAGTTTTCAACAACCGCCAAGTAGAAAAGAACTCTGGGACTTTTTTTAGAAAACTTGGATTTCAGTTGAAAAACATTGATGGTATATCTAGGTCCGAACACCTAGATCTGGAGTGAATATCACCTTTAAATCAAGAGAAATAGCTATACAAGTAGATAGAAAGATTTGGCGTTTTAAAAATGAGAGAGTGCTGGATCTTCCAATACACGGACTGTATATTCCTGATAGTGCTGATGTTTTTATGCATTGGTTCCCATCCCATTGGAAAATGAGAAAATAAAGGAAGAAAACATGACAAAATCAGTGACATATACGAACTCACAGACGACGGAGGTATTAAAAACGGTATTAAAAGAAGATTTTTCATAGTCAAAGATGACTTGAATGCCAAACCTATAAAAAGTTATATAAATATAGACGGAGGCACCATTTTTGTAAAATATTGGGAACAGAAACCTACATGCCGTATTTGTGGAGAAAATTGATTAGAAATGACGCTGGAGATACAGACAGTGATAAAAGTAACGACGAAACTCAAAATCAAAGCAAAAAGATCAAACAACTAATTGATAGTGTGGAAAGCCCAACAAATCATAATGCACGAGAGAAGAATGAAGAAGGGAGGTTGATAATCCATCATCATAAAAATCCCTCCAAAGTTTATAATGACAAGAATACTCTTTCCAATAATTACAATGTTTGTATATTTAAAAATACTAAACAAAGCACTGAACACAAATGGACTGGGAGATAAAGGTTGATTACTTTGTTTACGTCTACTTCACTTGTTGCCTTGTATCTAGCATTCACTATTCAGTTTGTGCTTAGCTGTGAGAGAGTTAATCGAAGCCTAGTCTTGATTCTAGAGTTGTAATTTGGATTTTTACTACTCATACATCATTGGATAGATCAAAATAAGTGCAAAGTTGGGGTTTGATACTGATTTGACAGTCCTGAAACAGTCCCGAAAACAAATTTTTAGAACCCAATACCATGTCAGTCCCATGCATGGGCTATTCATATCTTGACATGCTGTGAGTCTTGAAATTGCAATTGGAATGTTTATTTCAGGACTGTCAAATCAGTTGCAAAGCATATATTTACACTGTTTTTGATCTACCTAATGGTATAAGTTAACTTATGATATCAAATCAGGCAATGCATACTGGCGTTATAAGAAATTACATATACACCATGTGCTGTATCAAATCAGTCTCAAACTTATCTTTACACACTTTTGATCAAATCAATGACATATTTATGGGCCATGCATGGAAAAGGCAGGGTGGGATGCCTTGAAATTATGAATGGAGCAGTCATTTCAGGAGTGTTTTTAATCAATCCAATGCACACCCTTGAACGCTTTTTCATCGAATTAATGATATATGTGTGGGTCATGTAAAGGATAAACAAGATGTGGAGGTCTCAAATAACACATGGAACATTTATGTCAAATCGGTATCTATGTATTGGACAGACATTACGTGGTGTCTTTAAATTGCAATTGGATAATTTATTTCGGGACAATGGCACAACGATATATGGGTAGATCAAAAACAGTGTAAATATATGCTTTGCAACTGATTTGACATAGTCCTGAAATGAATATTCCAATTGCACTTTCAGAACTCCACATCATGTCTGTTCCATGCATGGCACATAAATATGTCAATGATTGGATAAAAAACCATGTAAAGATATGATTTGAGGGTGATTTCATACAGACCATGGTGTATATGTGATTTCTTTGGATTATAGTGGTAGTATGCATGGTCTGATTTAATATCATGAAGGGGGAACTTTGAACTTTGCAAAATTTTGTTTGTCAGCTGGAATCTTGGTACAGAAGTCTGTGTGCTGTGAGACATCTTTTAGATCAAGTATGGGTACCCATGGAAGATCCAGCGATAACAGTATTAATAATGATCAGGCGAAAGCTTTAGTAGTACTGTGTACACAGTTCTAGTTCAAATTGCGATTCAGACCATAAAGGACTTGTTTTTTGAAGAATATCGAGAATATTTCCATTTTGTTCTATGTAGAATACAACCTATATGTTCCTCCAAAATAAATACGTTTCCCCTATTGTGTTTTCAGTTGACAAAACTCAAGCGTAACGATTATCAAATACGTGGAAGTCGACGATTAATATTAGAACTAGTACTACAAATCAAATAATTCATGAAAGCAGTTCGTATAATGAGAACTAATTTAATTCGTAGTATGAAAGCCGTAAGATGCTGGATATTGATACACAGAAGTGGATGCTTGGCAGCAAATTCTCAAGTGAGTGAAATAACAAACAGTTGTTGCGATCTATCGGATATTCCCAGTGGAATATTTATGTATTGCAATTTACTTTAGGCAAGACTGGAAGTTTAGCAATTCACTTCAGGCAAGGCACTTAAATTGAAACAACGGTCACTAAATATTCCAAAAATCTCTGTAAAACCAGCGAATAGACCGATACGGATTTCTGTCCCAATCAAAATTTAAATGACTGACGGACCGCTCCTCGGCAGTGCGATTCGTCAGTGTCTCATACTTAACAAAACATGGATATGCCAACTTTTTTCAAGGGTGTTTTATTGATAATTGCACGCTATTAAACTTTGTTAAAAGTTTTGATTACCTGGGTCCTTCACCGATGTTTTTTGTAATTCTGTATATTTATTTTGCTCTTTTTACTGCAAAAATATCGACATATAATAAGATGCTTGATTAGACATCGTGTTTGAAATTGTCAATATTAATTGCACACTAGATTCAATTCAAAGGCATATTATAATAAGTGAGTTGGTCCTCATTTCTATGCCATTTTAACTTCGAATTTTGCATTCTTATAGTTCGTGTTATGCCATATTATTTAAAATGGAAATAAGGTCATAACATATTTTGAAAGAACTAATTGAAGTCAGTCGCATTTATGTGATATTATGACCAAATAGCCCCAGGGAAGTCGTAGTCCCATATCAGCTTTACGATACATCTCATTTCCATCGTTGACCAATCATGGTACAATGAGTTTGCATAGTGCATAATTTCATAACACATGATTTGATTCATAACTTTATGTACAGTTATTCAACAAATACATTATCTATTTGTTTTTACATAAGTCCGTTCGACGTTAAGCTTCGTGGATTTCCTGGGATACTCTACAAAGCGTTCACCCGAAAATCACATCAATCGAGAAAAATATTATCTTCGTATAAATACTATATGAATGAAGGAATATTTATTATTATTTTCCATTAGCCTTTGAGGGGTGTTCATGGAGTTGAAGTCAAACGATATATTAACGATGGTTCTGTCAATTCTGATTCGAAGATACTGAAATCGTTTCCATTTGGAGATCGCCAGAAGGGTAAGGGAAGTTGGTGGGATGTCAGCACAGAATGGAAAGTAGTTGCTTCTTTTGTGTTTGCCGTGACATCATACTTTCTCAACTCAAGGAATGAACGGATACAGTTGAAAAGAGATCTTAAATTAAATCGTATTCAGAGTCAGGTAAAAAAATTTTCTTAGGCATGGTAAGTGTTGGATTAAGAATTGTCCTAGGGCCAGTCAGAAAATACCACACCAAACCTAATATCTTGAATGAGGGTCACAGACACTATAGTTTGGCTTAGCGCGTAAAGGTTGAGTTGGTAATGAAATAGTGGATTAGAGGTGAGTTCGGGCGAATTTCATTGCAACTGTTTTTGTGTCTTAATATTAAATTCCTAGACATGAAACCTACAACCTTTCTCATGTCCGACACCAGTTGATCAGCTGTAAAGCCATTTTCTAATTAGAACGACTATTAGTAAATAATCTTGTAGAAAAGTAATTTTTTTCAAAGCTTGAAAAAGTAGAGGACTGATTATGTTTCTTTGTGCAATAGGCTATGTACAAAGCCATGTTTTGTTATAGGTATGAGTCATCGATGGATCATGCTGCTTAGGCTATGTTCATCTCTGAGTTTTCGTTTGGTAAGATTCTTGTTATGAAATCCATCGAGCATCATTTAAAAAATTGGTTTCATCGTGTACATGAGTCCGATAAATCGTTGCCTAGAAGCGGAGAAGGATAAAACTATTTTCAATTTTCAGATCAAAGATCTTTATGGTCCCCTTTATGGAAATCGTCTGGCTAATGATACGAGTTACAGAGCTGTCATGAGAAATCACCATGAGCTGAACAAATATTTACATGAAGCAAGAAAGAACAAAGATGCGGAAATGTTACATCGGTGGAGATCTTATGTGTGGAACGTACTGTACCCACTTGACAAAGCGGTAAGTATGTGTGCTAAAATTGCTAAACATCATAATAAGAATCTTTTGATTAAAACCTGTCATAAGCAGAAGTTTCGAGGTTAACCTCCTACTTGCCTGGTTTTCTACTTGCCAGTTTGATTTTTGGGTCGCAGCCTCCTGCAACATAATGGGTTATAGGCACAGTTATTTCCCGTTTTCAAAGCTCGCGAATAAAGGATTGTCCATATCAATCCTTGCTATCAATTGTGATTACACTTTAAACAGAAAATGCAGTAAAATTGCGGTTAAAAAATCTTTTTGGTCCATTAGGGACTGTTGATTGAGCACACTGCCGAGGCGATCCATCACCAGCTGATATTGGAATGAATCTCATCAGTAAGGTGATTTCAAACTTTAGGAACATACACTCACTGCCCATTACCAGTAGATTTACTGTACTTTTATTGCAATATTGCCATCGCAGGTTAACGCACTCGGGTTGAAATCCAATGAGTCTGGCTCGCAATTCAACTGTGTCTCTCTCTCCCTTTCATCACCTATTTGTGGAAATAGTTGACTTTGAATAGATGTGTGAGCGCGTTCAATGTTCTTTTTAAACAATTCCAAAATTATCTCTGTTCAATTTTTTGTATGTATAGGCAGTGGATATGATACTCAACAATGCCCATCTGATTGTAAATGGCGATTTTCCTGAAGAATTTGAACAATTATTGATGCATACTGCTAAAATGGAATTCCTAATGCAAGTAAGTCATTTAATATGAACCATTGCGTGTTGAGATATATAGGGTCGTGTATTTAAAGAACGGCAAAAGTAAGCAGTTCGTCCAGCAAAGTGAAAGTTTCTGCCCTTCTACAAGATGATATTTGATAAAAATCATATTTTCAACTTTTTAAACGCTTTTAAATCACCAGCATAACGTGAAACAAAGAATAAAGCATTTAAATTATAGAATCTCTTCTGCATAGCTGGAATTCTGATTTTTTATTTTGATTGACGCAATATAGTCACGTAAGTAAGACAATGAGATACGTTGTTAATGAATTGAAGGAGTGAAACTTTAATGTTACTTTCAATTCCCAGTGCTAGGGAGAAAATATCAATTTTATTCAAGACGAATATAATATTATCATTATTTTTAGTTATGGAAAAACGACGATGGAACACTTGAGTCAACAAAAAGCTATGACGAAGAAGATTATTTAGAAAGTAATAATGCTTCTGGATTGGTTTTCAGAACTCGAATACTTTCTCATGTCAAACAAAAATATGATGAACTTCGAGAAGAGAAAAACAAAATATCGTTAGATATTGCTAGCGATAAACGATCAGATAATATTTTTGCAGTTGTGTTCAAAAGTATGGTGAGACAAGAAGAGTGATTCTTCCGATTATAAGAAGTATTTGTTTTCTTCTATCAACTTCGTTTCTTAAAGTACGTTTGCCGAGTGAAGAGTTGTCAAAATATTAACTTGGGTGTGAAATACTATCGCTTTCATTTTACTTTGTTATTTGGAAGAAGTCTTTTTTCGATTTTTCAGTTAACACTATTTTCTATAATCGCATAAAAACGTATTAGCTCCTAATGGTGTTTTTTGTAATATATGGCTCAGTGACACAACACTCTTTTACTTTATTTAATTATCTAATATATTAACATTGAAACTGCGCTTCAAAATCGAATACTAAACACTAGAGATGGACAAATCTGATTGGTGATTCGCGAATTGGTCGTAAGAACAGAAACTGGTACAACTCTTGGATGTTAGTCACATCTATTTTTGTCATTTGGGATGAATTGCGAATTAAGAAGTACGATCATTACCTTTAATAGTTTATTTATAATGTGGATAGCGAGATTCTACTTATTTCGATAAGGTTGGTAAGTTGTTTTAATAATAAAAGGAACATTTTCTTTTGTATGAAATTTGAAATTCGATCCGATTCGTCAAAAATTATCCAAATCGGATTCCAATTTCAAAGGATTTTGTTTTGTCCATCCCCACTAATCATAATAAAATTAAGCATTTGATTAACTTTTTTTATTTAAGTCAGAGATTGAGAAAAGGCAAATCTGGATATCATACGTTTAAGCGCGCTCCGTGAATAGTGCTTAGTGCTTAGAACAGTGCTTAAACGCAACTTTCCATGAAACATCTTAGTGATCACAACGTATGAGTCTGTTAGAACATATGTCTTGAATAGGCCCCATTTTTGTGGTGGAGGGGGTCCGGTAAGATGTATGTGGCCGAATTTGGTAATAATTACAGAGGCCTGCCTAACTGTTAGGCAATGTTTCTGGCGTTCGTTTCTCACAGGATAAAAATGGAATACCATTATTTTTTATCTATCTGTCATCTATATAGGAATACGACTCCCTTTCTAAGTTGCGATTTATTGGCGGTTGCAGGTAAAATCTATTTTTATTCATGAGTTAGTAATAGAAGGCCTTTAAAGTACATAGTAGCCATAAAGATGGAGTGATTGCCACCAAGGAAATTTATAGTGAATCTAATTGCTCAACCGGTGATGTGCAAACGATATTTTATATTTTGCCAACGTTTCGAATGTCTATACAGACGTTCTTCATCAGGGCAATGGAATGGTTAAGTCATCGACAATACTATATATTGTAAAGTGGGATGTTCCAAAATAAGCTAGTAAGATAAAATACTCTAAATTCTGAGTAAAGAGAGACATAAAAGGCTAAATATAAATGTCTAACCCTATCTGCGTTAAAAGATAGTCTGATAAGCTGCCGGAAACATGCAAATCTTTTTATCATTTATTGTCTGTGATAGGCTGTTGATATGATATGATTCTAAAAATAATGTAATGATCTTCTCTCTCAAATATAGTAGCTTCTTCCCAATCTATTCTGTGGTCATTGCAGTATGCATGCTTTGATAATGCAGACTTTTCATAATCACATTTTCCTACATCTCGCTGGTGTTCTTGGCATCTTGTGGCAAAACTTCTCTTTGTTTCTTCTATGTATACCTCTTTGCAGTCTTTACGTGGGATACAATAAACTACCTCCTTCCTTTTCTTTGGGTCAACTTTGTCCTTCACTTTAGATAGTGTATCTCCTAACTTATTAGTGGGCCTGTATGACACTCTGATGTCTGCTTTCTCAAGTATCCTTCTTACTTTTTCCCTGAATCCTTTGACATGGGGAATGGTAGCAAAAACGTTGCTAGTTGGTTTGTCCTCTTTCATCTGTTCTGTCTTAACGTAACATACCTAGCTTAGGGTAACCGTTGGCTCTCAAGGTCTTTTTAACTAAATGTATCTCTTTCATTTGATTCCTTTCAACTGAAACTAACATTTCGGCCCGATTGATGAGGCTGTTGACAAACTGCTCTCTTGTGGCTGTTGGAGGGGTTAGATTGGAAATTCAAGTACCGATTAGGTTTCCGGTAAATTGAAGTTTTAAATGATCCGTCTTCCCTCCTAGTAACGTTGATATCTAAAAATGCAATAGAACTATTCTCCTCTTTTTCCATGGTAAATTTATTGCTCTTTTCTATTTTGATGATGTGCTGGAAAATTCTTTTAAAATGGCCGAATTCATTATTTAGAAGGTATCGTCGGCGAAGCGTTTCCAGTAGCGAGGTGGGTTGGCGAAGGTTTTAAGGGCTCTTTCTTCCACATCTTCCATGACTAAATTTTCCACTACCACTGATAATGGTGATCGGTGATCCCATGGCTGTTCCGTAAATGTGCTGATAATGTTCCCTCCTGGAGATAAAATTTGTTGCGGTCAAACATATCCTTCACATATCTGTTCAACAGTGAGGGAGGTCCGCTTCTTTAAGGTGTTGTCAAGTTTTAACCTTTTCCTGGCAACAGCAATGGCTAGATTTACCGGGACTTTCGTAAATAATGAAACCACATCAAATGATACGAGCATTTCATCGTCTTGAATGGACATTTCCTGGATGTCCTGTGCAAATTATTTTTAATTGCGAACATGCCTTTCCGTGTTACCGACTAATGGAGATAAAATGCGCGGAATAAATTTTGCTAATTCATATGTAGGTGATCCGCAAAATGAGACAATAGGCCTAAATGGGGTTCCCTCTTTATGGATTTTGGGCAACCATAAAGAGCAGGAGGCGTTACATCCGTGTTTCTAAGGAACGTCTGTATAGACATTCGAAACGTTGGCAAAATATAAAATATCGTTTGCACATCACCGGTTGAGCAATTAGATTCACTACATAGTAGCCGTATTTTATTTTTTTTATCAGCATTCAATAGAAACTGACTTATGACTCCGTTACTTTAGTCTCTGCCTCAATTTATTTCTTGCATGTCGTAAGAGACTAAAGAACTAGACTAAAAAAATCCGAAAAAGATAAGTTGTCTTACTATCACCCCGAGCAGATCTTTATTATAGAACCTCCATCAGAGGTTCAACTCTCTTTTTTCATTTGCTGTTGTGAGATTTTAAGCATCCCCTTGTCATATAGTTGGTTGCGAGTCTTTTTTTATAAATTTTGCTTCAAGCCTTGCTCAGAGTGGATTTGAGTAAAAAATGGAGTCGGATGCATTGTATAAAGACCACAGATGGATGAACTCTGCAATGTCGTTCAAACTCTGTAAAATACATGCGGTCTTGAACAAATTTCTAATTGGGTAATTTCAATGACTGTTCTCAAAGCTATTTAACAGCAAAATGCAGCAGCCTCTTTGTAATACTCTTTTCAATAAGACAAGTTTTTTGTCAACTATCTCAAGGAACTTGCTATATTTTTATAGGTCCGCCATAGAGGAACTTCATAAATCGAACTAAGAAGAACACAGGCACAGTTTCAAATTGTTCTGTTTTATTGCACATAATGTTAACATAACATAAATAAGTTAACATAAATTCAATATATTGAATTTAACATAAAACATGATTTCCCTGTTGAATAAGGCAAACATGCAAATGAGTAGTACTTATTTAAGATCATCTGCAAAGTTATTAGATTAACTAGTGGGTAACTTTAATCTATGTATCATATCTGAAGGATCTAAACATCCCTAGTGTAGTTTGGTAATTGAAAAAAATCTCGGGTGTCAAGGTCCATTTCTTTTTGTATTCAGTAATGATGATATTTAAGTCGATATTTCATTTGCGTAAGCATTCAATTTAATGTTTACTCCATTATTGCCTTTTGAAAGGTGTTCCGTGAAGCTAGTGTAGACTGTTTAAAATGAAAATAAATTTCATCATATATTGTATTGATGGTAGAGTACATCTGGTCAATCTTCGTTTCACTTCAGGCAATCAGAGCGGGAAACGATTTATATAAGATAGCAGTTTTTATCTCGCGAAATCAAATAAAATTAGGGTGGGATGATGTATCAACAAAAACTTATTGTTGGCGACTTCACCTAATCCTTACATGAAACAATATTCCAATGATGACCAAGGTCACTCACTTCACTTGAGCGCAGTTGCTGATACTACATTTTGCAGTAACGTTAACGTAGATTGATATTTATTTCGGGGGCTTTGCCTACCGCGCTTGGGGTGATTGGCCATATTAAGGCTAGATCACTATACATTACCACAGAAATACATCTGAACCTGACAATACATTGCTTATTGTTGAATGAAGTAAACCTTCGAATATAATATCCATGGTGCTGTTTTAGCTGGGATCAAAATAAAATATCTTTGTTTCACCATGCGTGAAATCTTAGTATAGTACACAAACGTAAAAGTATAACTGACTTGAAATAAATTCTTGCAATTGATAGGAATACGGCAGAAAAAAGGGATAGGAACAGACGACCCACTGGAGGAGTCGAAAGACGACAGTCGGATTTACTGCACCAACCCTCTCGTGCAGCCCTCTCGGTTGTGTTTGCAGCAGCGGTCAAATTGTATGAAAACTCGCGAGGCATCCTCGATCCTGCATCGGGCATCGGCACTAGAGGTCGTGGTTAGCCTTGCGGTTAGTTGTTTTTTAGCTTTCTTCTCTCACAAGATAAAAATAAAATATTATCCCTAATGATAAATGGAAAATAATGCTGGATATCACACAGATTGATTTCATCGTCCACTCAACATGTTTTTTTCTGTACCAATGGTGAGTGCCGTAATTGTCACGCCTGATCGCATCTGTTTTATTGTTTTATTTTAAATTCGTGTTTACTTTTACGTGATTTAGCCGTCTTAAATCTTGATCGCTTGGAAACATGCTAAGTTTGTTTTTCAGCTTTCCTCTATCACAAGATGAAAATAAAATACTATGCCTAATAATAAATAATGCTGGATCTCAGACAAATTGACTTTATAGTCCACTCAACACGTTTTCTTTCTGTTTCAATGGTGAGTGCACTGATCTAAAAAGTGAGTGGGTGAGTGCCGTCATCGTCACTAGTTCTAGTCACGCCTGATCGCACATTTTTATTTCTATATTCGTGTTTACTTTTATGTGAATCGGCTGTCTTGATTGCTTGGGAATATGCTCGTCGTTGTTTGATTGTCTAATCTAGAATTATTGTTGCAGTTATTCGATTTATGTTATCTCAGCATAACTGTACTGAATATGACAAATGGTAAGATCGATTTAATACGATACTAATCTGCCAGACTAGCCTAACTATATAACTATATAAGTTACTGTACCGGTATATATTCATGAGCAAAAAAACCTTCACCTTTGTTCAGAACTGGTATCTGCACGACATATCGTTCTTTGTCATATGATTAAGCTGTATTCTCGGTTTTCCTCTCACGTAGGATAAAAATCAAATCGTATACGGTATGTACCGGTATGCCCAGCCTCCCGAAAATGGTGATTGCCCAGATCAGAAACCATTTGCTGCACTCCAATATAAAACCGTAACAAAAATGGTTCAGTTTTTCTTGAATGTTTTCTACTTGGAGTACAATTTCTGGTATTAGGATATGATTTATGCACCTCTTTGCACCAACTCAGAACTGACCAAAATTGCGGCACTGCGGAACTCTGAATCAGAGAGTCTCAAGGGCAGTACCAGTATCAAATTTTTTGATTAATATTGAAATTTCACTATGTTGAAAGCAACTTGTGTTGGATCCTAGTCCGGGGGGCAATGACATACTCTTGCAGTATTTGTGCCCTCTGGTTATAGGATGACAATATTCAACAGTTTAAATTTCAATTTTAGT
Source organism: Styela plicata (assembly GCA_963675895.2). NCBI lineage: Eukaryota > Metazoa > Chordata > Ascidiacea > Stolidobranchia > Styelidae > Styela > Styela plicata. The sequence goes on along the minus strand of OZ023151.1, from coordinate 8,223,594 downwards.
GACATTCTCACTAACTGTAAACCCAGAAATAGAGTATAAATACTGTTATTGTTCAGCATCAGAGCAAATAAAAAATAAATATAAAAATTGGTCAAATGAAAGTGGTGATATACCTTATTTATGCATTGCATTTTGAAGTAACAGTATTGGCAAAACATCAAATCGGTAAATTCAATTGTTCAAAAGATGCCATTTCCATGTTTTCCAGTGTATTCTTTTGATGGAATGCTTGTGTTTGGACTTCTGCTGATCTGTACTTGTGCATATTTGAAAAGAATACCAAGGTTGAAACAGTGGATGTTCAGTGAAAAGAAGGGTGTTTGGGGAGTGTTTTACAAAGGTGAGTGTGACTTATGAATAAATTCTTTTCACAATTTTGCCAAAATATCGAAACGCTATATTATTGTTATTAAATCGTCTTGAATAAGCATTTAGAATTTTTGCCATTACGGATTCGGTTTACCATATCTGAAAACATTTTTGTTTATTAAAGGTTCTAAATTGCACCAAGCAAGTGCCATCCATAAGTCTTATATACAAAACAATAGACATATAGGTCTAAGCTCCATTCAAAATCCCATTTCAAGACAGATTTTTTTGTTTTGGCGTATCAGTTACAGAATTGCAGTCATTATAAATTTGTTTATTTCAAGCATACATGATTTAAACTGATATAGCCAATAATTCAGGATCACAATCTTATATTGCAACACTAATATCAATATTCACTTCGGAGTAAGGATTATATTCTGAGACTTAAATATTCAGTGTTGGGGTCTAATGAAATTTATTACAATATCCAAAAAATTTTGTGTGGAAAATGACTGCTCATAATCTGGGGAGCAAGATAAAGTTGTTGTCAGTTTCATAATGTTGATGTATATACTGATCCATATTCAACTCCATCCTATGATATCTTTTGCTAAAGCCTGTGGTTGAGTGTTGAGCAAAAGCCATACTTCAGAGGTGCAAAATAATTATTTTGAAATATTCCTGTATAAAAAATAGCTGAAAACTGTAGTAGTTTAAAACTGATCATCAAAATCGCCCAAGGAATTTTATACCTGGGAGGCAATTTTATTAAACATTCCAATTTTCTCTAGGTAACTGAGTCGTTAATAATATAAATAAGAATGGAGCAATAGCAATAATTATTTATGGCAGTAAATTATATTATTATTTTACCACAGCTGCTGTTATTGGAACAAGATTACACATTCCAGTCGCATTTTCCTGTGTTATTAGTGCAATATATATTCTCTTTCTGAAGTAATGATGACTTCATCGAGCGAAATCAAATTGCTTTTATTTATTGTAGCTTATGCTGCTTCACGCATTCATCGAACCACTGCCCTCACTTGGGACACAAGTGGTTATGTTATGTATTGTCCATGCATGGGAAGACTTGGAAATCAAATGGAACAATTTCTTGGTTCACTCAGGTTTTCTAAAAACTTGAATAGGACTATGATAGTTCCCCCATGGATAGCGTATGATTCTAGAGCAGACACAAGTTTTACTCCTTACCAAACATGGTTTCAAATAGATGAACTGTCAAAGTTTCACAGAGTCATATCTATGAAGTTGTTCATGGATGAACTTGCACCTAAATATTGGCCGGATGATGGAAAAAGCAGGATGATATTTTGTCCGGAAGCTTCAATCGAAAGAAGCTTAGATTCCAAATCATGCCCTGCCAAAATTGGAAATCCATTCGGACCGTTTTGGGATAACTTCCAAATTGATTTTACTGGAGGATCTCAAGTCTATAGTCATGCAAAACTGAGTATAGCTAATACAAGAGGTTGGAATGAAAAATATCCACCGGAACGTTATCCTGTTCTAGCTCTCATGGGTGCGCCAGGACCATTTCCGATAGCCGAATTGGATCGTGGCTTACAAAAATATGTTGTGTGGTCAGAAAACATGGTGGATTTAGCGCAAAACTTCATAAACAAAAATCTCAAAAGGCCTTTCATAGGTATTCATTTGAGGAATGGTATAGACTGGGAAAGAGCTTGCAATCATGTCAAAGATATGACTCATCATTTCATGGGCTCACCACAATGCTGTGACTATGACAGAAAGTACAAACTTACTAAAGAAATGTGCTTGCCACCAAAAGATGTGATTGTTGAAAAGGTTAAAGAAATTGCAAAACTACATGGTGCTAATCATGTCTTCATAGCAACTGATAAAGATCCAATGATGGAAGAATTATCTAAAACTGGATTACAAGTGAGTTTTTAATTCTTTGTCCTGTTCACAAAGATCTAAAAACATAGCGATCTCTATATACATATAAGTATTCTAGAACTTAATTTTGAGTTTTTTTCGATTATTCTTTAATCAATTCATTGTGCAGTAAAATAATGACTTAACCGAATTTCATGTAAAATTTGACATAAATTCGAACTTCACTGCTAAATGACCACAATATGGTCAAATATCAGCAACTTTGTTTATCTGAAATATTGATACATTTTATTTATATATTTAATCTCAAATATTGTTGAACTGTAAGGATACTACTAACAGGAATGGATGTGATCACTTCATGTCTATTTTTACTGATATGAAGTAATGAGAGACTACTTCACCCAAAGAAAATTTTTTTCTCACTATAAAGTCGAAATAGCTCTCGACTCTTTGGTCATGGGGAAGAAATTGTACAAAATCATCAATATTACTATTGAATAGCAGTGTTGATGGATTTGAAGCGTTTTGTCGGTCCTAAAAGAAAAAAAAATAACATGGACATTTGGATTGCTTGAAGAATATCAAAATTCTGTAATCTTGCATAGTACAAATTATTTGCATTTTTTTCTTTCTGTTCTTAGTTGGTGAAATATGACAAAGATTATCCGATTGCCGATCTTGCTATTTTATCCATGGCTGATGTTTTTATTGGAAATTGCGTTTCTACTTTCACATCTTTTGTTATTCGACACCGGGAGGTACAAGGAATGCCGAACTATTTTTTTGCTTTTGACAACCAACACACAAAAATAGTACATGACGATCTCTAACATGGATGTCAAAACCTTGCTATGCTGTAGATGTCAATAAAGGGCGATGCATTTTTTTTGCAATAGCTGAATAGGATATAGAAAACAAGAAGACCTGTCGGGTGATCAGTGCAGATTGGAGATTCATGTCAATGTGCAGAAACATCTAAGTAATTTTCATTTTGAAACCTTCCACTGACTAAGTTATATGGTATTTAATAGCTGTGCTAGTACTTTTAAAAAATTTTTAACATCCGTTGATTTTGGGACTATTTCTGATGAAATGATGATATATATCATTAAATATAACATAACATTCCTAGTACCTAATTTTTCCCACTCGATTTTTCCTGAATCACTATCTTCGCGTGTTTAGTAGCAGACTGTCTGCTAATCTAGGCTTAGTTATTGCAATACGACTCCTCTCCCATTATGAATCTCAATATATGATCACCGGATAAGGTTCGAAATACCCAAATTATTCCTCATTTAGTTGTCTTTGTACATTCCATGAAAGCATGGAAATGGTACTGTTGAGCTTCAGTTTAAACTGTGTCTCATTATTGTCAATAGGGTGCCACTTTTAGATTCAATATTGGAATACATGTCTGATTCAAATGATCCAAACACTCATTTATGTTATTCAAAAAAGGTTTCAAGCAAAAATTTCATCGATGTGTTGAAATTTCATCATAAAGTAAATTCATCTCACTTAAAAGCGTAGCACAACTTCATAAAGACAGCACAGAGTTACTACATCCTTGACTTCTAAAAAATACTACAAGTATTAGAAAGAGTGAGAGGAAGTTTTCATAGATTGTTTCAATATTCTGTCCAATGGGTTATTATTTCTTTCCTCACTAATTGTAAATACAAGCCCCATTCAGCAAGTTTTGTCAAGCATGAACTGCAGATGGATAAGTCTTGGAAGTAGATCTGTCGACATCGGGGAAATCTCACTCTGGATAGAGCAAGACTGGTGGGTGCACAAGAGGCCGTGGCGCGCCATATGGTCAAGTCCTGTCCTCGTCTTTACTGCCCCAGGATAAAAATGAAAGTCCTGCCCATTACAACATGTCCATCAAACATCCCCATTCCTGTTAGGTATTTTTCACCCAAAATGTATTCACTAGGGCTATATTTTTTGGTAGCTTTTGGTCATGTAAGTGACTGTTAGTCGGTCCCTATGGGCGCTGCTTCCAGCGTTAAAGTGAAAAACGCACGGAAACTGTTTGCGACAATCTGCAATTATTGTTTTGCTTCACAAGGAAATAAAGCGGCTGATTCCATAGAGCAAATCTCGCAGTTTGCGAAAATGTTGTAAATACATTTGACAATCATCTTGCGTGTATTTTGCCATCAGTAATCAACCGGCTTCATTCTCCATCCAGCACACGCGATATATTCGCGAAAATGTAAGGAACTTAAGGATGGCGAATAAAACATGCGTTATAAAAATACCTTACAATCTCAATATAATTTAAATGATAAAACTTGATCACGCAACCGTTGCTGGGTTAATACTTCAGCCATGATTCACGTAGGTGTCCCGTTGATTGTGTACACCGGAATACTCTCCCCGTCTATTTGCACCCATATGCGCTTAAACGCAGCATCAATGAGTGTATTTGCATCCATAGAAAGCTTGAATGGAAGAGCACGAAAATGCAAACGTATAAGTAGGCGCGAACATGCGTGGGTGCAAGTATACCGAGAGCAAAAGTACGTGGATATAAAAAGATTTATATTAAATAAATCGGAGTACAATTAAAAAGGTGGTATCGGCAAATGGTTTTGGTATGCGGCCCCACAGTGGACGTCCAATTATGAATTTAAAGGAACGTGAATAAACTATGTCTCATACTTGTGACCGATATAACAAATATCTCTGCCTGACATGAAAAGGCACGAAATAATTCGTTAATTTCCACTAAAAAAAATTCTAAATGCACCTAAAAAGGCTTAGATTTTGATATATTTTAATAGTGTAAACCGCTTTTCCTGGATCGCATTGAGAAAAGCTTCAATTACAAAAACGCAGCATTAATGGAATTTTAAACTTTAAACATCGTAGATTGTTTGTGAGCTATAAAAAGGGATAAAGCTTGTAAAATATGATGCCTTTTCAACCTTACCTTTGCGATAAAAATTCTTATTAACGTAAATTCTTATTAATGTCACTTTCGAAATCATAATTTTATTCACATAATAGGTCGCGTTTCTTCAATCGGTTTCGAAGAAATTATACAAAAATCACAATACGGATGTTTTGACGATATTTCATTTTGATCATATGCTGAATGTTAGAAACGCCGCAGCCTGACTTTTTATGGTACAATTATACCTAATATTATGGGTCGAATTCCAACATCAGCGAATATTCGATTCGCTCCTCTAAAATCGCAGTTCTTCTTGTTGAGTAAACAATAGGGCTGGGCAAAACCGAATTTTTCTGAATTCGAATAATTTGTTCGAACGGGGTTGATACACCAGATCCAAATGAACAGCAAACTGTTACAATTACAACATGTCTCCATCATTAAGAAATTATAGTTACAAATTACTTATATCAGCAGGACGAATTACTAACCATAATACTCTAATTCATTCTCCATGTCTAAAAGCAGAAATTTTTTGCCAATTTAACCAAAACCGGTTGTATTTGTCGTCGAAAATGAAAATTACACTTTATTTAAGAAGTTTTATTCCTATGAACGCTTGCGCTTGGGATCGATTCAAATTCCCGAATCGAATTGTCCTGCCCTAACCAAGTGTGCACTTTTGTAAGACATACTTTTGGCAAATGGAATATCTGAACTTATTAAGGCTGATTTTGACATTCATTCGCCCCACTTCTCCCAAAAATTACCCCGGAGAATTTGAAAGTTTTCTATGGTAGCCTATATACTGGTTAATATCACATAAATATAACTTAGTTTTCATATTGTGATATTATATGATACGGCGGCATAACACGACCGATTTTTAAGCGGTCTTCAGGAAGCAAAAAAGCTAGCTACTTCAAGTGTTTATTAGGAGCTCTATTTTAATTAAAAACTTTGGTATCTTTAAAGAGAGCACCGAAGGGTAAATTACTCCAATTCGATCTCCGCGAAGGAGAGGTGTTGGCAGAGTTTATCCAAGAAAGCCCTTTCGTTTAAATCATGAAAAATGAAATGTATATAACTGTATCGACGCTTGTAGCGTTGTTGGCAATATTCATCTTCTATAGCATGGGACTGTTTTGAAAAACTTTTTTTCCATTATACAACTTTTGAAGGCATTTTTTCAAATCATACCATTGCAAATCGAATTTTTCAATCTGATTCTAATTTATAAATGTAAATTTATGGACAAAATACGATTAAAGACAATGTGAAGACATTTATTTTGATTCACATCATTCCGAATCGAATCCTTTTTAATCTGTTTTTGAAAATATAAGTTTGTGGAAAAAATTCGAACAAAGACAATGATTTTCAATTTATTACGAGTTTCAAAATATCTATAAAACTTTAACGAATCCTATGATGTTTGTATCACTTAAAACTTCTTATTGCACAACCAAAGCACAGAAATGTGCGTTCAAATCATCCTAGTAGAACGTGTAATCATATCACGAGTCTAAAATCAGCATCCCTCTATTATATAATATGCTACTGATTTTATTGTACGTTACGCTCGATTCAATTAACCTAAATTTGGTATAGCTTCTATATAGGATTCTTAGATTGAAATATTGTACAACTTTAATATTCAGCTAAAATATATACATGAATATTATTGAGGCGAAAAACAAACAGTATTTACATCTCCTGGAGAAGATGTGTGCAGTTAGTAGGTTTATATTAGTAGGTTTATTTATATTCCATTCAGAATATTTTCGGATACCATTGTTTTGCTAAGCGTAGGTCACTGATGAATAGCGCCGGAGAAGTTTTTTTTTATTTGAATTGATTTCACATATCGGATTAGGTATTCAGTTGCATATATTCAGGTTTAAAACACATCTTATATTCAATAGACAAGAATGTGGTTAACGTTTACGCCCGAAGGTGACATATCACATCTTTCGCTCTCTCTATATTGAATCAAAGACGTGTTTTAAACCGATTGCGGAAATTAGACATTATTCATTATATACTATATTAGCAAACAGGCATAAAATGGTAAAATATTGGAAATGTAATTTTATAGACTGTTGGGTACGCGACGAGCGCCGATAATTTAAAAATCAGTCTCCGTCCGCTAAGTATTCAGTATAGGCTAGGACTTACTGCGTTTTTATGAAAGTGTGGTTAATTTAATGCGGTGGTCGAGAATTGCACTCAATGTTTTGCAACCAGTTGAACTGCAGTCTTGTTATATAAAAACCAAGACAATTTTACCCACAGCGTATTGCACACACATTCAATTACATCCAATAGTATTGCCCTTATTAGGATTGCACCCGGAAGGATTGCACTCGGTAGAATTGGACCTTTTCCCATGATTGTAGTAGATGTACGGGATGTACGGGATGTACTGGATGTACGGGATGTACGGGATGTACTGGATGTACGGGATGTACTGGATGTACGGGATGTACGGGATGTACGGGATGTACTGGATGTACTGGATGTACTTGATGTACTGGATGTACGGGATGTACTGGATGTACGGGATGTACTGGATAAAATTTTGCGCAAATTACCTTTTGAAGCATAGGAAATTGAAATATCAGTGGAAAAGTTTGGAATATTTATTCCTAACACTGTAACGAAAATTCAGTAAAATCGCTGTTCTTTGATGGTAATGCCAAGCGATAATATTAAAATCCACATTCCATAAATTGGCATCCACAAGGCAACTACAATTTCAAAATACAAAAATTATGAAAATTAACGTTAACTTACTGCGTTTTTATCACAGTGTGGTTAATTAAATGTGGTGTTCGTGAATTGCACTGAATGATTTGCAACCAGTTTAACTGCAGTCATGTTATATAAAACCCAAGGCAATTTCGCCCAGAGCGTATTGCACACACATTCATTTACACCCAATAGTATTGCCCTTAATAGGATTGCACCCAGAAGGATAGCACTCGGTAGAATTGTACCCTTTCCTATGATTGTAGTAGATGTACGGGATGCACGACATGTACGGCATGCACGTGGTGTACGGAATGCATTAGATGTACGGCAAGTAGATTGGATGTACGACATGCACGACTTGTACGGGATGCACGGCATGCACGGGATGTAAGGCATGAACGACATGTGCCGAATGCACGGAATGTACTGGATGAACGGCATGCACGGAATGCGCTCAATGTTCGGAATGCACGTGATGTACGGCATACACGGGATGTACGGCATGTACGACATGTACCGGATGCACGGAATGTACTGCATGCACGACATGTACGCCATGCACGTGGTGTACGGAATGCATTGGATGTACGGCAAGCACATTGTATGTACGACATGCACGACTTGTACGGGATGCACGGAATGTACGGCAGGCACGTGATATAGGGAATGTACGGCATGTAGGTAATGCACTCAATGTTCCGCGTGCACGCGATGTACGGTTCGCACTGGATGTACGGCATGCACGGGATGTACGGCATGAACGACATGTGCCGATTGCACGGAATGTACTGGATGAACGGCATGCACGGAATGCACTCAATGTTTGGAATGCTCGCGATGTACGGCATATACGGGATTTACGGCATGCACGACATGTACTGAATGTACGGCATACACGTGGTGCACGGAATACTCGGGATGTACGACATGCACAGGGGATGTACGGCATGCACGACATGTACGGCAGGGACGTGATATACGGATTTCACGTCATGCACGGAATGCACTGGATGTACGGCATGCGCGGGATGTACGATATACACGACATGTTCTGGATGCAAGGAATGCACACTCCGGGTGTATGAAGTGCATTCCGTACATACTGAGTACCCCGTGCACACAGTGCATGTCGTACATACAGTGCATTCCGTGCATCCAGTACATGTCGTACATTAAGTACACCGCGTATACCCCATCTATATGTTATATTCATCCTATTCAACGCATGTCGTACATGCCGTAAATTCCGTACATCTCGCACATACCGAGAATTCCGTATATTCAGTGCACCCCAAAGTCACATGCACACCTTACATTCAATGCATTCCTTGCATCCAGAACACGTCGTGTATATCGTACATCCCGCGCATGCCGTACATCCAGTGCATTCCGTGCATCCCGTGCATGCAGTACATTCCGTATATCACGTGCCTGCCGTACATTTTGTGCATACCGTACATCACGTGCATTTCGTATATCACGTGCCTGCCGTACATGTCGTGCATGCCGTACAACCCCTGTGTACGTCGTACATCCAGTGTATTCCGTGCACCACGTGTATGCCGTACATTCAGTACATGTGGTGCATCCCGTATATCACGTGCCTGCCGTACATTTCGTACATACCGTACATCACGTGCATTCCGTATATCACGTGCCTGCCGTACATGTCGTGCATGCCGTACATCGCCTGTGCACGTCATACATCCAGTGTATTCCGTGCACCACGTGTATGCCGTACATTCAGTACATGCCGCGCATGCCGTACATCCCGTATATGCCGTACATCACGAGCATTCCAAACATTGAGTGCATTCCGTGCATGCCATTCATCTAGTACATTCCGTGCAATCGGCACATGTCGTTCATGCCGTACATCCCGTGCATGCCGTACATCCAGTGCATACCGTACATCGCGTGCATGCGGAACATTGAGTGCATAGTGCATTACATGCCGTACATTCACTATATCACGTGCCTGTCGTACATTCCGTGCATCCCGTACAAGTCGTGCATTTCGTACATACAATCTGCTTGCCGTACATCCAATGCATTCCGTACACCACGTGCATGGCGTACTTGTCGTGCATGCAGTACATTCCGTGCATCCGGTACATGCCGTACATCCCGTGTATGCCGTACATCACGTGCATTCCGAACATTGATTGCATTACGTGCATGCCGTTCATCCAGTACATTCCGTGCATTCGGCACATGCCGTTCATGCCGTACATGCCGTACATTCCGTGCATCCCGTACAAGTCGTGCATGTCGTACATCCAATCTGATTGCCGTGCATCCAATGCATTCCGTACACCACGTGCATGCCGTACATGTCGTGCATCCCGTACATCTACTACAATCATAGGAAAGGGTCCAATTCTACCGAGTGCAATCCTTCTGGGTACAATCCCATTAAGGGCAATACTATTGGATGTAATTGAATGTGTGTGCAATACGCTGTGGGTGAAATTGTCTTGGTTTTTATATAACAAGACTGCAGTTTAACTGGTTGCAAAACATTGCGTGCAATTCTCGATCGCCACATTTATTTTACCACACTTTGATAAAAACGCAGTAAGTTAACGTTAATTTTCATAATCTTTGTATTTTGAAATTGTAGTTGCCTTGTGGATGCCAATTTATGGAATGTGGATTTTAATATTATCGCTTGGCATTACTATCAAAGAACAGCGATTTTACTGCATTTTCGTTACAGTGTTAGAAATAAATATTCCAAACTTTTCCACTGATATTTCAATTTTCTATGCTTCAAAAGGTAATTTGCGCAAAATTTTATCCAGTACATCCCGTACATCCAGTACATCCCGTACATCCCGTACATCCCGTACATCCAGTACATCCCGTACATCCCGTACATCCAGTACATCCAGTACATCCAGTACATCCAGTACATCCAGTACATCCCGTACATCCCGTACATCTACAACAATCATAGGAAAGGTACAATTCTACCGAGTGCACTCCTTCTGGGTGCAATCCTATTAAGGGCAATACTATTGGGTGTAATTGAAAGTGTGTGCAATACGCTGTGGGTGAAATTGCCTTGGGTTTTATATAAGATGACTGCAGTTAAACTGGTTGCAAGCCATTCAGTGCAATTCACGACCACCACATTTAATTAACCACACTGTGATAAAAACGCAGTAAGTTAACATTGATTTGCATAATTTTCTTATTCCAAAATTGTAGTTGCCTTGTGAATGCCAAATTATGTACTGTGGATTTTAATTTCATCGCTTGGCATTACTTTCAAAGAACGGCGATTGTACTGCATTCTCGTTACAGTGTTAATAATAAATATTCGAAACTTTTGTACTGATATTTCAATTTTCTATGCTTCAAAAGGTAATTTGCGCAAAATGTTATCCAGTACATCCTGTACATTCCGTACATCCCGTACATCCAGTACATCCTGTACATCCTGAACATGCCGTACATCCTGTACATCCCATACATCCAGTACATCCAGTACATCCAGTACATCCCGTACATCCCGTACATCTACTACAGTCATAGGAAAGGGTCCAATTCTACCGAGTGCAATCCTTCTGGGTGCAATCCTAATAAGGCAATACTATTGAGTGTAATTGAATGTGTGTGCAATACGCTGTGGGTAAAATTGTCTTGGTTTTTATATAACAAGACTGCAGTTCAACTGGATGCAAAACATTGAGTGCAATTCTCGACCACCACATTTAATTAACCACACTTTGATAAAAACGCAGTAAGTTACCTTTAATTTTCATAATTTTTGTATTTTGAAATTGTAGTTGTCTTGTAGATACCAATTTATGGAATGTGGATTATAATATTATCGCTTGGCATTACCATCAAGGAACAGCGATTTTACTGCATTTTCGTTACAGTGTTAGGAATAAACATTCCAAACTTTTCCACTGATAATTCAATTTTCTATTCTTCAAAAGGTAATTTGCGCAAAATTTTATCCAGTACATCCCGTACATCCAGTACATCCCGTACATCCAGTACATCCCGTACATCCCGTACATCCAGTACATCCCGTACATCCCGTACATCCAGTACATCCCGTACATCCCGTACATCCCGTACATCCAGTACATCCCGTACATCCCGTACATCCCGTACATCCAGTACATCCAGTACATCCAGTACATCCCGTACATCTCGTACATCTACAACAATCATAGGAAAGGGTACAATTCTACCGAGTGCACTCCTTCTGGGTGCAATCCTATTAAGGGCAATACTATTGGGTGTAATTGAATGTGTGTGCAATACGCTGTGAGTGAAATTGCTTTGGCTTTTATATAACATGACTACAGGTAAACTGATTGCAAGCCATTCAGTGCAATTCACGACCACCACATTTAATTAACCACACTGTGATAAAAACGCAGTAAGTTAACATTGGTTTGCATAATTTTCTTATTCCAAAATTGTAGTTGCCTTGTGAATGCCAAATTATGTACTGTGGATTTTAATTTCATCGCTTGGCATTACTTTCAAAGAACGGCGATTGTACTGCATTCTCGTTACAGTGTTAATAATAAATATTCGAAACTTTTGTACTGATATTTCAATTTTCTATGCTTCAGAAGGTAATTTGCGCATAATGTTATCCAGTACATCCTGTACATCCCGTACATCCCGTACATCCAGTACATCCTGTACATCCTGAACATGCCGTACATCCTGTACATCCCATACATCCAGTACATCCAGTACATCCCGTACATCTACTACAGTCATAGGAAAGGGTCCAATTCTACCGAGTGCAATCCTTCTGGGTGCAATCCTAATAAGGGCAATACTATTGGGTGTAATTGAATCCAGTACATCCAGTACATCCTGTACATCCTGAACATGCCGTACATCCCGTACATCCAGTACATCCCGTACATCCAGTACATCCCGTACATCCCGTACATCCCGTACATCCAGTACATCCCGTACATCCCTTAAATCCAGTACATCCCGTACATCCAGTACATCCCGTACATCCAGTACATCCCGTACATCCCGTACATCCAGTACATCCCGTACATCCCGTACATCCGGTACATCCGGTACATCCCGTACATCCCGTACATCCCGTACATCCAGTACATCCCGTACATCCCGTACAGTTTTTGAGACACCCCAATAAGCTGCTATCAAGGTATCAATTGGCTCAGCACAGTCCTAAACATGTCAAACATGTAATGAAGTGGGTCAGTTGCTTACTTGGGGATGGATTGTTAAACTTGTTATGGATGTCAAACTTATGTTACTTTCCTACGACCTTCGGGTCTTTGATTTTGATCACTGAAAAAAATTATTACCACTTCTAGAGATACAATTCTCAGATTCAAGGTTTAAATGATTTAGGCAAATCAAACTTCTGAATCGTGCAAGAATCGTGCAAACATACTTAAAAAAAGATTTAATTAAATGCTTTTTTTCATTTTGTGTCTTATTGCTGACGTTAATTTTGGAGTTTTTTTTTTAATATTTCTATTCGTATAAAGTTCCCCAATATTCTATGTTCTGCAATTTCTTTTGTTGTTGGTTCAAATACATTCCATCCATTATGGGTGCGTTTCTGTGCTATTAGTTCTTTTACAGAGAATTTTAGTAATATTTTTGGAAAATTTAAACTTTGAGGATTTACTTTGAGCATATTGGAAGGCATTTGTAATGCGTATAGGTATCGGTAGTTTCGAGTGTCGGTGGCATCGGTATCCGCAAAAAAGTGGTATTGTTACGGACTGTTTGTTATTGTTCATTTTGTTTACCGCGCGAAGTCCGTTCATGAGCTGCAGCGTGTGTGACGTCATATTGCTGTTCTTGGGCATGTTCAAACAAGTTACCCGCAAAGCGCATCTGTGTCGATTCTGGAAGCGCTTTTTTATCAACTTGCGTTTTGATTTTGTATTGTGAGACAGCTTTCGCCCTTATTTAGTGTGTAATGAGTGCGACTTCTTGTTAGTTAGGATTTTCTGGAAACACTTTACTTAAATTAATATTTTGACATTTAGAACTTGATCTAATCGATTCTCGGTTGTTCAATTTTGGGAAACCCACTTACCACTAGGCCAACTATCAGGCCTACTTCGCTCTACTACCCAGTCCGGTTGTCATTTAATTTCGTTAACAACTCGGAACTATTACTGCTGGATTTATTGTTTGCAACACTGCTGTTTACTCGTAACGAATTTACCATTATTTTCACCGTTTGATGCCTCATTATTTGTAATATAACACCTTTGAAGAACAATTTTGACTGTATTTCATTGGCTATTTTGAGACAGACAGTGGTATTTTCCAACAAAGAAGTTAGGATTTCATGTGTACAAAAAGAAAAAGGCTTGGAGTCTATGATTTTACTCTAAGCATTTTTACTGCTGTAACGCACCCCCAAGTCTCCAATAGGTATCAGTACATCTCTAATTAAAATACGGCAGCACTTCTGTTGGAAATAGGGAAAATGTACTCCGACTATTGGTACATTCTAAAAATAAACGGTTAACTAATTTCTAATCAGACAAATTCATTTTTGTTAAGATGGGCATTGAGTTTTAATTGAGCTGAAGGCTTTCGCAGGCGTTCCATCAATAGTCCATATCTGGACAACAAGTCGACAGTTTACAGGCAGAAAAATTTACAGTTTTATATCAATATCACCGGCCCGGTAAATTGACTCTCAAAGATCAGGCGTTTTTATTACACTCTTGTTATAGCGTACATTATGGTATTAGATATATTCAGCTCGTTTTCACATGTCGAAAGAATGAAGATGAATGGTGGGCAAGTTTTGACAAACAAATGGAGGCGTTTGCTGATAACACCTACTATGCAACCTTGCCATTTTTCTCTCCAACTGCTTATAGGGATCGCCAATACAGTCATCACGTCGGTAAAAGATTTTTATTTGTTTTGAAAAGTATCGAGTTAGCTTAACGATGGCTTGCTTCCTGCCTTAAAGTGAAATTCTTAAGAAAAACTCACAAAAACTATTACAATTGACAATTATCTTGCGTTTATTTTTTGCTCTTAATAATCAACCGGCTTCATCCAGCCAGCACACGCGCAATATTCAGAAAATGTGACGAAATTAGGGACGGAGAAAAAAACTATCCTATGGAGATCATGAAAATACGTTACAGTCTCAACATCCCGCAACCGATGTTGGGTGAACCTTTCGCCCATGATTCACGTAGGTGCCCCGTTAGTTGTGCATACAAACAAACACTTTCCCCCGACTATTTGCATGCAGCATTTGAACCCGGATGTGTTAGAACTAAGGGTAATAGTACGGTACGGTACGAAATTTTTGTCGTATTTCGAACCAGCAAAATAATTTTGTACCGAACTTCGTACTATACTTTTCGAAAATTTTCCTTCCCGTCTGGTAATGTTTATTTCGCTCTTAAAACGTGTATTTTTGTTTCGTTCACAAAAAAAAGTTTGCGCGCGTCCGGATCGATAATTTTTTTTAATTGAAGGCCTATGTCTGCATGTTGGAAAAAATGTGCCCTCCCCTAAATTTTTTCTGGATCCAGCTTTGTAGTTGGTGTTTGCGGGCAGTGCTTCACACGCCATTGTGAACTTTAAATAAAACAGGCCAAAGCACATTGGCTATGCTAACGATATATTCAGAAACTACACCGTGACTTTCACTATTATGAATGTTGCTTATCTTGTCGGTTTTAATTTAGCTATCACTACTTTCGTTATTACAGAAAAGTATTGCATTGAGATTAGGACGTCATAAATCAGCGCCCTATATGTATTTCCCCGCCATCCTAAAGTTTTACACCACTGCAGTAAAACATATAAACATAAAATTGTCTTTTAGTTTAAAAAATTCTTTGATAGACACAATTTATAGTATCAGTGCCCCTTTATGAAACGGCATAGATCTTAAGTGAAATTATTTTGTTGAATTCATTTGAGAACAATAAGGTGTAATGCGAAGGTTCTAAAAAGAGTACGGTTCGGTACGAAATAAATATCGAACCTCGCAGCGTACCGTAGCAAGTACGAAAATTGAAAAATGAATCGTACCGTACTCTCGAACCAGATTCAATCGTACCGTACTACCAGACTTGGCTAGAACGCAGCATCAATCAGTATATTTGCATCCAGAAAAAGTTTGCATTCGAACGGATCTAAAAGCACAACAATGCAAACGTAAGTAGGCACAGACACACGTGGGTGCAAAGGAATAAAGCATGTAAAAATATGTTGTCTTTTCAACCTTACATTTGCCATCAAAATTCTTGTTAACGATCGACGTCAATACACACTGATTGCAGTGAGACTAAAATGTCAATTTTAGAATCATATTTTTATTCACATAATAGGTCGCGTTGCCTTTGGCTGTCCGCCGCAGCGCTTCAATCGGATCTTCGTGGGAACAAGTTCAACGGTTGTGAAGAAATTATACAGAAATCACAATACGGGTGTTTTGAAGGTAAATGATGCAGCTTGACTTTTTATGAAAAAATGATACGCAATATTATGAGTCAACGAGAATATTCGATCCGATCCGCTAAGATCGAAATTATCATTCTTGTTGAATAACCAATAGGGATGGGCAAAACTGAATTATTTCGAATTCGAATCTAATTCGAATAATTTTCTCCAAACGGCTCGAATCACTATTTCCAAATGAACAGCAAGTTGTTACAATTACAACTTGTCTCCATCATAAAAATTAGGAAATTATAGTAACGGATTACTAATATTAGCAGGACGAATTACTAATCTTAACATTTTTAATCCCTCCTCCATGTCTAGGACCAGAAATTTTGGTAAATTTAACCAAAATCGACGGCATAACACGGCCGATTCTTTAAGCGGTCTTCAGGAATAGCGGAATAGCTGCTTTAAGTGTTTATTATGAGTCTATTTAATTAAAAACTTCGGGTATCTTTATAGAGAGCACCGAAAGATAAACTGCTCCAATTTGATCTCCGCGAAGGATGGGAACCATTGTGCAAATTTCTTGGAAAACTTGTACCTGATGAAAAATTTTCCCACAAGAATAAGAAAGGAGAAGCGTTGGCTGAGTTTATCAAAGAAAGCCCATTCTTTCAAAAGATGAAAAATGAAATTTATATAACAGTATCGACGCTTGTAGTGGTGTTGACAATATTCGTCTTCTTTAGCATGGGAATGTTTTGAAAAAAGTTTTTTCCCATATACCATTTTGAAAGGCATTTTTTCTGGTAAAATTTCAAACCATACCATTCCGAATCGTATCTTTTCAATCTGATTCTAATTTATAAATGTAAATGTGATAAAAATCAATTCAGTAGATAATTGTGATGCATCTAATTTCCTATACTGTTTATGTAAATTTGAATCTTAGCTGTTAGTTAGTAATTGCTGAGCTACAGCCATGATTATGTGATCCTACATTGGCTGATTACTTTATTTACATCTGACTCACTTGTTGCCTTGTATCTAGTATTTACCGTTCAGTTCACCTTATGCTTAGCTGTGAAAGAGTTGATTAAAGCCTAGTCTTGATTCTAAAGTTGTAATTTGAACTGTATACAGCTATAGGTTACCACAGTAAATTTATGGACCAAATACGATTAAAAACAACGTAAAAACATTTATTTTGAATCACATCATTCCGAATCGAATCTTTTTCAATCTGTTTTTAAAAATATTAAGTTATGTACGAAATTCGAATATATGTAAAACTTCAACATATCCTGTGATGTTTGTGTCACTTAAAATTCCATATCGCACAACCAAAGCACAGATATGTGTGTTCGAAACATCCTAATAGAACGTATATCACGAATCTAGAAGTATCATCTTTCTAATATATATTATGCTACTGATTTTATTGTACATTACACTCAATTCAATTTATCTGAATCTGGTAAAGCTTCGACTAAGGACTCTTTGATTCCAAAAATTTACACTTATTATTCAGCTAAAATATATACATGAATATTATTGGAACAAAAAACGAACATTTTAGATTCAATAGACAACAGCGTGGTGAATGTTTACACCCGACGGTGATATGTCACTCCTTTCGTCCTCTGTATATTGACGTGTTTCCAACCTTTTGCTTAAAGTAGGCTACTGTTCACGCTTCAGTAAATATTGAACATTTGCTTCAGCGAACGTGACCTGCAACTTGATAGTGCAAATGGATTACAATTTCGTATCTACGTAGACATCGCAATTGCAGCAGTTCATGCCAGACATCGACTGCAAGTTGTATGTAGAAATTTATCCACAACGCACCCGGCGAAATAACATAGATTGATATCTTACATTTTTATAAATTTTTTTACTTTGAAAATTTGCGATGAAGGTGATTATGGTTGGATTTACAAAATGTGGAACAAAAACAATGGCTGTTGCCCTGCGGATGCTAGGTTATACAGTGTATGATTATGGAGAGAATTCACGGTACCTGAGAGATGAATGGATAAAAATTTTAACGAGAGAAGGGACGAAGAAAGACTTTTATGAAATGTATAAAAATGTCGATGCTGTTACGGATGTTCCAGCTAGCATATTCTGGGAAGAGATTCTGGAAGCCTTTCCCGACGCCAAAGTATGTTTTACAACAGTATTCATTACATACTATAAATTATTAGTAAACAGGCATAAAATAGTAAAATATTGGAAATGAAATTTTATAAACTGATGAGTACGCGTTGAACGCCGATACTATAAAAATCGGTCGATATCCGTTTTTCAGAAAAAATATAGATCGATCCGGTTAATCACCGATTTTTACATCATTGATAGAGAGAGAGATAAGTTTTATTCATCAACAAGAAATCAACTTATTCCAACAACAAATAACGAAAAATAAATAAATAATAAAAGTTTTCAGTATTTGGACTGAGAGGCGGCGATACGACAATAATCACCACTGAAAGTATTGAAATACGGCACTTTAGTTGTAAATGGGGAAAATGTACTCCGACTATTGGTCAAGGCTGGTAGTACGGTACGGTACGAAGTTCGGTACGGTACGATTGAATTTTCCGGTACGATAGTACGGTACGATTCATTTTTCAATTTTCGTACTTGGTACGGTACGGTACGAAGTTCGGTATTTATTTCGTACCGTACCGTACTCTTTTTCGTACCTTCGCATTACACTTTATTCCCCTCAAATGAATTCGAAAAATAATTTCATTTAACATCTATGCCGTTTCATAACGGGGAGCTGATAATATAAATTGTGTCTATCAAAGAATTTTTAACTAAAGGGCAATTTTAAAATGATTAAAAAAGGCGCAGGTATGGCAATAAAAATGCAACTGATTAGATGAGCTATGTGGTATATCGGTTTTACTGCAGTGGCGTAAAACTTTGTGATTGCGTGGAAATACATATAGGCCGCTGATTTATGACGTCTTAATCTGAATGCATTTTCCTGTAATAACGAAAGTAGGGATAGCCGAATTAAAATCGACAAGATGAGCAGCATGCATAATACTAAAAATCACGGTGTTATCACGGTGCCCGAATATACCAACTACAATGGCGGATACAGAAAAAAAATATGGGGGAGGCACAATTTTTCCAACATGCAAACACAGGCTTTCAAATTTACAAAAAAATTAGGATGCCGGAGGCGCGCAAAATTTTATTGAGAACGAAACAAAAATACAAGTTCTAAGAGTGAAATAAACATTACCAGACCGGAAAATGTATCTGCGCGCCGGAAGCCCGCTGAAATTTTTGTAAAAATTGAATAAAAGTTTTCACTTTAAAGGCTAAATGCTACGAAATATACAAAATTAATCAGGGAATATTGCGCAACGCTGGCGCGCGAAAATTTTATGAAAAAAAAATTAAAAACTCTCTCCCCTGACCAACTATGCACCTAAGCTAACCAGTAACCACCGCTATTACGTTTTGTTTGTACTCTGGCACGCAGAAGTATATTATCAGAGTAGAAACATCAGAATATAAAGATATAATCAGGCTGTTTTGAGTTGAAAGTTAGCTGATGCTCATTTTAAATAGAAGATATATTTTGTAAAAAAAAAACAGCCAAGTCACAATATAGACAATGGCATGTCGGGAATACGTCTGTCTGGTATGAAAAAATAAATAGCATTATTCGGTTATGTGAAGAGAACGTAAATTGCACCAGAAATACCAGCTGCACAAATGCACAATGATATTGTTCTTATAACCATGCCTGTGTGGTGCACAATGAACATCCTTTTGTCGAGAGAGAATTTCTTGTAACGACACAATGCCAGATTTTTTCGCGAAAACTGTGCTCATCCTACCACCATTTATCACCACCGGTCTACCATTCTCATATTATACGCAATGTGAACAATGATATTGGGGTGACATATGCTTAATTACGCGCATGTTTTTACTGTCCTGGATTTTAAACCAGATATCATAAACTGCACCACTTTGATGTAAGATGTTGGTGACGTTTCCTGCGGTGGCCAGATCTTACAAATAAAGCTGATTTGGACATTGTTAGTTGGTACGGTACGAAATTGCTGCCCAGCGAATCGTACCTGTTTTCGTACTGGTACGAAATTTAGTACGATAAATGAAAAATATTAATCGAACTTAATTTCGTACTGGTACGAAGTTCGGTACGATGTACGAAAAAAATAATATCGTACGGTACGGTACGGAAAATTTTCGAAAGGTACGGTACGAAGTTCGGTACGAAATTATTTTGCTGGTTCGAAGTACGATAAAATTTCGTACCGTACCGTACTGCCACCCTTGCTATTGGTATATACTAAGAATAAACGAATAACGAATTTCTGACCAGAGAAATTTCTTTTTGTTAAGATGGGCATTGAGTTAAACACTTTTGCGGGGCGTTCCAATAATAGTCCATAATTGGACAAAAAGTCGATATTTACAGTTTTATTTCAATATCATCAGCCTGATAAAATTACTGTCAAAGATCAGGGTTTTTATTGCACTCTTGTTGTAGCGTACATTATGGTAATATATTCATAATATATATATAATAATATATTCAGCTCGTTTTCACATGTCGAAAGAATGAAGATGAATGGTGGGCAAGTTTTGACAAACAAATGCAGGCGTTTGCTGATAACACCTACTATGCGACTTGCCATTTTTCTCTCCAACTGCTTATAGGAATTGTCAATACAGTCATCACGTTGGTAAAAGATTTTTTATTTGTTTTACAAAGCATCAAGTTAGATTAGCGATGGCAAAAATTCAGATCCCTATTCCTGTTTGTTATTTTTCGAAATGTATTTATTAGGGCTATATTTTGTAGTAGGTTTTGGTCATATAAGTGACAATCAATCGGTCCCTATGGTCGTTGTTTCCAGTTAAATTCTTAAAAAAAGTGGACAAAAACTGTTCTCGACAATTTGCGATTATTGTTTTGCTGTACGAAAATATAAAGCGGTCGATTCCATGAAGCAAATCTCGCACTTTGCGAAAATATTGCAAATACAATTGACAATCGTCTTGCGTTTATTTTTGCCATTAATAATCAACCGGCTTCATTCGTTCTCCATCCAGAACACGCGCAATATTCGGAAAAATGTGAGGAGAATAGAGAAGGCGAATAAAACCCACCCTATGGCGATCATGAAATTACGTTGCAGTCGCAATATAATCCAAATGTAAACCTTGATCATGAAACCACTTTGGGTTAATATTTCGCCCATGATTTAAGTAGATGTCCGTTGGTTGTACACACACAAACATTCTCCCCGTCTATCTGATGCAGTCTTTGAACCCATATGTGCTTGAACGCAGCATCAATCGGTATATTTGCATCCATAAAAAGTTTGCACTTGAGTGGATCTAAGAGCACAATAGTGCAAACGTAAGTAGGCGCAAACATATATGGGTCTAAATATTTCGAGAGCAAAAGTACATGGATATAAGAAGGCTTCTAACATATTTTTAATAAATTATTCGGTTTCGGAATTAAAATTAGGAAGGTGGTATCGGTATCGACGAATGGTATTGATATGCGGCCCCATAGTGGGCGCAGTAATCATGTCATCTCTGGGTTCAAATTGACATAGTCTAATTATGAATTTAGAGGAACGTGAATGAACAATATATATCTCACACTTGTGACCAATGTAACAAATATTTCTGTCTGACATGGGACGCACAAAATAATTTGTTAATTTCCTCTCATGCAAAGAACAATTTCTTTGGAATCTTCGGTATCGGTATCGACGAATGGTATTGATATGCGGCCCCATAGTGGGCGCAGTAATCATGTCATCTCTGGGTTCAAATTGAAATAGTCTAATTATGAATTTAGAGGAACGTGAATGAACTATATATATCTCACACTTGTGACCAATGTAACAAATATTTCTGTCTGACATGGGACGCACAAAATGATTCGTTAATTTCCTCTCATGCAAAGAACAATTTCAAAAGACACCTAAAAACGCTTAAAATATTGTTAATTTTCTAATAGTTTAAACAAATGCTTTTCCTCGATCGCATTGAGAAAAAACTTAATTTACTTTTACTACAAAAAAACGTAGTATTAATGGAATTTTACACTCTAAACATCGTAGATTGTTTGTGGGCTATAAATAGGGATTAAGCGTGTAAAAATATGTTGCCTTTTCAACTTTACATTTGGGATAAAAATTCTTGTCAACGTTAGACGTCAATACACACCAATTGTAGTGAAACTAAAATGTCAATTTTGAAGTCATATTTTTATTCACATTGTAGGTCGCGTTGCCTTTGGCTGTCCGCCGCAACGTTTCAATCGGATGTTCATGGGAACGAGTTCAACGGTTTCGAAAAAATTCTACAGAAATCACAATACGAGTGTTTTGACGGTAATTAATTTTGATAATACGGTGGAAGTTTGAAACGCCGCAGCTTGACTTTTTGATGTAAAAATGATACATTACATCATGGATCAAATTCCAACTTCCCCAAGCGAATATTCAATTCGATGCGCTAAAACGAAATTCTCATTCTTGTTGAGTAACCAATACGACTGGGCTAAACCGAATTATTTTGAATTCGAATAATATTCTCCTACCGGATCGAATCACTAAGTCCAAATGAACAGCAAATTGTTACAATTACAACTGGTCTTCATCATAAAAATTAAAAAATTGTAGTTACGAATTACTAATATTAGCAGGACGAATTACTCATCCTAATATTTTTAATTCATTCCCCATGTCTAAGACAGAAATTTCGACCAATGTAACCAATTTAAAATGAAAAATGTACGCCCTTTAGGAAGTTTTGTTCTTATGAACGCTTGCGCTTGAGATCGATTCAAATCCATTGTTCAGTCAAATTGGTCAGTCCAGCCCCTAATAACCAAGTGTGTACTTCTGGAAGACACGCTTTTGGCAAATGAAATATCTGAACCTAATAGAGCATATATTGTCAATTCATTCGCCCCTCCCTCGCGGTCTTCAGGTAGAAAAGAGCAAAAGCAGACCTAAAGCAGAAAAGCTGCTTTAGGTGTTTATTAGAAGCTCTATTTTAATTAAAAACTTCTTATATCTTTATAGAGAGCACCGAAAGATAAACTGCTCCAATTTGATCTTCGCGAAGGATGGGAACCATTGTGCAAATTTCTTGGAAAACCTGTACCTGATGAAAAATTTCCCCACAAGAATAAAAAAGGAGAGGTGTTGGCTGAGTCTATGAATGAAAGCCCTTTTATTCAAAAGATGAAAAATGAAATGTATATAACAGTATCGATGCTTGTGGTGTTGTTGGCAATAATCATTTTTTGTAGCATGGGACTGTTCTAAAAAGTTATTTTTCTTATACCACTTTTAAAAGCTTTTTTTTCAATTTGATTCTAATTTATAAATATTAATTTATGGACAAAATACGATCAAAGACAATGTTGAGACATTTATTTCGAATCACATCATATTGCAAATACAATTGACAATCGTCTTGCGTTTATTTTTGCCATTAATAATCAACCGGCTTCATTCGTTCTCCATCCAGAACACGCGCAATATTCGGAAAAATGTGAGGAGAATAGGGAAGGCGAATAAAACCCACCCTACAAAATACGATCAAAGACAATGTTGAGACATTTATTTCGAATCACATCATTTCGGATCAAATATTTTTTAATCTGTTTTTTTAAAAATATTAATTCATGCACCAAATTCCAATAAAGACAATGTAATATTGTATTAGCGACGAGTTTCAAAATACATTTCAAACTTCAACATATCCTATGACGTTTGTGGCAAGTAAAACTGCAAATCGCACCACCAAAGCACAGAAATGAGTGTTCGAATCATCCCAATAGAACGTATAATCGAATCACGAATCTAAAAGTGACATCCCTCTATTATTCAATTTGCATTTGATTTTATTGTACATTGCACTCAATTCAATTTACCTGAATTTTGGTTGGTTTCTACAAAGGACTTTTTAATTCTAATATTGTACACTTTTATTATTCAGCTGAAATATATACACGAATATTATTGGAGCAAAAAATCGAACATCATTTCCATCTGCTGGAGAAGATGTGTGCAGGAGGTTTGAATGCCGGTATTCCATTAAGGATATTTTCGGAACCCATTGTTTTGCTTAGCGTAGGTCTCTGACGCCAAGCATAGCTTTCACGTATCGTTTTAGGTATTCAGTTACATTTATCCAGGTTTTATACAGCATCTTAGATTCAATGGACAACAGCGTAGTGAAAGTTTAAAGTGATATGTTTCATCTTTCGCTCTCTGTATATTGATGTGTTTCAAACCTTTTGGCGGAAAGTAGGCTACTACTGTTCACGCTTCAGTCTATGTTGCACATTTGCTTCAGCGAACGTTATCTGCAACCTGACAGTGCAAATGAATTAGAATTTCGTATCTGCGTAGACATCGCAATTGCAGCAGTTCATGCCAGACATCGACTGCAAGTTGTATGTAGAAATTTATCTACGACGCACCCGGCGAAAAAACATAGATTGATATCTTGCATTTCTTAAAATTTGTTACTTTAAAAATTTGCGACGAAGGATGGTTATGGTGGGATTTCTCGAAATGTGGAACAAAAGCAATGGCGGTTGCCCTGCGGATGCTGGGTTATACCGTGTATGGTTATGAAGAGAATTCACAATACCTGGCAGATCAATCGATAAAAATTCTAACAAAAGGAGGGACGAAGAAAGACTTTTATGAAATGTATAAAAATATCGATGCTGTTACGGATGTTCCAGCTAGCATATTCTGGGAAGAAATTCTGGAAGCCTTTGCCGACGCCAAAGTACGTTATACAGCAGTATTCTTTAAATACTAAATTATTAGCAAACAGGCTTAAAATGGTAAAATATTGGAAAATGAAATTTTATAGACTGTTGAGTGCGCCATGATAGCCGATACTATAAAAATCGGTCGATATCCGTTTTTCAGAAAAAATATGGATGGATCCGGTTAACCGATTTTAACATCATTAATAGAGAAAGAGATATTAACCAGATATTAATATTTATTCATTGAGCAGAAAACAACTTATTCCAACATTAAATGATTGAAAAATAATAAATCATATAAATAAATATGTAATAAAAGTTTTCGGTATATTGACAGGGAGGCGGCGATACGATAATAATCATCATTAAAAGTATTGGAATACGGCACTTTTCTTGAAAATGGGAAAAATGTACTCCGACAATTGATATATACTGAAAATAAACGGCTAACGAATTCCTCACCAGAGAATTGTCCATAATTGAACAAAAAGTCGACAAATTCGTCAAAGGCACTGTAACAGCGGCGGCTTAGCCTACCCAAAACATTAGACCCTGGGTTGAGCGGTAGGCATGGATAAGCGAGCCGGACTCGCCGGGACTCGAACCCGAGATTTTAGACCTGCGATGGCAGCGCGCTTAAACACTAGGCCATCGCGCCCATTTACATTTTTGTTTCAATATCACCAGCATGTTTAACTAACTTATCAAATATCATGTTTTTATTGCGCTCTTGTTATAGCGTACATTATAGTATTAATTATATTCAGCTCGTTTTCATATTTCGAAAGAATGAAGATGAATGGTGGGCAAGTTTTGACAAACAAATGGAGGCGTTTGCTTATAACACCTTCTATGCAACCTCGCCATTTTTCTCTCCAACTGCTTGTAGGAATTGTCAATACAGTCATCACGTTGGTAAAAGATTTTTTATTTGTTTTAAAAGTATCAAGTTAGCTTAACGATGGCAAAAATACAGATCCTTATTCCTGTTTGATAATTTTTCCGCTTAAAGCGTATTTACTAGTGCTTTATTTTGTAGCAGCTTTTGGTCATATAAGTGACCGCTAATCGGTCCCAATAGGCGTTGCTTCCAGCCTTAAAGTAAAATTCTTAAAAAAACGCACAAAAACCGTTCTCGACAATTTGCGATTATGGTTTTGCTTCATAAGAATATAAAGCGGGTGATTCCATAAAGCAAATCCCACAGTTTGCGAAAATATTGACAATTGACAATCATCTTGAGTTCATTTTTTGCCATTAATATTCGACCAGCTTCATTTATTCTCCATCCAGCACACGCGCAATATTCGGAAAACGTGAGCTAGTTATGGATGGCGAATGAAACATACCCAATGGAGATCATGAAAATACGTTACAGTCTCAAAAAAATTTAAATGATAATAAACCTTGATCACGCAACCGCAATATTATGGGTCGACTTCCAACATCTTCAAGCGAATATTAGATTCGATCCGCTAAAACGAAACTCTCATTCAAAACCGAATTATTTTTAATTCGAATAATTCTCTCCAACCTGGTTGAATCACTTAATCCAAATGAACAACAAACAGTTCCAATTACCCCTTTTCAATCATAAAAATGAAAAAATTGTACTTACGAATTACTATTATTAGCGGGACGAATTTCTATTTCTATTATTTTTAATTCATTCTCCATGTCTAAGATCTGAAATTTAACCAAATCAATTAAACCAAAAACGATTGTATTTGCCGTTAAAATGAAAATACCACTTCGTAAGAACTGTCCTAATGGACTGTTTTGAAAATTTTGTTTCTCTACACTACTTTTCAAACCATATCATTCCGAATCGAATCTTTTTAATCTGATTCTAATTTACAATTGTAAAATTATGGACAAAATAAGATTAAAAACAATGTAAAGACATTTATTTCGAATCACATCTTCCCGAATCGAATCTTTTTCAATTTGTTTTTAAAAATAGAAATTTATGCACAAAATTCGAATATATGTAAAACCTCAACATATCCTGTGATGTTTGTGTCACTTAAAACTTCAAATCGCACAACCAAAGCACAGAAATGTGTGTTCGAATCATCCTAATAGAACGTGTAATCATATCACGAATCTGAAAGTGACATCTCTCTTTTATATATTATGCGTTTGATATTATTCTACATTACACTCAGTTCAATTTACCTGTATGTGATATAGCTTCTATCAATTTAAATCTTTAATTCAAATATTGTAAACTTTTACTATTCAGCTGAAATATACACACGAATATTATTGGAGCAAAAAACAAACAGTATTTACATCTACTGGAGAAGATATTTGCAGGAGGTTTAAATGCAGGTATTCCATTAAGAATATTTTTGGAAACCATTTTCAAGGGTTCGCTTCCGCGTATCGGATTAGGTATTGCATGTATTCAGGTTTAAAACAGATCTTAGATTCAATAGACAGCGTTGTGATTGTTTACGTTCGAAGGCGATATGTCCCCTCTTTTGCTCTCTGTATATTAATGTGTTTCAAACCTTTTGTGGAAAGTAGGCTACTATTCACGCTTCAGTAAATATTGAACATTTGCTTCAACGAACTTGACCTTGAACTTGACAGTGCAAATGAATTAGAATTTCGTGGCTGCATGGACGTCGCAATTGCAGCAGTTCAAGCGAGACATCAACTACAAGTTGTATGTAAAAGTTTATCTACAACGAACCCGACGAAAAAACATATATTGATATTTTACATTTTTTAAAAAACAATTTTACTTTGAAAATTTGCGATGAAGGTGATTATGGTTGGATTTCCGAAATGTGGAACAAAAACAATGGCTGTTGCCCTGCGGATGCTGGGTTATACCGTGTATGATTATGAAGAGAATTCACAATACCTGGGAGATAAATGGATAAAAATCCTAACGAAAGGCGGGACGAAGAAAGACTTTTATGAAATGTATAAAAATGTCGATGCTGTTACGGATGTTCCACCTAGCATATTCTGGGAAGAAATTCTGGAAGCCTTTCCCGACGCCAAAGTATGTTATACAACAGTATTCATTACATACTATGAATTATTAGCAAACAGGCTTTAAATGGTAAAATATTAGCAGAAAAAAATTTAATAGACTGATGAGTACGCGTAGAACACCGGTATTATTAAAATCGGTCTATGTCCGTTTTTCAGAAAATATATGGATGGATCCGGTTAATCAACGATTTTACATCATTAATAGAGAAAGAGAAATGTTTTATTCATCATCTGGAAAAACAATAAAATTATATTAAAAGTTTTCGGTATATTGACTGAGAGGCGGCAATACGATATTAATAACCATTGAAAGGATTGAAATACGCCACTTTTGTTGTAAATGGGGAAAGAGTATTCCGACTATTGGTATATACTAAAAATAAACGGTTAACGAAGTTCTACACAGAGAAATTCATTTTTGTTAAGATGGGCATTGAGTTTGAATTGAGTCAAACAGTTTCGCGAGGCGTTTTATCAATAGTCCATAATTGGACAACAAGTCGATATTTACAATTTTATTTCAATATCATCAGCCTGGTAAAATTACTGTCAAAGATCAGGGATTTTATTGCACTCTTGTTGTAGCGTACATTATTGTATTAAATATATTCAGCTCGTTTTCACATGTCGAAAGAATGAAGATGAATGGTGGGCAAGTTTTGACAAACAAATACAGGCGTTTGCTGATAACACCTACTATGCGACCTTGCCATTTTTCTCTCCAACTGCTTGTAGGAATTGTCAATACAGTCATCACGTCGGTAAAAGATTTTTTATTTGTTTTACAAAGCATTAAGTTAGCTTAGCGATGGCGAAAATTCAGATCCTTATTCCTGTTTGGTATTTTTTAAAATGTATTTACGGCTATATTTTGTAGTAGCTTTTGGTCATATAAGTGACCGTCAAATCGATCCCTATAGTCGTTGCTTCCAGCCTTAAAGTTGAATTCTTAAAAAAAAACGCACAAAAAAACTGTTCTCGACAATTTGCGATTATTGTTTGCTGTACAAAAATATAAAGCGGCTGATTCCATAAAGCAAATCTCGCACTTTGCGAAAATATTGCAAATACAATTGACAATCGTCTTGCGTGTATTTTCGCCATCAATAATCAATCGGCTTCATTCATTCTCCATCCAGCACAAGCGCAATATTTGGAAAAGTGTGAGGTAATTGGGGAAGGCGAATAAAACGCACCATATGACGATCATAAAATTACGTTGCAGTCGCAATATAATCCAAATGTAAACCTTGATCATGAAACCAATTTGGGTTAATATTTCGCCCATGAATTAGGTAGATGTCCGTTGGTTGTTTGGTTGTACACACACAAAATTCACCCCTTCTATTTGCACGCAATCTTTAAACCCATATGTGCTTGAACGCAGCATCAATCGATATATTTGCATCCATAAAAAGTTTGCACTTGAGTGGATCTAAGAGCACAACAATGCAAACGTGAGCAGGCGCAAACATACATGGGTGTAAATATTCCGAGAGCAAAAGTACGTGAATATAAGAAGGCTTCTAACATATTTTCAATAAATTATTCAGTTTCGGAATAAAAATTAGGAAGGTGTTATCGGTATCGACGAATGGTATTGATATGCGGCCCCATAGTGGACGCAGTAATCATGTCATCTCTGGGTTCAAATTGACATAGTCTAATTATGAATTTAGAGGAACGTGAATGAACTATATCTCACACTTGTGACCAATGTAAATAAATCTCTGTCTGACATGAAAACGCACAAAGTAATTCGTTAATTTCCTCTCATGCAAGGAAAATTTTCGAAATGTAAATAAAACGCTTAGATTTATTTTTAATAGTTTAAACAAATGTTTTTCCAATTTACTTTGACTACAAAAAACGTAGTATTAATTGAATTTTACACTCTAAACATCGTAAATTGTTTGTGAGCTATAAATAGGGATTAAGCGTGTAAAAATATGTTCCCTTTTTAACTTTACACTTGGGATAAAAATTCTTGTCAACGTTCGATACACACCAATTATAGTGAGACTGAAATGTCAATTTTGAAGTCATATTTTTATTCACATAATAGGTCGCGTTGCCTTTGGCTGTCCGCCGCAACGTTTCAATCGGATGTTCATCGGAACGAGTTCAACAGTTGCGAAAAAATTCTACAGGAATCACAATACGAGTGTTTTGACGGTGATTGATTTTGATTATATGGTGAAAGTTTGAAATGCCGCAGCTTGACTTCTTGATGGAAAAATGATACATTATATTATGGGTCAAATTCCAACTTCCTCAAGCGAATATTCATTTCGATCCGCTAAAACGAAATTCTCATTCTTGTTGAGTAACCAATAGGGCTGGGCCAAACCGAACTATTTTGAATTCGAATAATTTTCTCCAACCGGATCGAATCACTAAGTCCAAATGAACAGCAAATTGTTACAATTACAACTGGTCTTCATCATAAAAATTAAAAAATTGTAGTTACGAATTACTAATATTAGTAGGACGCATTACTAATCCTAATATTTTTAATTCATTCCCCATGTCTAAGACAGAAATTTTGGTCAATTTAACCAATTTAAAATGAAAATTTCACCTCATTTAGGAAGTTTTGTTCTTATGAACGCTTTCGCTTGAGATCTATTCAAATCCCCGAATCAAATTGTCCAGTCTAGCCCTAATAACCAGGTGTGCACTTGTGGAAGACAAACTCTTGGCAAATGAAATATCTGAACTTAATAAAAGATATATTGCCACCCCCCCCCCCCCCCCCTCTTATTTTTTAAGCGGTCTTCAGGTAGCAGAATAGCTGCTTTAAATATGTATTATGAGCTCTTTATTAATTAAAAACTTCCACTATCTTTATAGAGAGCACCGAAAGATAAACTGCTCCAATTTGATCTCAGCGAAGGATGGGAACCATTGTGCAAATTTCTTGGAAAACCTGTACCTGGTGAAAAATTTCCCCACAAGAATAAAAAAGGAGAGGTGTTGGCCGAGTTTATCAAGGAAAGTCCTTTTATTCAAAAGATGAAAAATGAAATGTATATAACAGTATCGATGCTGGTAGTGTTGTTGGCAATAATTATTTTATTTAGCATGGGACTGTTTTAAAATGTTATTTTTCTTATACCACTTTTAAAGGCATTTTTTTTTTTCTTTTTAATCCGATTCTAATTTATAAATATAAATTTATGGACGAAACGCGATTAAAGACAATGTTGAGACATTTATTTCGAATCACATCATTCCGGATCAAATATTTTTTAATCTGTTTTTAAAAATATTAATTAATGCACCAAATTTCAATAAAGACAATGATTTTCAGTGTATTAGCGACGAGTTTCAAAATACATTTCAAACTTCAACATATCCTATGACGTTTGTGGCAAATAAAACTGCAAATGGCACCACCAAAACACAGAAATGTGTGTTCGAATCATCCTAATAGAACGTGTAATCGAATCACCAATCTTAAAGTGACATCCCTCTATTATATAATATGCTGTTGGTATTATTCTACATTACACTCAATTCAATTTACCTGAATTTGGTATAGCTTCTACCAATTTAAATCTTTAATTCAAATATTGTACACTTTTACTATTCAGCTAAAATATATACATGAATATTATTGGGGCAAAAAACGAACAGTATTTACATCTCCTGGAGACGATGCGTGCAGTTAGGAGGTTTAAATGCCGGCATTCCATTAAGGATATTTTCGGAAACCATTGTTTTGCGAAGCGTATGTCAGTGATGGATAGCGTTGGTGATAGGTTACGCTTAGAAAAATATTTTTTTAAAAGGTTCAATTTCATGCATCGGATTAGGTCTTCAGTTGCATATATTCTGGTTTAAAACACATCTTGGATTCAGTGGGCAACAGCGTGGTTGACGTTTACGCCCGAAGGTGACATATCAAATCTTTCACTCTATGTCTATTGAATCAAAGTCGTGTTTTAAACCTTTTGCGGAAAGTAGGCTACTGATCACGCTTCAGAACGTTATTTTCATGTCGTGTAGAAGATGTGTGCAGTTGCGTGGCTTATATGCCATTCAGAATATTTTCCGTAACCATTGCTTTGCTAAGCGGAGGTTACTGATGGATAGCGCTGACTGGAATGTATTTCAAGCTTTGTGGTATGTAAGTCAAACGCAATAAATTATCTAAGACCGGACAGTGCAATTCAGGGATCAAAGTCGTTGCGGAACACAAATTGTTCGATTTATTCGTATATCGGCCATTGCAACATAGACTTTTAAAGTGAAAAGAATACATAAACATATATATATATATATATATATATATATATATATGTATATATATGTACATATATATATATATATATGTACATACATATACATAATCTCGAAAACTGAAGTAAGGATATATAAAGTTCATTGAACAGCTTAAATATGGGTCAAATACATTCTTGGTATTGAAGAGAAACTACGTTTCGCTAGCATCTTGCCTTCGATAGTTTGATCATGTAATTTTCAGTGAATTTGTAATTATTCACTAGTTTTTTGCTAATATGACAATTTGGATTTAAACAATACTACTAGTCGATCTGGTTTATTTAGGAGGGGGTCATGGCACCATGCCTCGCCCACTCGACAACATAGAAATATTTTCGGATGACCTTGTGAGTACTTTGAAGCGTTGAAAATCCTAAATTTCTCGCTAATTTATCCAATATTTGGTTATAGTTTCAGAACTGAAATTTAGACGATTTTTGCAGCTAAGGCGCTTGTTTTGCACCGCTTCACTCCTTTATAAAAAAGAGGTTACTTTTTAGCAGACATTTCCCGCTCTGCGACGTCAATTATAAAGTCATAGTTTTCATTTCCGTTTCAGAAGATTTGAACTCATAAACGTTACAGCACTAATCTTACATAGCTGGGTTGAATTAAATGAATTATGAAAGTTGTTATACAAAATCAAGTAGGTCAATAACGATAACGATTTGGTTGTGAATGTACAGCGATAATGAGGACAACCAAACAAGGTTTTGCAAACGTTAGGAAATATTTAACCAGATTTAGGCAACGTCGCCAAATTCAAAGCACCATTGTAAAAGAGTTCAAACGACGTTCTGGCTTGGAAGCTGAAAAAATCAAACATGGTTTTATCTAGTGAGTACTGGTCCCAACCAAAAAATTGATCTTGCCAAGCATGTGCCACAGATGGAACGCGCCTCGTCAATCCACCTGCGGCCCGCGCTTAGCAATATGTTTAGGGCAAAATCTTTTTGATTGCGGTGGATCCTACCGCTGATACGTGCGCAAAATATTTCACCAATTGCGAGCCACATTTTATTAAAGTTTAAGTTTAAGTGCGAGCTAGCCTCGTAGAATGTTTCAGAATTGTGTTAGAGTGAAGGTGTTCAGGGTAGTTTGATGACATTTCGCGTTCGGATGAATTAAATAATATGGTGGATACCGTCCATTTGTGTTATAAAACCGTTGGAAAAAGTTTGTTTTAGTACTACTTAGTTGGATATGGGCTACCGATAGGACAAGCCTCTTAACCCGTCGTGTAGTAACGGCGGAAGGTGACCAATCTGGGGCGGACATGTTCCGCCGTCCCATTTGGTCCCTCCCCCAGTGCAGCCAGAAAAGATTTTTCAATCATTTGTGTAGAATTAGATAATTATTATTTTGTCTGAGACACTGATCGCGCCGATTAGGTGCGGTTCATCTATGACTCATTCTTAACAAAAAAAAACATCGCTGATTGAAATAAGCATAATTGTTTTTGTCGAATGACATTGATATAAAAAATGTCCAATTTACTTATTACCTGGATTTAAAATGGATTTTTCGAGATGAAGGTAATATTGGTAGGGTTTGCGAAATGCGTAACAAAAATGGCGGTCGTTCTACGAAAGTTAGGTTATTTTGTTTATGACTTTGAAGAAAACTGCAATTATTTAAGAAGTGGATAAAAATTTAACTAAAGGAGGAACGAATGAGGACTTTTATTAAATCTATGTAGACACTGTCAGAGATATTCTGGCTAGTTTGTTTTGGAAAGAAATTCTCGAAGCATTTCCGAATGCTAAGGTATACCAAACTATGGCGTATTAGCGGTCATGTAAGGTTCTGCCTAGTGTTGGCAATTTTAGGTAAAATTACCTAGTTTACCGAGTTTATGCCGAAAATACTTTTACCTAGTTTAACTGATAACTGACTTACCTAGTTTTACCTTTAATCGAATTTTCTATTTTAAGTTTTACCTAGTAAATTACTGGGTAAAATTAGGTAAAAAGCACTATTTTACTGTGCCAAATTATCTTATAACTTTCGATAGCTTTTCGGAGACAAAAAATTCGGAGCTACCTATCGCCAGCCTAATAAAAAATCGCAAAGTCAAAATTTCGCAATTCGAGATAAATGAAAAAAATATGATCTTGTCAAACATACCAAAAATTCAGTGTTGGTTCACGTACCAATGACGATCCTTTTGAAATCCAAATATCATTTTCGACAAATTATGAAAGTAATTGTTGTGTACCTATCATTGTTCGAAAGTAAATAAATATACTGATTAGAAAAAATGTGCTATCGCCTCTTCGAACGTAAATTTGACCAACCACCCGATTAAATGTAGCAAATTTAGATATATCACATATTTTGTTTCTAAGAAATCTACTCCGGTTACTCCGATAAAATCAAATAAATCAATTTTGCAAACTTGGCCACCAAGCGACGTCACAACTTCACGGATGTCACGGTTTTTCCAGACGTATGTAAGCACAAATTATTTTAGACTCGGATATACACCTCATAGTAATTCAAGCATGGTATTTGTTCAGAAGAATGAAAGATGATAACATTTTTTTATTCTGCGGCCTGAATTTGACAAAACATTCCTTTTCAGAAGATTTCGGATTCACGTAAAATTGAAAATTTATATTTTGTCTGTAACTCAAGTAGAAATATTTATTACCGTAGTAGTTAATATTTATTTCTCCCTTTGAATTAAACGGTGTAAAGAAAAATAAAAAGAGTATGTTAATGATAATAATAAAAAATAAGCAATGAGCATTTCCGTATAAATTAAAAATTTTTTATTCACCTAACTACTTTGATCAAATACAGTATTTGAATGGGAAAATATTAAGTTTATCGAAACAACAATTTGATCGTTTCTGAATAAAGGATGTCATTTTTGTTGTTCCTGTTCAATATTTTTATTCTTAAACCTGAACTGCCTGTTGAATGCACCGCCTGTATAAATAATCCCGATACAGATAAACGCTCATTATATTTCGATTATTTCCCCACCTAAGTCAGCGTTTGAGGAGGACCGCACCTTGAAAGGGCGATTCAACAGTGACCCATATTCCACAGCACGTGTAGCCAGCAGGCAATTCTTTGTTGTGTAAATATTAGTTCGAGTTCAAGACAGATTAGCGACACCATGCTTTCAGATTTCACAATTACAGAAATCGACGCCTCTAAAGTTCAAAAACAATTCGTGTGATATTCAAAAGTTTTGAGACATCGGAAAACCATCGATTTCGTGTCCTGTGTTGGTAAAATTGATGAAGTTCAGTCAAATTTGAATCAATTTACTGCATCGACGTGCAGCAATATTACGTCATAATATCGAACTCGAACTCGCGTACTTTATTCAAGGAAAATTACTGAGTTCATAGAGTTCAACTTCACAACCCTGCTTCCGATTGAAATGAACATAATTATTTTTGTCGTGCGACATCGATATGAAAATGTGCACTTTACCTACATTTAAAATAGATTTTTCAGGATGAAGGTAATAATGGTAGGGTTTTCTAAGTGTGGCACAAAAACAATGGCAATCGCTCTACGAAAGTTAGGTTATTCTGTTTATGATTTTGAAGAAAACTGCAATTATTTGAGGAGCGAGTGGATAAAAATTTTAACTGAAGGAGGAACGAAGGAAGACTTTTATGAAATGTATAAGGATGTAGACGCTGTTACAGATATTCCGGCTTGTTTGTTCTGGGAAGAAATTCTGGAAGCATTTCCGGATGCCAAGGTATGTTTAACTATAGTTACAGTGATTTAACATGCTACCACCTCAAACACGATGGAAGAGGGAAGGCCAAATTATGAAAATTTGCCGAAGTGAAATTATACCGTCATAATAGGCACGGCGGAAGAAATCGTTTCTAAAAAAGTAGTTTATATTGTATATAACCATAAAACAGCTGAAAATTGCTGGAATTTCAAGTTTTAAAATCGACTAATCAATTGTGATTACTGACACGCACAGAAGGCGCTCCAAAACTTCAAGTTCCCTGCACACCTAAAAGGCCATTCTTCATTCTATCATCGTCCTTAAAATAATTGCGCCTGAATTTGGGGGAAGTTCAAAATACACGATAATCTGTTGAAAACTTCGAAAAATAATCTTAACTTAAACAATATTTTGGTTTCGTGTTGACTTCTATCATTGACACTTTATTCTGTAGACTCAAAGTATTTGTGCAGTGATGCGACTCCTTGTACAAGGAATTATTAAGCAGTCATTTAGCTCATAGCAGAAGGCATAATTGTTTAAACTTGACTCATGTATTTTGAACAATGTATTTGGAGAAAAAGATAAAAATTCTTTTTGAGTTCAATATCGAAGGTTTTACTGCTTACTGTAACATATTAAAAATTAACTAAAATTGTGATGATGGAGAAACTTTTTACTTGTTTTGTTTCCAAAAAACGTTTAGACTTGGTATACCCCGAGCAAAGTCAACTGAAACAGCATTCCAAAGTGACGGCATTAAAAGTTATCATGGACGTCAAGGAATATCCATGAATATAACTCAGGGCGATCAGTCAAAACTGTAAAATGCTCAATAAATAAAATACTATTTTAGTTGAAAGAACTATGAAAAAAAATGAAGTAATTAGTACTGACATATAATGCGAACACAATTTATACGGAAAGGGAGAGCATTACCCTGCAGAACCCCCGCATAGAATATTGTTTTGCTATGCTCTGAGTCAATGGTGGATTGTGTCGTCAAGGTGCAGTCCATCATTGGCTCATGCTTGACAAAATAAAATTTTGTTATATAGGGTGATCGAAGATCGAGCGCAATTCAATTGCAACTCATACGTGACAAAACATGTTATTTGGTAGGATTTTTATCTGAGTGGACTATGAAATTGAAAAATTCATTTCAAACGGAACTAAACTGCTATGATAAAGTTAAGTGAGTGGTATATGTCCTGGGTGATGTTGAAATCATCCGCCACTTCATTGTTTCCTTTCAGTCACCTCTTACGACACACAGAAAATTTTTCAGAACTATTATAAAGCCCGTGCGGTTTTTGATTTATATCCTACCAAGTTTTATTGCAATTCCAACCAAGTGGCGACAAAGTAGTAAGTAGTATCAATCCATTATTCCAGGTGTTCCGTTATCGAAAAATGAGGAATAGGAGAGCCCCGACTTGGTAGGACGAGCAACCTATAGCTCAAACCTAGCATTTCGTTTAGCTCGTTTTCACGCGTCGTAAGAATGAAGATGAATGGTGGAAAAGTTATGAAAAACAAATAAAAAAGTTTGTTGGAAATTTCTCACTCGATCTGATGCCAATTCTCTCACCGACTGCATATAAGAATATACAGTACTGTCATCACGCAGGTAAACTCAAAGATAATCATTTCAATTGCAACCTGACCTCACGCCCATTAGCATATGGTATCTTTTCTCCTATAAATAAAAAAGTTTTATATGTTGTTTGTGAAAAACAAAATTAAATGTCCATGTTCCATATTCATATTTACTCACTATAGAATTACATTTTAAAATTTTATATGATCTAAAATACTGGAATAAGATATTTTATTTCACTAAGTATGTGTCACAAACGGACAGCGCCCCGGCGGCGCGATCTATCAGTGACCCATACTTTTCAAAACATATTATATATCTAACAAAAAGTAGTGTTGGAAACCTGTATGTTATGGAAGCTTTTACAAAATACAATGGAAAACTGATATAGTGGTAAATAATTGTAAACAACAGCAACAAAAGTATTTAGACTAGAATATTCCTTAAAACACCAAATCTTGTTACAGGTCGTGTGGCGTTCGGTTGTCCTCCACAAAAATTCTATCGGATTTTTCAGGGTGCAAGTCCCACTGTAGCAAAGAAAAAATACAGGGATCACAATACCAGTGTTTTAACGGTGATTTTACTCATTTGTTTTTTATTGAAAATTTATTCAAAGCAAACTCGAGAATATCATTCTGCAAGAACTAACCATTAAGTTTACAAATACGGTCCTTATTATATTTTGCCCGTCTGAAATCATGTTTACAATGTAATCGTCCTCTGACGAAAATCCTGTAACTCGATTATTGGAAATGAATTGTTCATTATTGGAGTCGCGAATTTCTAAATTGTTTTGTTTTGCGTGGTGACCGCATTGGTAAAAGGTGCCACAAGACTTGAGGGAATTTGCCACGTTGAATCATCGACCCGTTTACCCGCTTCTATGTGACTCGAATCGTTGGCGTTGAGGTTAAGTGGATTTGAGGGGTGTTAGACAATTTGGTTGGGGTTTAATTTGGTTTGGGTGACTTGTTTTTGTACCATGAAGTTAAAACATGTCCCTAACCACCCAGGTTATTGACTTGCTTAACTTTTTGGTCCAATTCATTCTTGTAGATAGTAGCAAAATGCAAGCGACCTTTTGACGTTTGTTTATTGTGCGCGTCGAAACATGATTACGCTTGGCGAAACAACCCTGTTAGTCGAATTATCAACTACTCTTGCTTTCACCGCTCGGGGTATGTCGTATAGAGCTATATTTAACCTATTTGTGAGATAAACTTGATTCTCCGGGTTCCGTGAAGTTTAGTACCATGTATTCGGTTAGCATAAAAATTTTCCATGTTGAATGCGATTCATCCTAAACCGTGAGAGAATGCCGGATGCTTGCAGCATTGGCGCCCTCTAGTTAGAATGCGCATATTCTGTCAGTTTTTATTTTGGTGACTTTCGGGAATATGGTACTAAACTTCTAGTCCCGATTCTCCCTCCACCAGGATATTACCACGGAGTCGGGCATGGTCCGGAATAGTTTGACACTTGACCGTTTGTCGCAATTTTGTGGCGATCATGCTCGGGCCTTGGCTGACGCTCTGACAGGTCTGGCCGTGTTAGCGCGTTATACAAATGTTTCGCGGGTCGCCTGTTTCAGCTAAGAATCCACTCCACCATTAGATAGAAACGTCAATGGGCGGTTTGGATCTTACAGGTCTAATAAAATTATAAAATCAGAAACTAACAACTGCATCCCTGATGTCAAATCATTCCATACAGACCTGGACCGTCGCAGTTAAGTACAGTGATCCGGGTCTGCTCTTAACAATGGTTAAATTCATCTATTTCGCCAGTGAAACGCCCATTCCCAATCAGATAAAAGCCCAAACACTCTCTTCTAGTCCAGCCTAATCTGACGTTTATTAAACAAATCGATGACATGCACGAAGTGTGCGATGCACACATCACTTGACAGTGTAATAAACAACATCACAAAAGTTGCCAGAATTAACAATACGAAATACTGGCACATTTCTTCTCTTCCTCGCCTCGATATTATGACAATTCCAATGCTAGTATTCTCAAACAATATTCTATATTTGGGGTCTGAACAACGAAATGTGTCTAAAATGGGATTATGTTGTACCAACTGGGCAAGAAAAATGCGGTGCAACGATTTCCTACTAAGTTTTTTTTTCTTTTTTTCAAATCGATCATTACGGTATTTCAAATTTCAGATAATTTTCTGCTGACATATTCTCTTGAGTATGCAAATTTTTACTTCATTCTCTAGTGAAAAAACGAAATAAACCTGCAAATTTTTTTGCGCTTTTCAAAACGTCGAATTTTTCTATTCTGATAACTTCTCAATCTTAAATTCAATAATTGCGCCATTGTATCCTATAAGCAATGTTTCCCATTTCTATTTTCCAGCGAGCACCAAAGGCTCAACTACTAGAAATGGAATTATCAGAAGGATGGGAACCTTTGTGCAAGTTTCTTGGAAAACCGGTACCTGATGCAAAGTTTCCCCACAGAAATATGAAAGGGGATATATTGGATGAAATAATGGAGGAAAGTCCTTTTGTTAGAAAAATAAAAGGAGAAATGTTAATATCATTTTCTTTCATAGTGGCCGTGTTGGTTATTGTTCTTTTTTACCATTCTGTTGCAAACAAATATTTTTGAAAATAAAAAATCTTAATCTTAAGATCATGTTGCAAGAAAATTAGATTTACTTCTATGTACATATATTTCCTATTATTACACCTTAACTTCACAACTCATTGCGGCGATGATTAGCAGTAGACATAACAGGATATAAATAACATTCTCTGTGTTATGATATTCGAATAAGACGTTTTTAAACGAGCTTGATGATGCAGAAATGTCATTATGTACGAGATTGTACATTGGCGGAGCACTCAGACACGGTTATATCATCGCATTGAATGCTGCGTTAAATTGAATGCTGCATTTTCAAATTATTTGGTGAGCAATCAAATGTTGTTCGCAGTTTATTTAGAAAAAGAAAACGTGTCTCTCGTTCCGTTTAATTTATTTGTTGTGAAGCTTCACCACATATTTTTTTGCGTGACAGATTTTATCTGTGACGTGAATTCATCATATACGCGAATCATATTCTACTGTTGTGCGAATACATGCGTTTCTTTTGGCGATTTTGGTGTTATAATGAGGACATTTTATATGTCGTATCAAGTCATTTCTACCATGGATTCGATTCGCGTGGCGTAACGCGGGCCCGGAAGAGTTTCTCTCCCAAACTGGTTTGTCAGTGTTACCTGTATTCGGCGGATTTGACTGTCGTCAGGCAGAGTGTAGTGAATTCTAAAATCGTCAGAAAATATCCAAACACAAAAAAATCGAGCAGGCAGTCACAATGCAATTTAATACATATGGCCCATACCCTGAAAACACGATAGCACACGACCATTCGTTGATTCTTTTAAAGTATTTATAAAAATTTAATAGGTTCTAGAAATGCTAATTTAATCAATCCATCAATACTTGTATTCCAATCGTACGGAGTAACACTTCAGTGACATTTAAAAAATTGAAATATTGCACAATTGTAATAATCATGACGTAATTTGACGAAGAATTGCGAAGGAACCTTAACAAGGTCATTAAAGTCTGCGACACTTGAAATATGATCAAGAGAATACAAGAAACAAATAAGAAAAAGGTTATTATTTTATTTTTCGTAGTGTTTTTGGAATTCTTTTGGAATTCAACTTCCCATTACTAAGGTATTCAAGGCTTCGTTGCCACAATTATTGCTCACGAACAATGTCAACAGAATTTGGTATATGTCGGTCCTTTTCAATAAAAAAATTCAGTATAGATTAAAAAATGAACGTAAAATTAATATCCCTGTTTGAATCAAATACAATAATATTTACTATATTTACGTTTGTTTTTCGAAAATATAAACTTTCGGGATTCCACTGTTTCGAAATTGAAAAAAAAAGAGTCAAACAGCCCTACCGGACACGAGTTAAAAAAACATATAGTCATATATGTTAAAATCATGCGTCAGATAATCTAAACGTCAATACTCATACCACTATCCACATATAAAAGGCATGGTTTTATTTAAAATTAATGTAGCGTACACATATAGGTTACTTTTCTGTCTATTGTATGGGTCGAAAATCATTTCGAAATACTATGTGCGTTGACCTCGATGTACAGAATGTTTTTGTATTGAAAATAATTTTAAGCAAGACCGGAAACATTGTCTAAAAGAAACACTTACGACCACTTGGTAATGCCTGAGAGCTGATTAAACATGTATTACGAGCAACTGCACTCTAAGCGGAAAACATCTCCAATGGAACTGAACCGCAATAAAGAATGGCATTGAGTGCCATCTACCCTGGGCAATGATAAACCATTAACAACTTCTTTGTATCCATTTAATCGACTCTTATGGCTACATGGCCATTCTAAACTTGGAACTATTTTAAAGCCCATACCAACAGGGTTACTGAGTAATCTTCCGGACAATGCGAGAGAAACCGTCACGATTGCTGCTTTCGAGGAATGCATACAGATGAACTACTTATGCGCGGTAGAATACAAAAGGGCTGATTTCTCTTCTTGTAGGGCAGTCCGCAGTTAACTTCTTGTATCAGCTGCAATCGTGATTAGATCGTTCCACCATGAAGGTTTTAGTCTGTGGTCATTCAAAAACGGGTACAAAGTCTATGAATGTTGCACTTCGTAAATTAGGGTATTCAGTGTATGACTATGAACATAACTTTTATTACTTACGAAATGATTGGATAAAGATTTTTACGAAAGGGGGAACGAAAGAAGACTTCTACCGAATGTATAAAGATGTTGACGCAACGATGGACATCCCGGCGAATATTTTCTGGGAAGAAATTCTGGAAGCATTCCCTGACCTAAAAGTGAGTGATGATTGCTGCTTCTGTTTTCTTAACAAGAACAACAGCACGTTCATCAACTGTTCATGCTGAGTTCGATTTATCCCAATTATATATGTAATTTTGTCAGGTATATGTCACATGAATGGCGGTGCCATCCATC
Organism: Styela plicata; assembly: GCA_963675895.2. Classification (NCBI taxonomy): domain Eukaryota; kingdom Metazoa; phylum Chordata; class Ascidiacea; order Stolidobranchia; family Styelidae; genus Styela; species Styela plicata. The sequence continues at coordinate 8,180,879 of OZ023151.1, read as the reverse complement.
AGTGGCCCAAACTTGACAAAAGATTTCGACACAATTATTATCAACTGAGATTTTTGATATTAAGGTTAAGTTTCAGTGACACGATTCATAGTTGACATATTCTCAATAAAATATAATTGTAGAGTGTTAGGAGATCGCTCTCGAGCAAGTTTTGATAAAATGTTTGAATTCCAAGTACAGAGGCCAATACGTGTTTTCCCAATCAAAAAGATGTTTTGTCTAGCATTGACCACAGATGGACGGTGCCTCAACAGCACAATTCATCAGTAACTCATATTTGGCAAAACACGTAACTACTAACTTGATCCTAATTCTGTTAAAATAAACTACTTGTGTGGTTTCCCAAGCAGATATTTTATTTTGTCAAGCATAAACCACAGATGAATCGCGTCTGGACGACGCGATCCAACAGTAATTCACGCTTAACCATAACGCGTGTAAATGATTTTTGTCTGAGCGGGTTTATCCCATTTCCAAAATCCATATAAATATTTGTCGCCGTTTGAAGTGTTTATATGGAATGCAGCAATTATATGCTCTGCCGCAAATTCTCCCACACTTCTGTACTGTAAACATTCTCTGTAGAACTCGGCATTTATTTTTAAATTCGGCCCCGAAGGCAACCGAGTCAGTTTTTAACAAGTAATATCGGATTATCTGTGACATAAATATGTGCACTGCCCATCGTTTTATGCTTCATAATCACCAATAGCAATCGGCATTCTGACCATCGCTAATCATATTTTTTTATCATGTTTACCAAGAATAGTAGATGGATTTTCCGACGTCCATCCGTATATAATTGGGCATATGAACAATAATACTTGTGTTGACCCCAGTCGGCAGGCATGGTCAAAAACACGCTAGAAATCGTATTGACATTCAGTTACTCCTACCATTCTTGAACAACCGAATGCGCACTTCATACTTTAACAATATTCGACAATATAAATGTAGCCACATTTCATTGTCTTGTCAGCTGCCAATAATTAAAATTGTCAAGCTCGGCTGTAAAATTGTAAAGATGTGGTACGCTCCATCTTTGCTCGGAAAGATATCAGTTTTGACGAGACATGCAGTTTTATTTCTTATTGGTCGTTTCAACAATCGTGTATAGCGTGAGTGGTTAGGTAATCGATTGGAAGCCTAGACAAAGAGACGAGCCCAACGCCTATTTCAAATGCAATAGCTGTGGCGACACGTTCTCTCCGTAGCAAATGGTTTCACAAGACTTGCTGCAAAAAAATAACTAGTAAGGCGTTGTTTCGAAATCAGCTGTCGGTCGTCAGTATAATATATACAGAGCCATATTCTTAACCGTACCATAAATAAAACAATGAAATTTAAACGACGTGATCTGTGGTATAAATTCTGGTAAGCTGGTTCAATTCCCGGAAAATTAGTCAACAAACAAAGCGCTGTCCTTGATGACGCTGATATTTCAACATAAAATGAATTTACTTAAGGTGTGCTCGTTTCGGCAATATATAGTACGTTTACATAGCCTAGATATTATTATGTCAACAGAGCAAATAATAAAATATGCGATATCGGGAAATACAATGATATAATATGGGTGGAGGGGGAAGGGATCAAGGTTTTACGAGCAAACAACTTGCACAATATTAAAAATAACTATTCACATTTTCCGATTTTGACGATAATCAATGCGCGTGGGTTCGGAATTTTGTAATACATGTTTTGTCAATTTTGGGTCACTGATGAATCGCGCCGCTGAAGCGCGGTCTATCAATGGCGCATGATTGACTAAATAATATTTCTGGTCGGTTCTAATATAAGTTGCGGAAACTGTTTAATAATAGTTGCGTTGACGCAATGATAAATATTCTCTTACCCCATTCCCTAATCTAGTCTGCCGTGTTTGTCATTAACACAAACATTGACCTACCATCATGGTTTACCTCACTCCATTAACAAGTGTGCTAAGCTCGTCCACGGAAAGATTTTGCTCCATAAACAAGTTAATATGAATCCGAGATACCAATATACTTCTGTAGGTCATTTCGTAAAAAAGGTTGTCAAAATGAATGTTTAATTCAGATAAATTAAACAATTCAAATATTCGAATCGAATATTTTTTTAATCGAACCAAATATTCGAAACAAAACGAATCTATTAAATGAACAGAGACAGCTATTCAAAAAAAAAATCACTAATTACACAGAAAATTACTTTCAAGTTCTGAAAATATAAGTTTTTTTCATTCTGTTGATTTTGCACCACTGGAACAATCGAATCGAATGCATATTTTTTCGCGAATCACGAATCAAATCGAATATTTTGGAGAGCACTACTGATAGCAGAGCACAGCTAAAATATTTTTTGTATGAATAAGCTCAGAAATATATATGATCAAAAATTTCTTGATATGATTGTTTGCCAAGGAAATGTACAGCAATTCCAGAGAATCGACGATGGTCAAGCCCGACGAATATATTCCGAAAACGAGCTTTGAAGTATAGTCGATAAAAAATAGTATAAAATAGACAAGTGATAGGTCTGACTAGTTCAAAACGCCGATGATCATTACGCCCAACAAACATTCCTCTCCGATAAATAAAATAATAAAGCTGGACCCTGCGGAAATGGCATTGGAGTAGATTTAATAAAATCTAGTGGTACTATGGCCCAACAGTATGTATGGCAATTTCAAAACTCCGATGATGATAAAGGCCCCATATATCTACGATAAAAAGAAATTGAAAAAGAGATTTCCACGGAGCAATCATTAATATGATATGCGCTTATAGGATTTGCTGAAGAAAGTGCTCAATTGCCGCTTGTGAAATTATAAAAACACGCTAAAATGTACGTGATCTGTTGCGCTTTTTAAGGATTTTCTCTTGTCTTCTTTATATGAACTATATCTTTTTTATAACCTCCAACGTAGAAAATCTACAAATTCAAAATGTGAATGATATATTTTCCCGTTCCATTTAGCTCATCTTCATGCGTAAGAGTAGCGAAGAAGAATGGATCAAAAGTTGGGAGAAACAAGCAAAAAGTATTGAAGATAATTACTTCATGACTGCTCTGGCTTTCCTATCACCGACCGCTTATTCAATATTCAACTATACACACCATGTTGGTAAGTGTGCAATAATGATGAAAGTAAATGTTTGAATCCTCCTATCTGTAAAAAGAATCTGTCAGTCCCATTATCATAATTTTATCGTTTTTATGCCTCGAAAATAAGCCTTTGATGGATCTCGTCGCAGAGGCGCGTTTCATCTGTGACCTGTTTTCGACACTTCATATTTTGTTTGTTACCATTAGCAGACCCGCTTTGTCAACGATTAGCGTTATTGTGCGAATTTTTTAAATCATCAAAAGTTATAGAACACCGACCATCAGAAAGAGATCATGAGGCAGATATAAAAAATGCCCATTTATGGTCAATTATAATTTTTGATGAAATATAGTGTGTAAACAATTATAAAGCATCTACCTCAGAAAACATTGAGCTTGGTTATAAAAATGCCGCTTTCAAGTTAAACCGATTTGAATTCTAGCCAATCCGATTGATTCCACTGCCTATTGTCATAAATTGGTAGTAAGCGTTCAAGAAAGCGTTTAAGAAATGGTAGATGGTTTCACCATCGCCCGGGGCAGATAGCACTCATTGCACTTTATCATGGCGATTCAGTTCCGTTTGGGATGTTTTCCGTTTAGAGTTCCTGGTACTACACATTTCAGTAGCTCTTTGCTAATAATAAGTGGCCATTATTTGGTTCTTCTAGGCAATGAATTCCAACAATAAAAAGGAGTTCGCCTGTTTTCCACACGTTCAATTTTTACCTCTTCACCAATATTATGAAAACTATGCCATAAGGTCAATAGCCTTTAGGCTGCAGTACAGTAAAGTTCTGCCATCAATGGCTTGTGCTATGATATGAATACATACATACGGCAATACGCATGTCTGCATCGCATCACACAAACACTCGGACAAAGCAATCGTTCGACGATAGCGTCGAGAATTGCAGTTAGGTCATTACAAAGTGGAATGTATGCGCAATGGTGCGTGATTGTTATTAAACGTCGGATTGAAATAAACCGAATATAAAAAACTTGCTTAACAAACTTTTGCAATAAAAAGGATTCGAAATGGTGCGATAAAGTTTTCTATTCAAAACTGTTTGTATATGAAGGTGGCTAATTATTAATTAGGATTTTTTTGGCCAAATATTGTTTGCAATTTGGCAACCCCGGGCAAGGCCGTATACCAGAAGCCACCTATAGACGGACAGGTTGCGACGTGATGGAAAAATATGCTCTTTCGGTTTTGTTTAGTCTACTACACAAGTTATTACACCCTAGATTGAGTGGTGGGCATGGATTAACGAGCCAGGTTTGCCAATGCCAATATGATGACCATTATGACCATCGAGTCCACAAAAATGAGGGATTATTGCAGTACAATCGGCTACGGATGGAAATTTCACATTCTCTTATCAGACGGATTTAAAATAGTAAAAACTGCAATTTTCCAGGAATGATAAGATTCGATTCTAATGTCACATTGGTGTCAAATAATCAGAGTTACACCAACAGTTCTTGTAAAGTTAGAAACTTCTGTCGCTCACTCGTATTCTTTATTCTAACCCACTGTCTGTCTGTTTTTTATTCACGTTTGCACAATTTAATACAATGCTTCTCTATTCTATCAGAAATTTGGGGATTGCCCATCCTTGCATATCAGTTATTCGCCCGGGCAATTACATCGCTTTAGGATTTTAAACAATATATTCGTGAATTTACAATAAACATTGCAAAGTGTTTTTTCCAAAACTTCCAGGAAGTCGTAAACATATTTTCAAAATGTCATTGGGTCAAAAAACCCTCTTTCGGAAACCTCTGTAACTCCATCGATATGTCTGAGTCTTGCCTATCTACGTGACATATTGCAGAAGCCCAAACAAAACGTTTTTCTTATTGTCAAGCAAGGGCCACCGATGGATCGTGCCTACGCAACACGATCTAGCAGTGACCCATGCTTAACAAAACAGGTTTAGTTCCAATATTTTTGACTCGAAATGTGTTTTCAAGAATAAGGTTTTGCACGCTATTCCTAGCCTCAATGTTGAGTTTTTCGCACATAAATGGACCGCATCTTCGATGACACTTTCCAGCGATACAACGTGCTTCCAATAGAATTGCCACCAAAAATGTCACTTTTGGAATAAAGATTTAAATCGGTTGTGATTCTTATCTTATTTGAATATCTCAAATTCTCATCACAAAGGTTTTGGGTTGCAAACATTTTATAGAATATGTTGAAAATTTACATAGATGGGTCTTTTCTGAATATTTTTGAAGAGAGATTGAAATAAAATTATATTCGGAAATATTCGATTCTGTAATTGAAAATAACATTCCTAGTTGAAATTTTCATACACGTTTTTACGTTTTGGAATTGAATATCGGATCAGAGCATTTTGAATCTTTTCGGTTACGATTCTGTTCCATAAATTTGTGACCAATTAATTTTTTTCTAATTTCAGTGGAAATTATCGAAATTGAATAGAAATCGTTGTTATCGAATGAAATTTGCGCTCAGCCCTGTCAGAAATATGTTGTACACACTTGTTTTGTTAAATTTGAGTTATTGATGGATCGACGAAATAAGTTTTTAATCGGCAAAAAATCATTCTGAATTATTCGAATCACCCGAATCGATTCAAAACCTAGAATCTGAAAAGGACATCCCACTTGAATATGCCTGACTCGTTAACAATTTTCCTATTCGAGTTAAAAAAGCCGTATTTCTAATGTCTATCGGAGTAAAATCCATTCCTTTGTGGCATGCTAAAAATATTAACATGTAATTTTGCAAACTCAACAAAATAAAGACACCCAGGTTCACTTATCCGAAGCGAAATGTTTTTATGCATATTTCTGCTATCCGCAAACCCATCAAGCATCAAATGACATTAAGTTACCTTTGCTTTTACTGCATTTAGAAATTATATCATGTCAAGTATGGTCCACAGATGAAGCTCCCATCGATGCAATATTCCTCTGTGATCCATACTTGATAAAATCTATCATACTGGGACAACATTTTAAGGAGGATTGCAAATTTATAATATGGCGTCTCACTTTAGTCTCACTAGTAAATCAGTATTGTTCGGAACAATGAGGCCAAGAAATTACGTCGTCCGTCCCAGTTAGGCCGATCTAAAAAAATAATGTGAGTCAATAGATTTCTCCTGATTGCCTTACTGCATATATTCGCCCTATTGGAATTTTATTAATTTATTCCACCATGAGTGGAACAATATAAGCAGGCGGTTTCTGTAGTCTGTCTTCAAATTAAATATCAAGTAAATAGCAACGTTGTTTCAGCTGACCACAATGTCACTCGCATAATATCAGTGCGACAAAGACAATCGACAATAGTCGGTTAAACATAAAACCCACGTACTTCACACTGTGAAGAAGTGAAAGTAAATTCGCAGTAAATATATAATTCGTAAATCGCCTTCCAAGTCGCCATGTTGATAAACTTTATAACAATTAAAATTAATGTTGAACTGTGGTAGCATGTTTTTCTTGCAATGTAGACAAGAAGATTGCCAGTAAAAGGATGATAAACATCAGATACATTAATCTTCCATTAAAGTTGAGTAACTTTCCAATCTGAAACTTTATGTTATCAAGCATAAGCCACAGATGAACCACCATCCATCAGTGACTCATACTTGGACAAACTTTTTGTGAATGGGATCCCATCATATACCATGCTTGTGAACAAACAAAAAATTCTGTTTCTTGTACTTCAGATAGATATCGAGAAGCAAGTAATTTGCTATAAAAGAATGACAATTGGACATTTTAGATATGCCCTTAATTGAAACTTCTGATAGATTCTTCATATTTTTACAGGAGTGGGAGGTATATCCGCCAAGTATGCTAAATTTTTCCGAGTATGTTAAAGATTCAGAACTGGCATATATATCTCTAAATGTGTATTTAAATGATAATCATTATGAAATCAGAATCTCATTTTCGACCTAAACGACTTGGACAAATATTTCATTGGGGTGACGTTATGTAACCTAATACTTCACTAAATAAATACTTTAAAAAAATCGAAAAATAATCAAAAATAAAAACTTTCCTTGAAAATAAATTAATGTTTTTGGGAAAAATGAAAATTTAGAATATATTTTAAAACATAATTTTCTTGAAGATTTACTAAAAATTGAATCAACAAAAAAACATTGATTACGATGGTCCGTGTCATGGCCCAGCATTGTCAAAAAACAAGAATTGATGATAATGATAGGTCAAGACATCGGACCAACGTTATCATTCTACACGAAAAAATCTGTGTTTCCATCTTTACACCGCTTGAATCGGAATCGAGCATAATTGATTTATATATGATATGATTGCTATTGAAGCAAGGGTCCATATTTTTTAATTTTCATTTAAAGTAAAATAAGATCTTTCAATTTTTTTTTAAAAAAAAAGTTTTCCCATAAAAATGCAAAAAAATTGTTGATAACGATGGATCATCATAGATATGTTTGAAAAAGTTTAGCGCGAAAACTCACATATTGATCGCCAAATCCATCAACTAACTCACATTAAATCGATCGACCGCCAGGGCGCGAGTGTCGAAATCATGTTGGAGGCATTGAACAAAAAGTCACTCGAAAATATAAAGAATTAAAAAAAAGTATAAAACCAGCTAATCTACGTACATTTTTCGTTCAGAATAGGACTTTGATCCCCCAGTAGTAACTACTAAGCTACTAAGGTTAAATTGTTGATGCGACCACGGCAATTCGGCGCCTCTAAAACCCATTTATCATCATTTTTCTTCGCTTCTTATCTTGAGTTTGGTTAAGACTGATTAGGTTGCATCTGACCAGAAAATATTTTGTTGGTAAATGCGATACATCAAATTATATATTTTCACTTAAAAACTAATATTGAAAAAAATGGCCAAAATATTTTTAAAGCAAAACCACCCAAAAATTCACACAACTCAAATATGAGCCACAGTTGTTAAATGAGTTTACTATAAGCGATATTCAAAATTAAGTTTGGTTTATAAAATTTGATTTACAAATTTAAATCACTGCTTTTGGGGATACCTTACCCATTTTGACGGAAAATCGTGATTTATGTCAAATTTTACAGTGTAAAATTTGGCATAATTCATTATTTTCTGCAAAATGAGTCTTACTAGTATAATCAAAAACGAAATTAAATAAAAATCTCTAGAATACCGAAACACGGACATTTTCTCATTCTCTGATTTATATCAAGTTCTGAACTGAAAATTGAGATTTTTGATTTAACCCACAATCTTCAAACTGATTTCATGCAGGTATTGATTGGATCAACGTAATGAGCATTATTTGCTAAAATTGACCCCGAGGCTATCTTACTTGATCTATATGGACTTTATGCCTATCAGGATTGGTGAGTGGGGTCCAATCCCACCGTGTAGATTTGCGATGCTTGGTCAGAGTTGGAAAAATCGAATTCGAATCTGACTTATTTCGATTGACTATTCCGCACAGATTGAATTAGCAACTTTTTTTTATTTTGCCTACAAAGGCCAGGATTTCGTGCGAAGTCGGTATTTTCCGTCAGAAGCCTGATATCTTGTTCTCTAGTTTATTTACAGTGTGATCTGATTTCATTCGACAGGGTTTATCAAAATTGTAATTGATTGGCCTTCCCAGAACGCTGGTTATAATTTGACAGAAGTTGAAACCGCAACCTGGGGTTCAACGACCTTTTCAGCCTGCAGAACGACGAGTTAGGTGGTTACTCAGTCATGTCCAAACATATCTCGTGAAGGTAATTCGCTGTGGTGTGGTCCATCTGTGGCATATGCCTGCTAAATAAAAAAGGGGGGAGGGGGACTGTCCTCTCCATCAAAAACCCTTGTCAAGCATTAAAATATATTTATATCATATTCAGTCAATTTTTGTGACTTCGATGGTTTAGTGGCATAAAGCATTAAAAAAGTCGGAATCTTTAAATAGGGTTTAAAAACGTTAACGTACGTATACTTATGTATTTCTTTATTGGTTCCCACCACGTCTGCTCGTGTGTAAATTACGACATGGACGAGGTTCTTACGAGTATTTTGTTTGACAAACAATGATAATTGCACTTGAAATCAAACACTGCGTATTGAGCAACATGTGTACGAAATGAAATGCCACCGTGTACGAACCTATAATTCTATTTTGACAAGCATGAGCCGAAAGTGAGCCGCCCTTCACCAACTCCTATAACAAAGACTTATTAGCAGAATTTTTTTACCTGGTTTCATTTTGTCGGTTCAATCGTGCTTTTTACATTTTGTTTAATATATCGAGATGGAAGGTTTAAGACACGGTAAAAGCGAACTTCCGAAAAAAGATTTTGATTATTAGCTTCAAATCCAGGCTGACAGGAAGTCAGCAACTCAACTCCCGGGCATTTAAAAAAAAACAATTTTCGAAAAAAAATGTATTCAAAATATTATAAGCATTATCAAATAATATATCTTATTTTGAATTATTGTCAATGTCTGCCAATCTGTTAAGTTTATTCATCAAGCATGTGCGCATAACAAAATATATTCCTGACTATGATCTTAAAATTGAGAGAGTGGTAGATTGAAGCAGTTAAGATTTGCATGCGGGTTTTAAAGCCTCTTGTCAACGTGTACATGAAATAGCGGTTTTATTATGATGATTTTAATATTGATGAATCGGAAATCCATTGAATTATGCCCGGACCGCAAATGTACAATAAATTGCAACGGTTGCAAAAATATCTTTCTGTTGGCCACAAGCTACCTATGAACAGCGCATTGAATGCCTGATCGGGTCAGTGATTCATTAAATCTACTTTGCCGACATGGGACGGCTTAGTTGAAGATAAGTCCACGATACTGTCATTTGATGCATCAATTTCTAATCTAAACTGTGGAATATCATTTAAAGTACCTACTTAAAATAAGTATAATTAATAATTAACATATAATTAATTTAAACTTACCCAAAAATTCTATTTGCATTTTTAGGTCGTGTTGCCTTTTGTGCTCCCCCGCAAAGATTTTATCATGCATTTCGTGGAATCAGTCCAACCGTAGCAAAGAAAAGATACAGAGACCACAATACCGGAGTTTTAACTGTAAGCTAATATCTTCATATCTTATTTTGTGAAGTTTTTTTGTGCAAATAAGTTGCACTTTTTAGGTAGGATTCAACCTGAAATCAAATTCCCGTAAAAAATACTAGGAAAAACTGTTTTGAATGCCAAGATGATAGTTTTACTTTATATCAGGATTCCAGAATTTCATTGCAATAACGGGTGTCGAACTTTCGTGAATGCCACTTTTGATTAATAATTCGAATACATATTCAATTACAAGGATGTAATTCTGCTCTATTATAACTCCAAAATTTCTTTATTCTTCCTGTAGGTATTCGAATTGTCCCAAAGTACTTCCACTAGATACCACTCACTTCGCTTTAAATTTGGAAGGTTTGTTTCTGTTTGGAGTGGAGTAGCTGGAAGTACACTTTTTGTCATATATTTGACTTATACTTCTAGCTGCTGCTTTTGCTTTACTTGTAGTGAATATCAATATAATGAATAAAATAGTCTAAAACTACCCATTGGAGTCGACGTTTAATCTCCTAATGTATATAAATATGTCAATACGGAAACGGATTCTTCAAAATAAGCGTGCTGATGTCGTGGTTCGTCTTTTCCGATATTCTAACTCGTATCTGACAAGAAATAATCGGAAACGATGGCTAATTGTCAAGAGTAACGATATCACAAATCGCTTATACGATGCTGATTCTACTATTCTTTCTCTGTTCTGACTGAGGCACCTTATCAGCGTCTCATATTTGAACAGTTGGGTTAAAATTAACCGAATCGCGTTTATTACAGAGAGCACCAAAGGATCAAATGCTTGAATTCAAGTTGAGCGAAGGATGGGAACCTTTGTGTAAATTTTTGGGAAAACCTATCCCAGATGAAGATTTTCCCCACAAGAATAGGAATGCATCTGTGCTTCAAGATTTGTTGAACGCAAGTCCTGTTTTCCAGCAGATGAAATTTGAAATGAAAATCATAGTTTCTGTTTTTGTTGTGTTATTTGCCATCGCTGCATATTACTTCTTTTTCTAAGACTATATCTGCAACCATACTTCTAAAGCTGCTAAAAGTGATAACAATTTTTCGTTAAAATTTAATTTATGGTGGATCAGCCAGGGGTATGCAAACAATAACTCGGGAATATGTCCGTCGACCTGAGCGGTACGATCCATCTATGACTTGAGATTGCCAAAAAAACATAAACTTTTCAATGAATTTGTGTGACCATAAAAACAACACCTTTTTACGGTGTTTAAGTTGTTTGACGATTTTATTCGTATCTATATACAAAAATGTGCTGAATTCAGACATCTATGAATCTTCAGTTATGTCGATTTTACACCTCCCAAATGCTTTCTCCGTAAAGCAAAAAACTGTAGCATATTTCATTGAAACTTTATATGAAATTTTGCGCAAGAAATATGTATATTAAAGTTGCAAAGTAATGAATATTTTATCGTTTTCCAGTATAACTTATAACGAAATATATTTAGATATCAACAGTATTGTAGTTATTGAAATATATTTATATGTATATATTTCCGACAGTTAATTTTGTATAATAGGCCAAAATTCACTAAATTATTTTGCTTCTCATATTATGTGTATATGTAAAGTACGTGTAAAGTTTGATATAGGGCTATGTGTGTTTGTCAATTTAAATCCAGATATTTTTGAACAATTCGCAGGAAAAGTTCCGCTCTGAAATAGCACAAAATTACAAGTTGAGAGCAGGGGCGGATTTAGTACCAGGCGGTTGTAAATGTTCACATTCAGTAGCTGATTCAGAAATACCCAGTGGAGGTGAAATAACATATGACGTAATGTACGCCTTAGACAGCGATTGGTTGAGCGAATGATATAAATTTATATTTTAAAGTACAAAAATGTAGGTATAAAGTCGTGCTGAAGTGATAAAATTTTCAAACTAACAACAACATATTGAGCTGTCGTTCATTAACCGATAGTCCCGGTAGAAATGTCTTACTTTTATTCTTTGATCAGATATTTGGGTGGGTATCCAAGAGAGGGCTAACGGCCTTTCCCCCTCCAATTCATAAAAAAATTGCCGTGAGGAGATTCTTCAGTAACCGTATACCACATAATAATGTGCCACATGCGTGGCTGCTTCCCGATATCAGCAACAACTTTTTCTTTATTCCCGGGATTTCAAACGATGTTGAGGGCGTATTTGCTGTTTAAGATCAACTAAGCGACGCCAGGAGACAGAGGCTTCTAACATATGATGCCTAGGAGCCATCCGTCAAGATCGTCTCGATATAGTTGCAATAACTAAAGGTTTAAAAAATATAAACATTTTTTGGTAAAATTTAAACTATTGACATTGTTTAATGTGTGGATATATTATGCATGTATGAATGTTAAATTAAGAATTTACTCAGCAATCTTTGACAAAACAGCAGAAAAAATTCAAAAATTTGAAAATTTTTTTGCGGTCATATCATGACGTCATAATGGGTATGAGTAAGTAAAATACTATCTTGGGAATAGCATTTCGTCACGATAAAATAACCCACAAAGCGAGCAAGAGTTATGAAAATGATTAGAAAATTGGGATTTCAGAACCTAAAATTGGAAAAGTGTAATAATTAGTATAAATTTTTGGGATTTCGACTCACTTAATTTGGGTACATTAAATACACTAATATTTAAAAAAAAAAAAAATAGAACATTTTCTACCTATCACCAATATATGCTAATTCATGCAAAGCCTGCATTCAAAATTTGGAAACCCTGTGCTATTGGCTATGAGGTCCACCAAGAACTTCACATTTATCTTCTTTATATCACCGATTAAGCCAGTATTTTGAGTTGATATTGGCAAAATATTGAAAAATAGCTATGTGTATCTTCATTTTAATCTAAAATTCTCAATAAAATCCCAGCGGGTTCTCGGTAGTTTTAAAGATATTATTAGCTTAGACTAAAGTGATCAAAATGGACTTAAAGAGAGCATAAAAAGTTCTGCAATTTTGATTATATTAGAGTATATTTAGTTATCTCTGACTAGAATAAACTCAAACATTGGGTAACAAAATCCATCGTGATATGTGATGAAACTTCTGAAAATTCTGTTGCACAAGGGAAAAATGAACCTTTGTTCATGCCACTGTTAAGTGAAACGATGCGCTGAATCAGAGTAAAGTATTTTTATTGGTGTTCACACAAAGCGCGCCGGAAATATGTTAGTGCTATTACCAATTCATAATATTCCCATTTCTCGAACACAAAACAAATAATACCCTACCACAATTTTCGGACAAGAAAAAAAATCACGTTAAAAATACCGTTTAGTTGGAATCATTAGTTGAAATATACGTGCGAATGTCAAACACAGGAGATAAGATAAAGATTAGATCAGAGTTAGATCGTTTGTTGCTTGTTGAGCGTTATGATTTCAACTAGTCTAAAGATATCGTGACACGTAGCATAATCAGCAAAGAGAAATCAATCACCCGGAGCGAATGTGACGATTATAGTTTTTTAAAACTTGTAAAATATTATCGTAAAAAAAATCGTTCTAAAGGTATACCAAATCTTATACGCCTGCGTATTGAGTGCTCGCTATAATTCAATAGCTACTCTCAAGTCATGAACTTTGTCAAGTTTTCAGCTTAATTTTGATATGGGTTTGAAAGTATTTCCTGATGCGACCTGTTTTTTGCAAACGAAAGACAACGAAACAATGTGAAGCCCCTATCTAACAAGGCATTTTAACAGTACAACAATAGATTTCTGTGGATGTTATGGTAAGCCGTATTAGGGTCTACCTCATAGTATATTTTGTACGATATTCCAAATTCATTATATGATATAAATGATGTTTGGACATTTCAGATAAACGAAATAGCGAAATAAACGAATGTGACCTTTTTGTAGTAAGTCATGATTCAATGATTTTACTACAAAACTACAAAATGAATCAGTTCAAGAAAAACCGAACAAACAATCACAACAATCACCGATAGTCAGATTTCTAGTATATCTGAATATTCGGATAACTATTTGCTATGTCGAATGTCGAAGCTTATAACACCAAATTAAAGGTCAAAACTAGAAAATTAATAGGATAGGATATCATCAGTGAGCGCAAGAACGATGTAGTTTGTAGATGTTTAGTTCCTCTATTTAGAAAAGCTTCATCAGGGCATGGTTCAAAAAAGAATATATGTATATAAGTCGAACTGTTTCTTTTTTTAAACATGCATTGATTGATTTTTGATTAAAAGAAAGGAAACTGCGGCAAACTACACCGTTTCTGACTTCATCGGTTGTTCTTCATATATTTGAGCGTATCTATTTTTTTCTTAGGTGACAAATACAATGTGTATTCATGTCCAATTAAATTTAAAATAATTATAAAAAATAATCATACAACAACAGATAATATCTCAAACATATTATGTTTTGTCAAGGACCCAGTAGAGTCACTGATCTAAAAAAAATGTAGAATGTAAGCGTCTTTCTCCGAATTTCTCCAATCAATTTTTTTTAGTTTATGTGCCTCTCTTAGGACTTTAATAGATAAATTTGAAATTATGAATTGTGTGGTTTCTGGCTTATATCACTATGTTGACACAAATGTGAAAATTACCACAATCTTATTATTGACAAATAGCCCATCTTCGCAATTGTAATATATATTACCACTATGTGACGCTGTCGATCAAAGTTGATTCCGTACATCTATTGACAGTGGAGCAAAGGGTGGTGCTGTAGGCGAGCTGCTTTTGCTGTGACGTTGCTGCCGTACGGCGCTTTGTTGTTCATTTTTGAACAATCTGGAAATAGCCTAGATCTAATTCGTTACAAAAATTTCATAGACCGATGCGTAAATAGAATGCAGAACAAAATTGTTTACTGCCATTTGTGGTGAAATCGGCTACTGTCCCTGTACTGGGTAACTTAGTAGGCTACCGGTATAACAATTCTGAATTCACTAAATTCGACGCACTTGTATCGTAGTGAGGTTTGAGAGCAATTGATACTGTTAGGTGAGGGGAAGTGAACAAGCAACACTAATGAACGGCCAGACAGCTTTCATAGGGAAATATTGTCCTCACTTGAACAAGTGGTGCTGGGTGTAACGTTATCCCTCCATGAATCAGATGGGTAGGGATAAATATAAATGAGGTACTGGTATCAGGCTGATAATTTACCTTTCGGTACAACTAATGTTACCGGTAGCTGCTCACTGATCTCAAAATTTTGTATGCAGGGCTAAAGGCCTACTGGTAACTTATGTTACGTTATTCTGTAACTTATTTGTCTGTTTCGCTGTCTACCACTTCTTACATTTTTAAAAATTGGCAAAAACTTTCCCGCTTGTGGAATCTGTTGTAGCAGTTAAGTAGCAAAACAAGAAGAACAAATAAAATCTCACATAAATTGATCATTCGCTTGATCGATTGTCGTCCCTGGGCCTGAGGGAGAATAAAAACTTGATAGGCCTATGCCATAAAGCCATAAAACTGGTCAACTTTGATAGCTATTTCTTCATTTCTGGTCAACAACAAAAACAGCTTTTGCTAAAGGGTTACCGTGACTCTTGTTCATGCTAATACTCCAACTTTTGTTCTTGTAAACAAAATATTGTAGCGTTTTGTTTTTTAGTATTTGTTGGATGATAAGCATGATAAAATTATTCAAGTAGCTCCCTTAATTTTTTATGCCTCCCCCACCCAAGATTCACACCTTCCACCACCACTAATAATATTAAAAGATCATTATTTTTTATACTGGTATGACTTAGTCTTCTTGGCTATGTTGTTTGAGACTCCCAACATAATGAGCATTCATCTGAAATTTGGTGAATTGTAAAAATGTGAAAAGCTAAATAAAAAAAGCTGAATCAAATGGTTTTCATT